>JAJTUV010001104.1:47500-425304 GCA_021653895.1 Mastomys natalensis
AAACAAAAGAGCCACCTGTTGTCTTACAGGAGCTGCTACCTCGAGATAACTGTGAAATCACCTCTGACTGGAATTCCCTAACACTCAGGAGTGTAAGCAACTGAGCAGCCAGGTCAGCTATACTAGCCATGACTCAAGCTTCTCAAAGTCCTTCAGCCCCTGTCCACACATACTCATCAAAGCATCTACTAGCCCCTCCTGGAGCCTTAAGCCTCAGTATGAAGAGACATCCATTTAATGGTGAATTGTTTCTCTACAAAAAAAAAAAAAAAAAAAAAAAAGGTATACAACCATATAAGTAATGTGAATGTGGCCTTATCGAAAAACAGAGTCTTCACAGTAATTAAATTAAGATGAAGGTATCAGTGCATGCCCTAATCCAATATGGCTGCCATCCTTGTGAGGTGAAGACGCTATGGGGAACTTTAGACATAAGAGAAGAATGACACCAGATAACTGAAGAAGAAATGGGGATGCTGGTAACTGAGGAGACACAGTGTGAGCAACACCAGAAGCTAGGGAGTAGCACAGATGATGCTAGCCACAGTCTCGGAGAGGGAAGACAAGCCTGCCACCATATTGACCTGGGACTTCTGCCTCAGGCTTCCCACTGTCTTTGAGCACCCAGTTTTTTCCTGCTGTGCTGTAGCAGCCCAGGGGACCAGGTGTGCACTGTGCTAACTGTAAGGAGAGGAGAGAACTAGCCTGGCTTCCTCGAAACCCTTTCTTTCACAAGACTCCAGACTGCAGGATCAGAAGAGGAGGCTAATCTGGTACAGTTCACTGAATTTGTTCGGTTCTCCATTATCTGTGAAAAGACTAAATGCTCTGAGCCATTAATCAATTTGCCTTTGAAAAAGCATTCTGTTCTTCTCTCCCATCTAAATGGAAGAGACTGGCATCTTGGGAATTCATCACACTTCAGACGACTGTAAGAGCTAAAATACACTGAGTGTTTACTATGCGACAGGCTCCTCTCTCTGAGGAGCCGTACATGTTACCTCGTTTCTTTCATACGGCTGTGAAATTAGCATCCTTGTAAATTTGGAAACAAAACAAGAGGATGCCTGCTCGCCCAAAGATAACGGCAGAGTCTCAGAGTCCGTTTCTTCACAACCGTGGAATAACTGTGAGAAAGCCACCCTGGAGAAAGTCTGGCTCTCTAGCTCGCCCTGTTTCTACTTGGGAACTTTCCATTTTGACCCAGTCTTCCATTTTTTGGCACTGTCCAGATTATCATGTGAGGATATAAAGGACCCACATTCAGCAGGGCTGAGTCCTATCTGCAAATGTGCTATTTCTTGTTTGTCCTAAGGCAGGGGGATTAAGCATTTTGGTTTAAAGGTCCTTGTATTGAATGACAGCAACCAACACTTGTCAACCAAGTCCTGAGCAGAGGAGACACTGTAGGCAAACTTTGCTTTCAAATGCTTAATTGCCTAATCTGTATTCAGGAGCAGGCTTTGCTCTAGAGTGACCTTTTTCTGATTTACAAGAGTGAAGTGGTCCCTTCCTCTCTAATCCCCTCTAACATTCAGTGTTTCCGAAGAAACTTATGGGAAACTAACCCCATTTGAATCACCACTGCTCAAGGCTCACTTTAACATCGAGACTTACATGTCCCCAATAGAAACTTCCTTGGTGCCTTGTCCAAGCAGATTTTCAAACCAAATGTGTTGAATAAAGACTGGGAAGATATATAATGGCCATTCTATTAAGCTTAAATATTAAGCACGAGTTCTGCTTTAACAATAACTGGAACTCCAGAAACAGAACATTTCAACCTACTCAAAGGTATATAAAGGAATTTCATTTAAAAACTTCAATTCTTATCTATTACAAGAACAGTAGTTGAGCCGGGCGGTGGTGGTGCACGCCTTTAATCCCAGTACTCGGGAGGCAGAGGCAGGCGGATTTCTGAGTTCGAGGCCAGCCTGGTCTACAGAGTGAGCTCCAGGACAGCCCAGGCTACACAGAGAAACCCTGTCTCGAAAAACCAAAAAACCAAAAAACCAAAAAAAAAAAAAAAAAAAAAAAACAAGAACAGTAGTTTAGACTTAAGGTATAAATACAAAAAAAATGTAAGTCATTGCTTTGTAATAAGGTCTCAACATATCTTTATGTAACCCAAAGGCAGATCTAAAATATAAAGCCTCCACTTAAAAAAACAATAGCTTTTCAAAGTCAAAGGAATCTCAGTGTTGCATTGTTGTAGATATTCTAACTGTTGAGTTAGAGATCTCTTTCCCTGTGCATGGCTCCTTGACATTTGCCCAGACAGTTGTGGAAATGGTCTTTTCAAAATGGTGGTAATTTAGTTTTTTTTTAAAAGTCAATCATCTAGATGTTAGGCTTCTACAATGTGTCTCAGGAGTTGTATGTCAGGGCTCTATCATGCTGTGTTAAGAAAACTAACTGCTGGTTTTGAGGGGGAGACTGGATTCTAGTTTTAGCTTCACTGTACAGTAATAGAAGAGTTACAGGTGACAGAGCTCACAACGCATGCTCTGTTTATGCTTCGTTTTCTCATTTAAATTAGACAATGACTTTATGACTTTGTTGAGAGAACAGACGGTCAAAGACACGAGTTAATTCCTTGACTAGGCAGCACATGTAGAGCTCAACTCGGATTTCCATCCTCCCCGCACCTGGTTACTTTGCATCCACCCTGTGATGGCAATGGCTAACTGCATACAGATCATCCCGTCCTTCTGGAATTTGTGAGGTAGTAGCATATATGCAGAAAGTATTGGTCTTCCTTGATTGATATGGTAGAAAACCTGTATGATGGTTCATAGACATTCTAATTTCTACATGTCCGTGGCATATATAGCCACTCCTACTGAACACAGGCTAGACCACTGCCATGCGTAAAAGCAGAATCCCGGAACAGAATCATTCTTGAATAAAACTAAAAACAAAACAAAATGAAACAAAACAGAAGCATAGCGAGATGGCTCACACCTATACTACCAGTACTTGCAAGGCTGAGACAGGAGATTCACTATATGTGGGCAGCCTAGGCCACAGAGTGAGACCTTGTGTCATACAAGCCCTCTTATAACAATACCAGCGACAAAAATAGAAGATTGTAGTCACCATCTTCCCTGCCTTCTCTAACTCTTGCTCATTTTAAAGCAAGCTAAGTATGATGGGTTAGGGTTAGGGTTAGCGGTTAGGGTTAGCGGTTAGGGTTAGGGTTAGGGTTAGGCATGCTCCATGAAGAGGCTTCATGAGAAGGAACAGAAGAACTCTGGTCAACAGCTTGTGAAGATCAAAAGCCAACACTGCAAACCCAACCAGTTCTGAACCCAAACTACCTGAGTGTGGTCCTCTCCAGCTTTCAGGTGAAATTGCTTATCTTTACTTGGGTCACCCATGATGAGAAGCCTGGACAGAGACACTGAGTTACTAGCACACAGGTAGAGCAATTTGTTACACAGCAGCAGATAGCTAAGATAACTCAGTAGATGTCATGTGACTTACTGGTGACCAGAAGTCCAATAAACAGGGTGACTGGAAGTCACACAGTCTTCTTGATTTTAAAGGGATTAAAATGCATCTTTTCTTAGTGGTTGCTTCTCCTCTCTTGTCTTCTCTTCTCTCCTGGAATGCAGAAGCCATGCCTGAAGGAGCAGATGTCTCAACCCTGAGCCCCATATGTAGCCATGGAGCTGCCTGCCACCAGAACACCAATCACCTTCCTCCTGATGCCTCATTGCAGAAGACAGGGAAACCTTTGATCCTGTTGTTACACCCAAACACAACTTAAGTTAGCCCTTTTCCAGGGCTTGTGTCTGAAGCTTCAGGTTTCTCTATAAAGTAAAAGGTACCTGACAGCTTCCTACCCAAACAATGATGTGAAGTTTCTGTTCTAAAATTGATACCCAAAACACAAACATAAAACACTCTTGTTACCCTTTTTTTTTTTTTTTAAAGAATTTGAAGCTCTCTGACTTGCAATGACAAGAAGTTTATGGTTACTAACCATGAAAGGGCCTTCACTGAGTTTTTAATAAACAAATCGCTGATGAGAAAGACGAATGCCTTATGTTGCCTCACATAGGTAGAATCTAAATCTAAAATTATATATGGATATATGTGTAGTTTACGTCGATATGTGCAGAGGGCAATGAAACTAGAAAGAAGCAAGACGTTTATGAGAAGAGTATGAGGTCCTAAGAAAGGGGAGAAAGGAGGGTAATGAATACAGATGGCACAAAAGCAGAAGGGGACTTCCTGGAGGAAGGAACCAGCCTGGGAATGGGAGAGGGCCTTGGGGAAGAACCAATAGAGACAAAGTACAATGACCTGCATATGTGGAAAGGTCATAAAGAAACCCATTACTCTGTCTACTAAATGAAAAAATTAATTTAAAAATTAAGGTTTATGAGAGTTGGGGAGATTCTTCAGTTAGTAAAGTATTTGCCACACAATCAGGAGAACTTGAGTTTAACCCCCAGAACACACACACACACACACACACACAAAGCTACACATGATAGCCCACACTTGAAATCCCACTGCTAGAGAGACAAAAACACGCACAACCTTGGTGATTATTGGCTAGTGAGTCTAGACTAATAGGCAAGCCCCTCAAGCCAGTACAAAGCCCTGTCTCAAAAACCAATGGAGGGAACACATAAGAAACAAGGTCGTCCTCTGGTTCCACATGCTCTCACGCATACACATGCATGTGCACTTGCACGCAAATAAACAGGCATACGCATGTACACGTACACAGACAAAAATAAGGTATGCCATATGCAAGAAACTATAACTCAGCTATTTAACAAAATGTTTTAAATATTTCCCTATGCTATTTGCTAATTTAAATGAGTTGTATATGTTTTCAAGACAATTCACAAAATATAACCCCACTAAATGGCAAGATAAATGCAATAGTCACACTTCATCAGCTGGTGGCATCTTTATAACCTACAGCAGTGGTTCTCAACTGTCCTAACACTGTGACCCTTTAATACAGTTCCTCATGTTGTGGTGACCCCCCAGCCATAAAATTATTTTCATTGCTACTTCCTAACTATAATTTTGCTACAGTTATCCATTGTAATGTGAATATCTGTATTTTCCAGCGGTTTTAGGCGACACCTGTGAAAGAGTTGTTCAACCCCCTCAACCCCAAAAGGGATCACAATGGACAAACTGGAGAACCACTGAGCCACACGGTACTGTGCAAGCCCCTGGATGCTACCATTGAGAATGTGCTTAATATCTTTCCCAGAAAGTATTAGAGTATCTGTTTTGCACAACATCTACTTTCCAATCAGACTCCTAGCAGGAAGCACCTCTCCCCACCAAGGAGATTTAAAGCCTGCCTTCTATCTTTGCAACACGCAGAAGACAGCAATTATAGCAAAGACAACGTTGACGACCATGTTCCGGTTAGAGATACATTACGTGACCACAGCAAACAATTTACAAAAAAAAAACCCTCAAGAAAGAAAGCCATACTTAGAAATGCTCGGATAAATTAAGCCTCTGCTATCTACTTAAAAGCTGAAATTCGGAAGCAAAGAAGAAGCTGCATTTATAAAGAGCCTACAATGAAACACACATCCTCAAAACTGTGCAAGCTCCAGGAGAACCAAGTGTGAGGCAAAATGATCTCCATGTCCCTGCAAGCAAATGACTTCATGAGAGCACATCACTGAGGTAACCCTGAGAACACGGTGGAAATCCACTGCATGGCTTGATTACTGCGTGATTCGTTGTTTATAGAACACACAGAAAGCTGAAATAATCATTATTGGGGGTTGGGTTCTTTTACCCATGACAATCTTTGAAGCCCATCCATAAAGCATCAGGATTATGTGCTACTGCTAACAATATCCATCATCCGTTCCTTGTTTGGTTTGTTCCACATATTGTTGTAAGATTTTTACATGTTTCCATGTACTAAATCACTTGATCTTCAAAACACTAAGTTAAGAGTATTAGTACTATACCCATTCCATGGGCGATGAGACTAAGGAACTTGTTCACCAGCTAATATGTGACAGAGGTATATAGATAGTCTCATTCTTAGCCACCCCACTAAATGTTCATCTGGAAACAAGCATCCAACAAGTGGGGCTCACGGTCTTTATTTAGTTGTAAGCCTTAGTCAAGATCTTGTTCTTTAGTGTGGACAAACTAAATATGTAGTTCCTCTTTAAAGCATGATTCATGAAGCAGATTAATATCAAAAATATGCTAGCAACTTCCTCTCCTTGTCTTCTGCTATGAAATAAATGACCCCAAACTCAAAGAATTAAAAGGACAACTCTTTGGTTTGGCCTAGGAGCCCTCAATCTGAATGGAACTGCTCTCTGGCTCACATAATGTCAGCTAACATAGCTGAGAAGCTGGGGGTGGATTCACTCTAGGCCTGAAGGCTATCAGGATCTCAGCATCTCATGAGTTAATGCTAGCTCTCAGGTAGGGTCTTGTTTGGGCAGTAAGACAGTCTACCTATATTCGTTCTCAAGGCTAGTTGGATGATTTCCAAGGGCAAACACCCCAAGAGAATAAGGAAGAAGGAAGGACATGACAATTATGTGATGTGGCTTCAGAACTAAAACCTATTACTTTCAACTCTTGGTCAGGCAACCCAGATTCAAAGGGGGAAAGACATCAAATACATCTTTGAGGAAAAGGGTGTCTGTGCTATACTATAAAGAGGGTGTGTTATAATATGCAATATGCTGAAGCAGCCAACTCTGGAAAATATGACATCACAAGAAGACAATGAGAACATTCCAACATCTAAGAATAATGGATCCAACATAACAAATAACAAAATTAGATACTGTCAACATTATCCTTCTATAATTAACTATCTTGTGAGTTATTTTAAGAATAAAATATGCACTACATAAATGTCTTCTATTACAGGCTTCAAAGACATTTTGATTTATAATGTCATTGTATCTGATTCAATTTTAACCTCCTAGGAATCCAATGTGAGGCCAAATCACCTTTCTAATGGAAATAGTTAGGGAAATAAGGGCTGAGATTGTTAAAGATTAAATTTTCCATCCTCAAGTTAAAAGAGAAAAATGAGCACTGCCATCCAGGCTTTCAAAGATAGAATGTCATGTTCAGCAACACCTACTACCTCCGAGACGTTTCATCTCGCCCTACAAAAGCACCGTAAATCAAAATCTTGTTTCCCTTTGCCAAGATGGCACGTTATTCGTAGATCCTTTACTGAGGACCCTAGAAAAGAACTCCATCACGGTAACTCCTGTGAACGGTCAATAGGCAGCAACAGCCATTGATTTCCTTCGGATGGCAAACACTCGGCATCCCCCGCCACGCCCCGTGTCTACAATCCAGGGTGGTCTTTGGAAATGGGCTGCATGCTTTGCTTCTCCATGGTGAGGCTCTCCTGGAGACCCTACTCTCAGCTGCAACGCCCTTTCCCTAACTGACCTGATCTGAAGATGTTACTGAACCCAAACTTTGGTTTCTACACTCCATCTTAATTAACACCCAAAGTCCCAGCAATTGTTATAGTGGCTCTGGCAAAAATCTTGTGTGAATGTTATCTGAAGGCATTTGAAACGACAAATGGGAACTCCATGAAAGGCACTTAGAGGCAAGAAGACTGCAGGGGACCTTCAGCCACTTGGTGTCTGCTGGGCAAATAACGAACTCCATGGGCTGATAGCGGCCATGTTGGCTTAAAAAAATTAACATAGGTCAGAGAAGGTGAAACAGGTAATAATAGAGCTGAGTGTCTGGGTATTTCCAGACGAGAGTGGGAAGTAAGAAGGAAGAAATCAGTAGATCAAAGGAACAGGTGAGAAGAAGAAGAGAGCAATAATTTAATTCCTCCCCCAGGAGAATGAAGGCACTTCGCAGACAAAAGTTACTGTTCTTTCCAGTAGCTCTAACTTTAGAACAGTTTGTGGAGAATGAATGATAGTGGTACATGGGGGCAATCTTAGACACGGAAACACTAAAGGCCCAGCTTCCCTCCCGCTTCCAGTAGGCTCTTCTCCAGTCCTCCATCTTCCTGTCAATGTGCTCTTTCTCCTGCGTCCAAGTCTCAGCCACAGTAGAGCACTGACCACCTGTCCCACATCTAGGCTCACATGCGGGGCTGGGTCTCCTTAACACTTGAGAAGGAACACAGATAGAGATGCCTGAAAGAAAGGTCTACCCATACCAACATGATCACACACCTATGCAGTCCCTCCTCTTATGGAAACGGGCATTAACTTCACCCCGAACTGTTTAACAGCTTGTGGGACTGATGGCTCACTAACAGCATCCGAACTCTATTCATGGCCTACGAATAGAGCTGTTTTACTCTCTGTCTCATGGGCCCACTGAAGATCAACGTGGCCGATGCCTGTCCTTCATGTGAAATCACTTTTTGTTTGTTGTTTCCTTTGAGAAAACATTTCTTGGAAACCCTCCTTCTCCCTGCACATCCCACCCACCACCTTTGCTTTGAATACCCACTCAATAGCACTGATGGACATGACTTGAGAAAGCCATGGGATAAACTTCCTCTATGGTGTCATCAGCCTAGGCTAAGTTCTAGCTTCACCTCACTCATTAACTTGGTTTCTTTGGTCCAGTCATTTCACCCCACCCCACCCCACAGAGCTTCCGTCTTCCTCACTTATAAAACTAGAGGTAAGTAGCAGAAAAATCTACCAACCTCTTCCAATCACAAATTCTTCAGATCAATAAGTAGTTAAGGAAAAACTCCAAACAATAATCTTTCTCGATGGTGCAACGCAATGCAGAAAGTCTATTTTTCTTGTAACCTAAATGTGCTGCTTACTTCTTCAACCAATAAATAAGCAAATATTTGCAAGGACTCACTACATACAAAGTACTGGGTCACTTCTCTGATGTTTCCAAATTTGTATTATAGCATAATATCTGCTTGAGTTTTGATCAAGGTTTTGGGTATTTTAGATTATTGGTCACAGACATTGGACCAATGTATGATTTGATTTATCCAATTACTCATGAATCATCAGATGAGAAGCTAACTGCTTCTGGATAGACTCTCGAGAAGGAAAGGCTGACTTGCTGGCCTTGCCCCAGAAGGTTCTATGTTCATGCGATTGGCTACCATGGCTAACTTTATGACCTTAATATAACAGAGAACAAAGTGGCAATCATAGCTACACATCTTCCGAGAAACTAATGTCATCCTCACTACCATGTATACATGCTGGCTATGGACCAACTCAAAGTGCCATCTTGACAACCAATCCCTAAGAAAGACATTATTTGTCCCATACAAATTACAAGATTACAAGATTATAAGGACATAGGAGATAGTGGGAATCATTAACTTTTTGTCTCCAAACTGTCATTACCAGAGGGCAGGAGCAATTTCCAAGCAGAAATCTAACCTTTCTGTTTCTGAGTGAATCTGATGCTCTGTGGAAAGCTGCTACGACTTCAGGGTTAGAGCATGCGTTCACCGGAAATTCTTCTTGGTTCTTCCTTGAAGTAGATAGCTGCAGTACTGTCCAGGAAGACTTTACTGAATGAATGCAATGAGGTTTCAGAAGCCTCAAATCCGAAAGTTGTCACAGTGACAATCAGAGTGTCCTTTGGAGGGAGACATGCCTGTGCACATCTTCTTCCCCAAGCAATTAAAGGGGCATCTGCTCTGTTTGCCTCCAGGGTTTGGAGCAAGACCCATCTGTTTGCGCACTTATACAAGTGGCCTGATGACAAAATTATCTTCAGTTCCTCAGATGAATACATCCAAACAGGCTATTAATCATCATTAAACGGAAAACCTTTATCTCATTCTTAGAGGCTATTTTTAAAGCCAAATATGGTCAGATTAATTTGCAACATTCCAACGTTAAGCTCCTAAAATGGCTTTGGAAGCCCAGTAAACACTGTCACTCTGTGAGGAAGAAACTAATGGATGATATTAGTTGTTAGTGGGAAATGGAATCCCTGGCTCAAACACGATCAGGCTGGCAACACCAAGACCTTTAATGGAATCTGAGTTACAACTGAAGGAATGAATGTGATTGGCTCTATTGACTGCTTCAGAGACGGAGGTAGGGAAGAAAGGCGTAAGTGATTTAAAAGCAAACATAAAGTCTATGGGGGAAAACAAAGTGCATTTGCACCGTTGTATTTATTTATTTTTTTAAGGTTGCACAGGATGCAGATAAATAATCTTGCTAGTTTTAGGATCCCCCACAGTATTTGGTTGACTAGCAACATATTAAATATAACTCTTTAATAGGCAAGGTCAGAACAAGAATAAATGTAACAACTACCTAAAATGCTTAAAAGTCATAAACCTAAGGAAGTTGGGAATTTTTGTTAATGTTGTTATTATAGCTGAGAGAAGGAGTCAAAGTCATTTGGGGGGGGGGGAATCCTTCTGACTACATTGGAGGCCTAGGTCAGGTTTGCAGAACACAGATGTAATTCATATAAAACTAATGTTAACAACAACAAAAAAATAATTATCTCCAAGCTGGGTATAATGTTTAATTACTAGCCCTAATAAAGGAAAAGAAAGAAACCAAGCTCACCTGTCACTTACAAAGAAAGAAATGGAAAGAGAAGCTACTACTAAGAAGTGTTCCGTGGACCAGGCACTTACTAGGTGCTTTACAGCCATGCAGATCTTTAGCACACATGACCACCTGCAGATGGACACAGTCTGATACCTACCATAACCCAGGGAAACTGAGTGCTCGTTCAATCAAGATCACCTACTACCGTGAGCAGACAGAGAGTGAAAATCACTACATCTGTCTTTTCTACTACACACGGGTGTCTAAATATAACATCCAACAGCCCTCGAGACAGGATCCCTAAAAGACAAACTATCCTAATGGGTAATCAGATTTTAACGTCAGATATGTAGCCATGACAAAAGGCCTCTAATGGAAATGATCCATTAGTGACAATTAGAGACGTGACCTTTTTGCAAATGAGAAAGAACACATGGTCACACACGGTGGGGACTGAAGAAATATTTCTCCCACAGACCTGAGTGCTTATACAATCAAGTGGTCATATATAATAATCTGAAGGGTAAAAGTAAAATAAAAACGATTCATAAAAAAGTTTATTTATAAAGACGTTATGTCACCAAGTACTCATCATTTCTAAGCAAAAGAGCATAGGAAAATAAGTTGGATAAACCAATTTTTTCAACAATGGGAAGGTTCGTGATTCACAAATTCACATTGTGAAAGCCAAATGGTTAATTAATAACATTGTTGGAATAAAGCCCAATAGATCTTTAATGGTGACCTAATACAGTACAGAAAAATTCAACCCACCCCAAAATATATACTTAGTGATATAAGTATATTTTAATCAATAGTAACTGTGTCAATGAGAACCCTATTATTTGTCAAACTGCACAATTCCTGAGCTCCCCAGGGTACACTGAACCAGAGACCATCTCAATTTGAATCCTGGTTTACAACACTAATGGGAGATGTTGGCCTCAATTACAGCGGTTTCATGAAAGAGAACATGTTTTGACAAAACAGGATCTATCCGCACACCACCCAAAACAGACTATAAAGGACAGAAGTTTCAAGAAACTTGAAATGCTTCTGTCTTCAAATTTACATGTGTGAAGATAACGGCCATAGTCTGTATCCATTGGATCTTAAATTCTGTCCTCCTGAAGGACAACCAGAGGTGACGTGGACAACCAGGGACATGTGCAGGAATATACAGCATGATTCTCATTCATGGGGATCTGTGGATTTCTTCTGAATCTGTGAACATGTTCTACGGGTGCCTGGGAACCAATATTAGGTTTAAGACAATTCAGTATAAGAACAGTATAAGTCAGGCTGTTTGACACCCACACCTTAGACTAGACATGCGAGACCCAGATTCTAGGACAAGAATATTAAGGCTTATTAAAAATTTTTAATCTTTTGTTTTCTGTACATATATGTGTGTGTGGTATGCATGCATATTTCTGTGCATGCGCACATATGTGTGCATATGTCTGCCTCAGTTTGACAGGCTGTGACTTCCTCAAACATTCACCACTGATTTACAAAGACAGAGTCTCTTGCTGAGCCTGGAGGTCAGCAATTTGGCTAGTCTGGGTCACCAGCTTGCCCCAGGGACCCCTTTCCCAAAGTGCTAGAAAGACAGTGGGTAGAAAAGGCCAAGTGTGCCAGGCTCTTACCTGAGGTCTATGAGTTCAAACCCCAGTTCTGACAATTACATACTATCCACTTTATGTACTGAGCCATCTCCCCAGTTCCTGGCCTTGTTTTTAATATAATCTAATTCCTTTGCATTTAGATAGGCAGCTATTCTGAGCACAATGAAACAGTCAGTTGGCCCCTTCACAGCTCTGAAAACGTCAAGTACAGATTAAGCATCTTGGTAAATCTGCTCTTAGTCAACAAAAATTTAAGACTAGGCATTTGTTATAAACCAAAGCCTAACGCACTGGCTCGCCAGCACAGCAAGCAGAGTACAGTCTTCTCAAGTGAGCAGGGATCATTCCTTGGATAGACCCCACAGTAAGTCATCAAACAAGCCTAAGTATGTACATGAAGGAACTGGGGATGTACAAAGTCTTTTTATATGAGAAGAATGAAATAAAACTCGAAATCAGTAGCAAAAAGAAATCTTAAAGTTTCACAATTATGCAGAAATTTAAAGAATGCATTTCCAAATAAAACTAGATTAATAGCTATTAATGAATATCCTTTTAATAATATATGTTATTATATAACTATCATGTAATAATATATTATTAATATATAATATATAATTATATATTATATAATTACATTATGTATAAATAAATATATAATTTATATATTTGTATACTGTATATATATTTTATATCTATAATATATTATAATTATATATCTATATTATATATTTATATAATGTATATTATATTACATATCTATATTAATATTTATATAGAATGTTATATTATATATCTATTATATATTGATAATATTATATATAATATAATGAATAATATAATAATAAAAGGATAAAATTAAAGGAATAAAGGAATCACAAGAATACCAATAATTACTAAAATGCACAAAAATGAAATAAAACACAATTTAATGAGATGCAGCGAAAGTAGTACTTACAAAGAAGTCTCTAGCCAGACATGTCTATCTCAAGGAAACACTGGGGCAATGAGCTACTCTCTCAAAAGACACTGAGAAAGGAAAATAAAGCAAATCTGAAGGGAAATAATAAATATTAGAACAGAAAGAAATGAGAGAAAAAAAATCAAGAAAATTAGATCTTTGAAAATATCTACAAAATGCATAAATTTTTAATGGTTGACCAACAGGGTACATAAAAGAGGATTCAAGTTACTCAGCTCAATGCTGAATGAGGAGATACTACAATCAGCTGGATAAAAATGAAAAGGATTATAGAAGAATTCTATAGCTTGACCCCTTGGCTTGATAAACCTGCTTCCTCACACAGCTCAGGGCCACCTGCCAACAGTGGGCGTGGCTGCTCCACACCGATCATTAATCAGGAAAGTGAACCCACAGACACTCCACAGGTCCATGTGACGGAAGCAATTCCTCAACCAACAAACACGTTCTAAAAACCTGCTTTGTAAAAGATTATATCTAACAATCAAATAGGATTTATCCCAGGAATGCAAGGTTTACTCGATATCTGAAAGTCAGTGAATCTACCCTACCTTATCAATTCCTCAATGCCTAGGTGACTCTAGCTTGTGTTGTGCTGACAGTAACAGGTAGACATACAAACATCAAAATCAGTGCAATAAGGAATCGGAAACCTGGACTGAATCCCCAAACCAGGAAATCAGAACTAGTAACATTAGAGAAAGTTAGTGCAAAGGGTGAGGGTTAGGGTTTGAGGGTTAGGGTTAGGGTTAGGGTTAGGGTTAGGGTTAGGGTTCGTGGGTTCTGGTTAGGTTTAGGGTTAGGGTTCTGGTTAGGGTTCTGGTTAGGGTTAGGGTTAGGGTTAGGGTTAGGGTTACTCAAAGATAGATCACTTAGGAGCTGGCTCTCTGAGGCCAGGATGAAGATAATATGAAAGTCACACAACTAAAATATCAGGAATGAAAAGAAAGCTATAGACTGATAACCTCTTAAGAATATACCAGCAAAAACCTTCAACAGAACACCAACAAGCATGCTCTAAAACCTTAATTTTTAAAAGATTATATATAACAGTAAAATGGAATTTATCCCCAGAATGCAAGGTCAACTCAGTATCTGAAAGTCAATGAGTCTAACATACCATATCAACAGAACAATGGACTAGATCACATGATAATCTCAATAGAAACGGAAAGCCACTGAACAATAGGGAACATCTTTCACGGTTTATCAAATTCACTGAAGTTGGAATATAAAAATTCTCAACCCAAAAGAAAAAAAAAAGAAATAAACAAAGAAAACAGCAGGTCCCAGGAAAAACTGTAACTAGCCACACATGATGGTGAAACTTGCATTCTTTCTCTGAGGGATAAGGAAGAAGAAAGACAATGGCGTCCACTCTCGTCCATTTTATCCACCACTGTCTTTTTTTTTTTTTTAAATAAATGAATGAGCTCAACTAAGTGACAATGTACAAGTAATCAAGTTACGTCCATATTTTATTAAATATAATTCAATTCATAAAATCTCTGAAAAGGGAAAATTATCTAGGAATAATTTTAATAACAGATACACTGAACTGATAGTTGAGTACTACAAAACTTGCTTGAATGAAAGAGACTACGTAAGTGAAAGGTATACCATGTTCATAAGTCAAACGGTTTTAAAGTCATTACAAGCGCAACAATTCCAAAATCAACAGTGTCCACACAGCCCACATCAAAATCACAGTTCTCTTTTAAGTTGTTCTTAAAATTTTCTCTGAAATTCAAATCACTCAGAATGGTCTTTTTTTTTTTTTTTTTTTAATAACTCAACAAGCTTAGCAGAATACAACTTTTATTTCAAAATTGAAGACACAGTTACAATAACCAAGTCAATATGGTTCTGACTGAATTAAGCGTAGAAGCTAATGAGATAGAGTAGATATTCCAGAAATAGAACCCTCGCCTATCAGGAAAATACAAATATCACCTATACAATTGATACTTTATGTATTGGGGACTTGTGTTTAAATAAAGAACTATTGTAACTCTGTAATAGAACGGCAAATAAGATTAAAAATAGGCAAATGATTTGAGTAGGAATTCTCCCACAGAAAATTCACAAATGCTCAGTAAGCCACGAAGGGATCTCTCTCGACATCACCTGCTGTCGAGTAATGGCTATCAGCTGCTCTGAGGTAGTAACTGGTCTCTACAGAAACAACAGATAACAAGGCAGGTTAGATGCATTAGATCTACAGAGACACGAGTATAGAAGACAGTACTGCTGGCTTTGTGTAACATTTTGGCACTTGTTCAAATCATTAACCACAGACTCACCATGCGATCTAGCAATTTCACTCCTAAATGACATCCAAAAGACATGAAATGTCCAAGCCAAAAAAAAAAAAAAAAAAAAACCATCATAAATGCTCATCCTGGCATTATTCATAATGGCAAAGAATGGAAGCAACGAAGCAACCCAAGTGTCCATCAACTGAATAATGGATAAATACAGTGTGGCATGACCACATCATGGGATATCTTTGCCAATAAAAATGAAGGATTGATACAGTTAGCCGTGTGAATAAACCTCAAAAACATGCTAAGCGAAAAAAATTCAAGTCACAAGTGACAACATACTTGCCAAATGCATGTATGTAAAATAGCAGGCAAAGGCATAAGTATAGTTGATTAGCAGTTTCCAAGGCTAACATATGTTTGAGGTTTTATTGGTATTTTTATTGGTGCAGCAATAAAAATGTTCTTTAAAAATGAGTTGGGTTGATCAGTTCAGAATTCTGAATACACACACACAAAAATCACTGCATAGAACATTTTGAGTGAGTGCATTTAAGTAACATATTTCAATTAAACAAAGTGTGAGATATGAGAGTTATACTTCAATAAAATTGTTAGAAATGTGGATCAAAGAAACAAACATTTTAAGAGGGAAACCAAGAAGGGCGTGTGAGGCAGTGGAATCCACACTCTGACATCAGCACAGCCTTCACCTCACCAGTACCTCCATTGTTGCAGAAACCAATACAAGAGCCAAGCCCAACTCAGCACTCACTCTTCCCTGACAACAGAGAGTAGAGAGGGAACAGAACTGGTGTTCAGCAGGTAGAGATGACTCATTCAAAAAGAAAGCAAATGGACAGTAGGTTTTCACCGAGTAACACCCGCACACCTCGTTTCCCTTTTCCTGAGAGCACTTAAGAATGGAAGAGAAACTTTACCAAGGAAAGAGCTCCTGCCTCCCAACCCCCCCACCCCCATTCCAAACCTGAGATAAAGGTTTTCTACCTCGTGAGCGGATCCACTGAAGTCTCACGTAGCAGGAAGAAGGCGGGTATAGCAATAACCTGTCACATCTCAGGAACGTGCAATGCTTCACCTCCCTGCTTCCCATGGAAGACCTAAGGTGAGGCACCTGGCGATCCCTGGACAGAAGTACAGCACGGAAAACAACGACCCCCTTAATATTCAACATTAGACCTAGGGAACTACCCACTGAGAAGAATTTCAAAAATGAATTCTCAAGCAAAGCTGGAACACAGAGAGACCATTTCCCCAGAGTTCAAAACCAATCGTCTTCTTGGCTTGTTTGATAACAGGTCATGAGTTACTGCGACATCTGGATCTCAGTTGCACCTGTCAAAACTCAGGAACATATTGTCTCCACCAAATGAGAGGGGGCAGAAGAGAAAGGGATCCTGAGATAAAAAGCCAACAGCCGGAGAGAAAGGAAACTCTGTAGCAGACAGAGCAACAGGAAACATTGTTTCACCACAGAAAAGCACGAGAATGTGAAAAAGACGCTCAGGAGCAGACAGAAAACCAGGAAAAAAGCTAAGCCTGAACCCAACCACTGGTTGTTGTTGGAGCGCTGGTCCGTGGTCCTGCCTAGAGTCACAGCCATCCTCAAAGAAGAATCTGAGGCAGAAATAGAGGGTCCACGTACAGCACATTGCAAAATCGGAGTAAATAGTTCTGGAGATATGTAGGTATTTTCCAAAGACGGCAATTGGTAAAGTCCGGATGGAGCTACAAACCCATGGCATGACTTCTAAACGCTTGTTTTTGTCAATCACAGAATTTCCGAAAGAGAGCTATATTAGTAGAAACCTCCCCAAACCTGAGAAAAGTCTAGTGACTGCCAAGTGCTGAACAAGACCGTTTAAAAACCAAATCCCAGGAACCTGAGTTTCTGGGTAGGGAGGAAATGGGGAAAGGGGATAACATCTTAAATGTAAATAAAATAGCCAATAAAAAAAATTAAGAAAAAAAAAATCCCATAGCCATTTCCACAATTTGTAAATTTCAGATTTCTTAAAAACAGAAGAATCGGTTTGGATTCTTCTTCTGAAGTCACAAATGCCACAAGGCAATAGGGCAGTGACTACAACTGTGTTGTACAAAACAATAGCTACCAGCCATATGTGGCACTTTAAACAAAGAAAAGCCAAGTCACAGAAAACTTTCAGTTTCTCAGAGGCACTAGCTATGAGGCACTAGCTACTGTTCAAGAGATCAAAAACTAAAACGGCCACTGGCTTTTGTGCTGGACATGAGATACAGGACCTTTGGATTCCTCTGGAAGGTTCTGCTGAAAAGGCTAAAACCTGAAGTCTTCCCTAGAAATATTTTGTTTTGGGTTTGGAGGGATCACTGTTAATCAGTGGGGAGGATGGTTTGTTTTAGTTTTTTGAGACATTCGTGGTCCTGTCTCCGCTTTCCAAGAGCTCAGATCACAGGCATTCACAGGGCTACACCAGCACAGATAGCTTAATATGAATTCTTAACTAAGTCATTACAGAGGCAACTTGGAATTTCTGCCTTAAAAGCTAGAGTATATTTCAGTTATGTATATGTCTCAGGAAATAAACTACCAGTGTACCTTTCTGGGGAAAATGCTATTTTAGACATGCAACTGGGTTGACTCATTCTAAATTCATGACCGCAAATCCCAAACAGGCAGTACGGATTGCCTGGGATCCCACCGCTGAGCCCTGACAAGTCATTTCACACAATCATTTCTCCTACAAACTTTCAAGTCAGTGTTCCCCAGCCCCCATCCATCCCCCCACCACCACACCCTAATCTTGATAGACTACCTTATTCTTCAAAGGGAAAATAAGACAATACGCAGGAGCCGCTGCCACCAGCCTGGTGTCACCTTCTTGCCTTAGAAATGAAAGGTGCTGCATTCTAATAAAGGCCAGCTCCTTCATGTCAGAGTCCCTGCTGATGACATTAGCTCCTCTGTCTGTAGCATAAGCACGTCCCTCTTCGCTGGGCCAAGTCCACAACACTCAAAACAGGCTACGGTTTTTACCAAAAGGTGTGGCTATATCATTTTCTTAAGCTATGACCCCATTTCATGGCTTGGGCTTCTGATCTTCAAGGCATTGTCTGCTGACATCCACCCAAAGGTGCCCACAGTTCGCATCACCACAGTCTCTATCACATTAGGATTCACCTTCATAACAGTAGAAGGAAACGGCCTCAAGACAGTGCAGATCTTGTCCGTCTATGTACACCACACAGCCTAAATGCTACGAATAACGATAGTAATGATAATAGTAGGATAATAGTTCATCATCAAAATCCAATTGTTGGATTCTTTTTGCTCAATTTTCAAAGGAATTTGCTCTTAGTATGTTAAAGTCCAGAAGAGAAGTCCATGTCTTCCCCAAGGCCATGTGACCAGGGAAGGTACAGCCAGGAGGAACCCAAGCACGCTTGCAGCCAGGACTTGATATGCTCTCCCTATAACTGGTATTCAAACTGTCGGTTTTTCGTTCAGTGAAGATGCTTACCAAGCTACCAAGAAGCAAAACAAAGCTACAACTTGAGATGTTCATCCCTTCTGAGACATTCACATCACACTCCCTCTCCCCAAAACAGAGGGATTATCACAGGGAAAGAGAAAAATTATAAGAGCCAGAGGTTGGTAGAATTGCTGTAAAATTATTTTTTCTGAGAATGAAAGATCCATTGCATATTCATGAGCTCACAAAGGCCATAGCTTAAAGTATACCTATGTAAGACCAAGCTAAATTCCAAATGGTTGGTTGGGGAAGGGCTCAAGAAACCCTACCCGTCCTGAGGAGCTATGGTCTGTTGATGGTTGTTAGGGGGCAGGACATTTTCTTCATGGATACAGCCCCTATGCTCAAGTAGATGGCTCTATACCCAGGCAGATACAGGCTGCAACAACTCAACTCTGGTTTGAAATAATAAAATACATAGAATAGTGAGGGAGGTATAATTGGAGAGAGGGTTGGTAGAAAAGTAGAGTTGGTAGGGACTGAAGAGTGGGGACTGGGGTGGGAACTGGGGGTTGGTTTTGATCAAAACATACTGTACACTTGTATAAAATTCTCAAGAAGAAAAGACTCACTTAAGATTAGGAAAGTGAATACGGAAGCCAACTAAAAGTCATAAAGGTAATGGCAAAGGATGCTTGCCGGGGATGTGGAAAAACAGACTAGAACTCTCTAGTCAACACAGATATGGGAACAAAAGGAGGAGCGGCTAAGATGTGAAATGCAGTTGGGCCGCTGTGTGATAGCAAGCAGAATACGAAAGGAAAATGGCGGAACGCCGGCCCTGTCACGGATATGCACTCCCAGTAGCTGTTGCTTTCTGGTCACTATGGAACACATCTGAGAACCACCAATGCTCACACCTGATACATGGCGGAGCCACTCCCCTGGACAAGTGACTTCCAACTTCTTCCACCTACACTTTTTTCTCACTGTTCTCACTGCCGAATTCCCAAGGATGTGTCCCTCCTTTCCGCTGTTCTTATGGACTCTGTGGCTCAAAGATGTCTTTCTTTTCTTCATCTCAAAATTGATGTTACAACGAATGAACAAGCAACGAATAAGCGGCACCTGTTTATAGTTTGTATTTCCCTTTATCTTTCCCGTGCTTAGTGTCACGTTGAACTGGTCTGGAACCTTTTGGAGATGACTTTACACCATGAAGCTCTTTTTGTCTTCAGATCATAGCTCTCTCTGTGCACTATAATAAATTAGGAAACTATAGAGCACACCAATGATACCTCATACAATGAGTACCTAACATGCAGGGCAGTGCCACATAGAGTTAAAATACCCCAAGTCTATGGGACATACAAACTTAGGAGTTAGCTATGTTCTTCTACACCATCATCGCATTCCTTCCCAAATAGTCAGAATAATGGTAGCTATCATGCATATAGTCATGTCCCACTATTGCATGTCTGCTAACATGTCTACTCAAACATCTCTGTCCACCTCAGAAGCATCCTTAAGTAGGCAACTTCTCCCTTGGGAGAAGCTTCAGCTAATTATAAACACTTGGGCTGTATTTTCCTACGATGTTCCACATTAGCTCTGCACAGGTCTAGCCTGGATCACTTTCCTACCTGCAGTCGTGCTACTCATGAAGAACACAGGTAAGTTCAGATAGGTCACGAGACAATGTGTACATGTGACAAGCCAACACATGAGAGTTCCCTGTGTCTTTTTTTTTCCTGTTCTCTGACTTGTAAATTGTAGATAATTCTAACATAGATTGAATTTTGATCAGTCTCGTGGTATATGGCTGTCAAATTTAGCAAACACAACATGTTAGCTTTTCTTTGAATTTTATGTAACAGTAAAGAATGCTTTAGTATAAGGTTGCCCCATTCCATATTTTATCCTCCCTTATATCTAAAAATTATTTACATGGCATTTGTTTTATTTTGATAAGATGTAGCATAGCCCAGGCTAGCCTCAAACTCCCTGTATGGGGAAGATGGTCTTTTTAAAGATTTAGTCTTACTGGGGTATATGAGTGTGCATGTCACATGTGTGGGGGTACCCATAGGGCTAAGGAGGCAACGGATCCCTCAGAAGTATTCTTACAGGCAGTTGAGAGCGACCCTGCTAGGATCAGAACGTGGGTCCTGCTAAACGGGAAGCACTCCTTCCTGCTGAGCCACCACTCTAGCCAAGGATGGTATTGAACTTCTATCCCTCTTGCTCACCCTTCTCAGATACTGAGGCTGACGGTGTATATCACACACCCTGTCTATGTGGTACTGAGGATCCAACTTAGGGCTTCAGTAGGCTAGGCGATCACTCAACCAACTGAAGCCTAACATCCTGTATGTCATCTGGCATCTCTGCCCTACGGAATAGAAATCACTCTTCTCATATTCCTGGACCTACAGTTACTACACACTGATGCCAGGTAGCCCGAGCCTGCGCGTCTGTAAAATGCTTCCTGGCTAATCTCACTTCTTCCTCTCTCCACTTCCTCACACCAGCTCTCTTCCTACCAGACTCTTTAAGCCCTGACTTCTGATTATCTCTAGATTTTACTCAGCTCAGCTCTTTGCCTTCAGAGAACCCATTCTTCACTAGTATTTCCCACATAAATTATTCTGAGGGCTTGGGATCTATCTAAATTCTCTTCCGTGGACTCCAGGAGTGGACAGGATTGGGACATCAATACACATGAACAGTCACCAGAAAGGAGGCGACAATAAATACAAGGCAATGTCTCCTGTGAGACCCGCAGGCCAGCAATACAGAGTCTGTGTCATTTGACCTACACAACTATAATCTTTTGTAGGATTTTAATTTGTGTTCCAATTAATGCCCCACACTGAATAATCGGAATATTACCTGAAATCACTCCCTATTCTGTCTCTTGAGCTCCTGACCACCAAAAAGCTCCTGACTAGCATATTTGTGTGGGATTTAGAACCTGAAGCTGAACAGCAGCTGCTGCCAAGACTCGGCATGTGTGTGTTTTCTAAAGCACCCCAACTACCACAAATGGTCCCATCTGCACCCCACTGTAGCCTTGGAGCTTGTGACCCTGTTTTACAAACCCTTCACTTGCACATGCTCATACCCTCAGCCACCCTGGCTCCCTATTCCCATCTGTAGACACATCGTGAGACAGTCAGACAGTCAAGCAGATCACACCTTCCAGGTCCAACTTTCCATCATAATCGCTAGCCACTGAGTATTGTCAAACCTGGACAGATGAATATGTTTGCCCAGTTGTAAAATAAAGCTGACTCCAATACAGCACTGTATTTATATATACAAGATAAAGAAAAACAATATCCTGAGGAAAGCACATATACCAAGTTATAAATCAAGAGAATCGCTCGAGCCTTAGAATACTGAAACTACTGCATAGTAAATGAACAGCAATAGAGTCAAACTCAACGGGAACACATGTAGCACTTTTGCTATTATTAGAGCCATGATAGATGAAGTCAATTCGCTTCATTCAAAGGAATTGTAACACAACCACTTCTTCCCGGCTCAAAACATAGCGTTCGTGAATTGTACAATCTGTCAAAAAATGGAGTCTACCCGAAGCAAAGCCACTTAAATCAACAAATCTTCACGTTGAAATTCACTGACCTAAATATTAAAGAACACAGACAAAACATAGCTGCAAATTACCAATGGGGGAGAGGGGGAATAGAAGACACAGTACCACAGCCCTGGAACTCGCTGGAGTGGAGAACTCCGTTGTGCCTCCCACCTACGTCTCTCAGCCTCTCACAAAGACTGTTATTCTAGGTGCTAATCAGAGGGGCTCGCTGGCCTTTTCCACAAAGCAATTCATCCCACAAGGCAAATCAAAATTCTCTAGCTTGTTCAGAGAAACAGAACTAATTATGTTCTTTTTATTACAAAAGCCACACATGATTAATGGGCTCGTGACTCAGGATATATGGATGTGGTTGGAATCTCTGTTCCCCAATTCTAGATGGTCATGACTTGGAGCTTAAGGGAATTGACCATATCCCAGGGAGCTTACCAGGACCTAGGATTCTCTTCTTTCTTTCATTAATTTTTTTGTATGACTTTTGCTTCTCCTTTAATATTTGATTTCAGAGATTTTTCTAAGTGAAAAAGAAAAACACCTTGTCCCCAGGAGGATTAAATTAGGGCATCGCTGGCTTTTTGCCATCAAGAAAGAATTCAAGGAAGAGAGTGAAGCATCACCTTGCCGTCCCCTGTCCCCTGCCTACCTGTGCCTGGATCTCTCCTCACTGAGACACAGCAGGTGTCAGGTCCCTCTGCATACTATACCCTGTGAAGAAATGCCTGGGGGGGGGCGTGGTCTGCAAGAGCCCACATGAGGCTTACAGAGAAAGAGTCTAAATGTAAACTCACCTTTCAGTCACTTCCAATCATCTCATCCTTGTTGGATCTACTTAAAACTTCTGCTCTTCTACCTCAGCCCTTCATCCATTTGCTTAATCAGGTACATGGTTCAGGAATCAAACTATGACTAATGAAAGATAAGTATGTCATGTCTCGATCACTGCATTTTATTAACTTCATAGGCAACTAGACTTCTGCAGTATGCAAATGTATGTTGTTAAGTCTATAACCAATGACAACTACATTGATAATGACTATCATTTTAGTTTTCTTTTATTCTTCCCTCTCCCTCCCTCTCCCTTTTCCTCTTCTCTCTTTCTCTCCCTCTCTTCCTCTCTTTCTCTTCCTCTCTCTCTCCCTCTCTCTCCTCTTTCTCTCTTCCTCTTCCTCCTCTCTCTCCTCCTCTCTCCCTCTCTTCCTTTCTTTCTCTTCATCTCTCTCCCTCTCTCCCCTCTCTCTCTTTGTCTCTTTCTCTTCCTCTCTCCTCTCTCCCCTCTCTCCCTCTCTCTCTTCCTCTCTCCCTTTCTCTCCCTCTCTCTTCCTCTCTTTCTTTTCCTCTCTCCCTTTCTCTCCCTCTTTCTCTCCCTCTCTCCCTCTCTCCCTCTCTTCCTCTCTCCCTCTCTCTTTCCCTCTCTCCCTCTCTCTCTCCCTCCCTCTCTTCCCTCTCTTCTTTCTCTCTTCTCTCTTCCTCTCTTCTTCTCCTCTTGCCCTCTCTCCCCCTCTCCCTCTCCCTCTCTCCCTCTCTCCATGTGAGTATGTGTGTACACTTATTAGGTGCACACACTCATGCTTGTGCATGCATGTGACCCTGAAGTTCAATGTGTAATTGTTACGTGCACACACTCGTGGGGGGTGGAGCGAGAGGTAAACGTTAGTTTTCTGCCCTCAATAAACTCTCCACAGTTTATTATATTTTAACTTTTTATGTATGAGAGTGTTTCATTTGCATACATGTCTGTGTTTCCCATGCATGTCTGGAGCCCCACAGGTACCAATAAAAGGGTGTCAGAGCTCCTGGGACTGGAGTTACAGGTAGTTATGAGCTGCCCGTGGGATAGGTGCTGGGGATTAAATCAAGGTCCACTGAAAGAACAGCCAGTGCTCTAAACTGCTGGGCTGCCCCCCCACACACACACCATTTATTTTTTAAATTCTTCAGTTCGTTAGCCAGTTATCCCCAGTAACTGGCCTCCCAGCCCCCGCCTGCTGCTCAGCCTTGAGTTACACCTTGCCCAGTTTTTAAAGCGGGTTCTGGTGTTGCAAATCAAATCCTCATGTGTTAGTGGTAGATCCTTTACCTGCTAAGTTCTCCCCAGCCTTCCTCCTGGAAAAGAGGTTTCCTGATAGTACTATAACAGATTACTGGAGATTTGGCAGTTTCAAAAACAGAGATGCACTCTCTCAGAGTTTTAGAATTCAGAAGTCATGCAGGTGCCCTAGTCAGGACCTCTTCCTTGCTTCTTCTAGTTCCTAGTAGCTGCCCCTGGCATTCCAGGCTTAACAATGAATGCTGGGATCAATCCCTGCACTGAAAAATAGTAATGGTGACTGTTAAATTTACTTACACTTGTGTGTGGAGTCCCTTTACCCAAATACTGTAGAACGCTGAAATTACAGAACTTAATACTCAATCCCTTCCAGTGGTCCCCTTCAGCCTACCGGAGAGAGCAGTACTGCATGAAAAATACTGTAATCAACTGGAAACCACCACCAGTTACTGGCTGCATTTTAATTGTGTAATATATTAAAGATGCTAACTTAGTCTTGCTGAACAGACCCCAGTTTTCACAGACTCTCATAGCCCTTTGTAGGCAAAAGATTCAAAAAACCTAATGGGGGGGGGGGGAATCACCTGGACAGCAGTTAATGTTAATTAAATTAAGAAAGTATTCGGCAAGTAAAACCTTCCCTCTGGGAACTTAAAGAGATCCAGCTTACCTAGTGAAGGAAATAGTTTTATCATAACAAAACCAAATGCAAGGCCAGGGTGTGAAGAACAATACGCTGAAAAGAAACCACACCTTACATGGGATGCAAGGGATGAAGGAAGAGAGATAATGAATACCCTCCCTGGGACGGCCAAAGAGTGAACGAACATCACAGACAGCACAACAGACTATAAATTACTGCTTTTAATTAATCGATTAATTAATTTCATTTCATTATACTTGATTACTTAGGTCATTTTCACTGTAAGCATACTTGAGAATACTCCCTCCCAGAAGCCTCTGCTCTCTCCTTTCTCACCCCTCCCCCTCTCATTAGCCCCTCCTCTCCCTAGGCAGTTTCCTCTTGTGCAGTGACATCATCTGGACATATATGATTTCATGCAAAAACTAGGATCCACAAATGAGAACAAACTCGCAATCTGTACTCGTCTGACAGAGGCTTAACTCACTTGGTACGGTCGCCCACAAGTGCATCCGTTTTCCTGCAAGTCACTCTTACAAGCGGAAAGAGGAAAATAAAGGAATAACAGATTTGGAGGATGAGATTTGGTTTTAAGAAGATCAAATGAATATGGAGTACATGACTAATCTGCTGATGCTTTACCTAAAACTGAGGCCGAGGGCTCAGCTCAGCAGTTAAGATCATCCATTGCTCTTGCAGAGGACCTAGGTTTGGGTCCCAGTACCTTACTGTGATTCCAACCATCTGTAATTCCAGTTGCAGGGGATCTAATGCCCTCTTCAGGCCATTGCAGACACCAGGCAACATATACATACACATACACACACACACACATACACACACACACACACACACACACACAAAATACACATACATGCATACACATACATGCATACAGGCAAAGCACTCATAGGCATTAAATCTTTTTTTAAACGACCTAAAACCAAGCTGAAAGGTTAAGAAACAACCACAGATAAAGATATGAAATATCTGCATAACAGAAAGCCATTCAATTCGTTATCAAAGAAGCAAATGCAGTGGGGAAAAAAAAAAAAACCTATCTTCCTGTTAATGCAAGATCTTCATTAAAAGCTGCAAACTGACCCTGCTCCGCTAAACATCAATAAACAAAATATGAGCCTTTGTCCTTGCTGTGGACAGGAGATATGAAAGGATAAGTGTTGACTGTTATTCTAACAAGAGATGGGAGTATTCTTCACATCATAAGGAAGTTTCCATAGCAACTTGCCAGCCTCTCCCTTTTGAAAATGTATACACAGAAAACAAGGCAAGGTAAAACATTTCAGAAACTAGTTTTCTATGCCTTCAGCTGCAACTATACAGAATCTAAATTTGGATTGCACAAAGAGAATAAAGAGGTGTTAACATCTTTAGACATAGACAGGATGTTGATTCAAGACAGGCACCACTAACGATGGTCAGAAATCTAAAGACCATGAGGTTACGAAAACCATCTTTATGTAACAGTTTCTGATTGTTCATTCTTGGCCATACACCATGCTAAGCGCTTACCTTACGTAAGTTCTTTAATCTTCACAAAAGTCTAATGAGAAAAGCACTATTTTCACGAAAATGTTTCGATAATTGAAAATGAAGCCGAGACTCCCAGATGAGAAGCAACGAGAGAGGAATTCAATCGCAGTGTGTGGCATCCCATCTGTGGCCACTGCTGGGTGAGGCATACCACATGGAGAGCACTGTTCAAAGCAGCTCACATAGAGGAAGATTCCCCACTGTCTTCCTGGGAGAGAGACACTGTGACTAAACCTAGCTGAAGATACTGTCACAGAAAAAGGTTAAGCTGCCTGCAGTCGCACGTTATTAGGAATGTGTACTTCAGCATTTTCCTGCACCAAGGAGTACTCAAACCACCACACCGAATATAAACACAATAGACATAGAACACATCAACAAGACTCTATCTGAACAAGGAGGCATCTAATCCTTCCCGTTGAAAGATGGCTACTGGAAACTTCCATCTCCTGTGACTTTCCTACATGCTTCATACCTATCCCTCAGCTTGCAATGCCAAGGATTAGGTAGTGCTATAATTGGTATATTAAATGTCCCCCAAAGTTTCTGGGGTCAACTTGGAGGAAGTTTTGGAAACTTTAGGAAGTAATCTCTGAGAAGGTTACAGGGCGCAATCCTGTAAAGGTTATTATGCCTGGTCTCTATTCCTCTCCTTCTATCCACGTAGTAAAGAAGCTTCTAGGCCGCATACCACCAGCATGATCTTCTGCCAAAGCATGTATGTCAAACAGACAGGGACTGAGCCCCCTGAAACCGTGAGACAAAAATCAATCCTATCTTCTTACTTATATCAGGAATGGTCACAGTGACAAAAAGGAATGAGCAAAAATATCACCAACATTTTAAATGCATTTTAATGGAGAGAATGGTCAATTTTCTAAGAGTCTGACACACTAAAGGTAAAGATGTGTAGGGAAATTACTAGAGAGAGGCAATTTAAGAATACACCTAAAGCTCAAGGGACACTGTGGAAGAGAGAGTGCTAAAATTGCAAAAGCCAGAGGATCAGGGAATTTCCCATACGAGTCTCTCTTCTAGTGATGTCAGAACTCCTCCCATACAGTCTCCCCAACATGGCTGCCTAACCAAGAGCTGAACAGGGATGGCAGCAATAGATACATTAATATGGATTGGAGAAAACCACAAGGAATCAATCCTACACAACAGGCAACTAAGGAAAGCTGGGATCAGGAGAGGTGGCAATCCCAAGATAAGAGCATACCAGCTAAGTATCCAATATCAAATGGCCATCCCTGAAGACATACATACATGTAACCTTATATAGACTGAACTGGTTACATTTATATTTAGGAATACATATTTATACACACACACACACACACACACACAACAATCAAGAAAAAGAGACAGAGAATTTGAAAGAGAGCAAGGAACATATGGGATGGTGTGGAGTGGAGAAGAGAAAGAAGAAATGATACAACTATAATCTCAACATAAAAGAAAAGACCACCAAAAGTCCAACTCAATTTCCCACCACTGCCCCAGTCTAGTCTAGTTGTCACTGACATATGGGAACCAATGCCTACAACCATTGGGGCTTCCTGGTTGGTTTTAAAAGTTGCTTACTGAACAAACTCAAACAGTCCATTGAGGGGAAACACAGTACGTAGTTTGGCCCAGTCAGAGATAAGCATCAAAAAGGACAGTTTTGTATGCATGGGTGTGTATTCTTTATCCATTTCTCACAAGGCACTTCCCAAAGATGATCAGTTTCCTTGGTTTGCAGAATGAGTGCACATGCGCAGAGCCTCTCCTGACTTCGTAACTGAAATCGAGGTCAACCAGGCACTGCTCACCTCCAGCTTCCTCTGATATCTACCGTGGGAAACCATCGACACAGGAAGAGTGAGTGAATGAGCAGGAGGGAGCAAAGAAGCTTTAGTCAGATCATCAGGATGCTCTCCCCTACACGCACACACGTGTCCGTGCACACACACATACATGCACATACACAAATACATATACATGCACACACACATACATACACATATACACATTCACACACATACACATGTGCACAGATACACACATATATGTATTTACACATACACTTACACACACATACATATACACCATGCACATACACACATTCACATATATACAGACACATATGTACACACATACTTACACACATATATACTTACACATACATATACATACATACACATACACATATACACATACACATGCATATACAAACACATACACACCCAGTTACTTATACACACATATACTTTCATATATAAACATATACACATATTCATAGACAAGTACGTACATACACATACATACACACATACAATACACATATATATATATACATATGCATTCACATACATACATACACACATAGATACATACATAGACACACATACCATACCAATGTTGAATACAGTTCCTGTCAACGTTCAGGGAAAACAACTTTAAAACAGGGAAACTGAAAGAATCCACTCAGGATTTACTCACAAACATGATATCTTACCATGCTAATTTTCAATAATCCACAACTGCAAATCCTTACACTTAAAAATGTGAAATCTCTCCCATAAATGTTTGTGTGCCGTTGCATTTACTATCTGACAGACAGCAGCGCAAACAGCCTCCATCTGCTGTGAAATCAGGGCAAATAAACTAGGAAGAATGGCGAACTAATGTGGCACTGGGATCCAGCATTTGATATATAATCACTTTAATGACTGCTGCTTACAAGTTCGTTACAAAGATGCACTTGCTCCTCCCTCCCGGCCTCTGTCTCTCATGACTGTTGCCAGTCAGGTGTCATTTATTGGCAATGACTCTCCCACCCCCAGCCCACCACCACAGGAAAGTCAGAGCTAAGACAGGACCATGGTTTTGCCGGATGTGTCAAAGACAGCATTTTCTTGCACAGTCAATGAATGCTTTTGATATCTATGCTAGCAACTCATGGGAATTTAACCGCCGCCAACAATCATTAAATTTTACAAACAGCTGTGTTCTGGGCCTACAGCACGCATCAACGTCTCAGAAATAATACTGTCTATATAAGGATACATTTAACAAAAAAAAAAAAAAATGAAATCATAGCATATTCAGCTGAGGGAAGTGAAATAGGAACCCACAGAGTTTTTTGCAGAAATAATTCATGAATAAAACATCTGCATAGTGTGCTGTTCAGAAAGAATCCATCATAATAAAGGTTTCTATGACATAGGATAATATGCATGTATTTAAACTTTTCTCTCTGACAAATGCTGCAACATCATCAAATCCCTCCATATTCATTGACAAGGTACTCCCAAGTCCCAGCGCTGACAGTTCTCACTGCCTTTGCCCCTGTCCAGTAAAGGACAGAGAATACAGAGTACTGTGCTCTAAACACTCAATAGGCAGTATACACACCAAGTAAGAAAAGAAATACTAAAATCTGCAGAAACAAGCATCGCTTTGGCGGGGGGGGCGGGGGGGAAGAAGGAGGAAGAAGAGGAGGAGGAGGAGGAGAAAGAAGAGAAGAAGGAGAAGGAGGAGGAGAAAGAAGAAGAGGAGGAGAAGAGATGAGAAGTGAGAGAAGAGAGGAGGAGGGAGGGGAGGGGAGGGGAGGGGAGGGGAGGGGAGGGGAGGGGAGGGGAGGGGAGGGGGAGGGGAGGGGAGGAGGGGAGGCGAGGCGAGGCGAGGGAGGAGAGGAGAGGAGAGAAGGGGGGAAAAAATGTGTTTACCATCATACTGTACACAAAGATCCATTTTGAAAACTTCCAAATCTATCAACTCACTTTCATGGAAGGCTACTCAATAAGTCATTATTTACTTTCTGCTTACTTTCAAAAGGGAATTTGACTTAATAGACAACAGAAACACATCAACTTAGAGATTATAAAACAGCAATTGGGCAGAGCAATTACGAGCCCAGACTTCTGTCTGAAATAACCCAAGAGAAGTAAAACTGCTGCTTTCATTTTTTTTTTTCCAAAAGACTCCATCTTCTTGTGTTCCAGATCAAATTACCTATGTATTGTTTCCTTTAAGAACCATGAAAAATGTGATTTATTTGATATTGTTTATCTAATTGCTGAAGATTTCACAGAGGGGCTTAGTCTACTTTCTTTTTGAGAGCAATTAGTCACTGGCTTCACTGGATTTGCTAAGGACCTGGAGGAAGATGCTTATCTTTCAATTAACTTTGACAGAGGGCGCACATGCAGCTCATCTACAATGGAGCTTCCTTATTTAGTGATATGAGAGTCAAAGATGGGAGAAGACAGTACCTTCTCCTGTTACTGTGGGCTGGAATCTATTCCACCCAGAACATAGTCATTCCACTACCTTTCAGAGAGTGGTCTTACGTGAAGGAGGGATGCAGACTGGGTTTTAGTTGGTCCTAAACCTATCCCGTTTATAGATGCAAAGACTGACATGGAGACCGATCAGTGCTGCAAACATCCTTGGACACTCCCGGACATCAGTGTTACAACACATGACTGTCTTTTGCTGGCCCTCAATGAAAAGAGATTAGAGCTTCCACTCTACTCAATGAAGACCAAACATTTCAGAAGAGCACCTAGTGAAAAGATACCTATGTAACTGGGAGATTCCAAGAGCTGCCTCTTAGAAACAGGTTACACAGTAACTCTAGCTTGGGAAGACAGCATAGGCTCTGTTAGTTACTGTCTCCACTGCTGTGATAAAATACCCATACAAAAGGAACTTAATGAAGAAAGTATTCATTTTGTCTTACAAGGGTACAGTCCTTTACAGTGGAAGTCATGGCGGAAAGAGCTCGCATTGGATTCTTATCGGGGAGCAAAGCATCTTAAAGGCCTATGCCCTGCGGACTGTCTCTTCTTCTCATTCTTGTGACCGTAGCCCAGGAAACTATGCCACCCACAGTTAAGGAGGGGCCTCCAACTTCAGCTATGGTCATCTAGAGAATTCCTCACAGGTGTGCCTGGAGGCTCACCTTTCTAGGCAATTCCACCAACATCTATTTGGTATGGTTTATCCAGTTGGTGAGATTTTGAGAGAGGGGGGTTATTAAGTTAACCAGCAGAGGGATCGTCATGTGGACATTTCAACAGTTCACAGGATGTCTCACTGGCTCTTTTTTACTTTCAGATCATATCGCCACATTCATCTTTTACTAAAAAGAGAGATAAAATGAATGCAAATACTCAAAGTTACTACTGAGGAGGATTTTTAAAATTTTGTGTCAATCTACACAGGTTTTGAAGGGCAAGTCACTGATGGTCCTCAAGTTCTTCTCAATTGGTTGGGGTGTTTGTTTAATAGTGAAATAGATGACGAAGATAAAGACAGCTATGATACCTGTTAATGAAGGAAAACAACGCTTTATCACTGTTGTTCTACAACAAGAAAAATATTAAAGACTGCAAGACTTTAGGAGACTGAGCCAAAGTATATCAGATTCAATTTAATTCTCCATTCTACGTTCAAAGAATTGAACACACAAGTGTAAGATTTGACCTAACAGCTATTGTGTTTAAAAAAAAAGACATTGGTGTTTTAGCTGCCTGCAAGCTAAATATGAGTCAACAGTATTACAGTTTCCCCCTAAAACTAAAGCAATCTGAAGTTGCATTTACAAAGAAAAATGCCTAAAGCAAAAACATAAAACACACAAAAACAGACCATAATAGTGGTTTTTCTATTCTCTGCTGCCAGGACCATTCCAAGAATTGATGTGCTCAGTTCTGGGTACCACATTTAAGAAGGTCACTGGCAAGCTGGAATACACATGGGGAAAGTGACAAGAATGTCAAGTAGTTTCAAAATCAGATATGAAAAAGGACAGCAAGGAGATTCACCAAGAGAAAAAAAAAAAACTTTGCAAGAATAGGCCTGGAGTCTTGGTCTTGGTGGCTAAGCCAAGAGTCAGAAGGAGACATGGGGAACAAGAGAGCTTCATACCCAGTTCCTGAGCCCATCATCCCAGCAAGAGCTGCATCATGTAATCTCCTAGTGTCTGCCCACTCCAAGAGAACACCAAGAATAAATCCAACATGGTGGCTCCCATCTGCCATTTCTAGTTAACCTGACAAAGACCTCTCTACTGCTTCAGTTAGCTGCTACCATCCCATGGCTGCACAACCCAAAACAATTCCCTCCTCCTTCTCTCACCCTAACCCGTCTTCTTGTCTCTCAAAAGTGATCCTCTCCGGGGTTTTCCATAGTGTGACACCATGTGACCTCTTTAGCAGAGTGGTGATAGCATCTAAGGATTGATGAGGGAATGGAGAATTTGCCTCAACTGTTATTGACATGTTCTCTTGTTAAAAGCAAGACACAGACAAATACCAAATTCAATCATAGAGTTTACCTTATATTTTTCTCCCTAAATAGACTCCCTATTCACTGCTGGATATTCCCTCAACTTTGTCCAGACAGCTTATGGGTAAACCTGCCTACACCAATGTCTCTTGATGATTTCCCTCTTTGTTACAAAACAAACAAACAACAACAAAAACATGGTTTCTGTCTCCAACAGAAGCAAGTCCTTCCACAAGGGCTCAAGACCCCTTCACTTCCTCTCAAGTGTTCTCAGAGGCTCCATCTATTATCTTTCAGCTCTTGTCTTCCCAACAGCATGAAGGCAGCTCCTTCCATGTTCTCTACTCTCTACTGGGTACCTTCTCTCTCCGATCCTTCACAGACACATATCTTAGGGAGTAAAATATCTACTTCTACTCCTGGACCTCCCTAGCTGTCTTACTCTAGTATCTTTCCTCACTACTTGATGAACCTTGGCTTTGCTCAGGCTATCACTGTACTTGTAGAAACTCGGAATGTCTACCCTAGTGGACACTTCTATGCCTCACAGCACCAGAGGCATGGATTAGGTGAAGCCAGCCCTTATTGCAACACTCTCCCCTAAGCAGAGAGACATTGTTATTCTAGATTTTTCCTGCACCTCTGGCTGGTTCTTCTCAGACTCCTGTAGGACCCTCATCTCCTCTTACATACAAACTACCAACTTCTGAGCCCCATGGACTCTGGCCTAATGCTCTCCTCTGAGGACCATAAGCAATCTCACATGGCAATGCAACTTCAAAGGACCATAAATGATGACTTCAATCTATCTCCATCACCTATGTGCATGCCAAACTATCCATTCGCTAGCACGACTTACACATCTTTCTCAAGATCAGCAGTCCCAAGCCTTGCATCCTCAATACCCACTAAAGCTGCTTCTCCTGGAAGCTCCACCTCATGAAAGACACCGGCATTTTCCTCATGGTTTACAGTAGGCATCTGGGAGTTGTTCTGTGTCATCTCCTCTCTGTAATCACACTTGGAAAGCGCTTGGCTCAACAAACAGCTAAAGCAATCTCTTCCTTCCACTTCTATGAAGTCACTTCAATAAAGTCTTCTGAATACCTGTGGTAGAGTTTTGAGTACCTGGGTGGCCTGGCCTCTACTTAAGTCTCTATGAATCTGAAACCACACACTTTCTGCCTGACTTGGCTCTGCCCACACTGGATTTGCTTCTGTCTTCAAGATGCCAAGCTCTTTCCTTCTGGAGGACTTGATACACACTCTGCCTTCTGAATGCTTGCTTTTCATCTTTTGAGCCCCTTCTTTGTACCTGAGGGACTGCTGATCAACCTAACTTATGTTGTCTGTGTTAGTCTCATTGATAGCATTAAAAAAAAAATTGAAATGATTTCATTGATGTATTCCAGAATGTAATATGACATTATCCACAAGAGCAAGGTACCAAAAAGGTTTTCTGTAAAAGACCAGATAGTGAATATTGTGGGCTTTGTAGAATACCCAGTTTCTGTTGCAACTACTCAATTTAGCTGCCGTAACAAAAAGCAAGTAAGCTGCACTATGCCCCAATAAAACTTTATTTACAAAAACAGGCAGCAGGTGAGGTTTAAGCTAAGCCATGGACTTTGCAGACTTCATACTGGACAGTCATTTTTAGACAAAATGATTTACCCTGAGTCTTATATCTCATGCCTAGGCATATGCATGGTATTAATAGCTCTATATAAAAAGCTGTTGAGTTGATATAAATTTCTTGCCTACAGTTCTACATGGATGTAAGTTCAAATAATAGGAGAGAAGATTTGTGTTCAAAATAAGAAAGACCTTGCTAAAGGTTTTACCCTGCCCTATACATGTGAGTTAAATTAATAGCTGTAATCCATTTCATTTTGTAAATTCTAAATAAAAGTGTATGGTGTTATTAAGACTCACAACTGACCAAATACATACATACATACATACATACATACATGTATGTATGTATGTATATATGCATGCACTGATACACTGACTATGTTCGGATACAATGGGGTCCACCGGACTATTTTCTGACATTCAGATGTTCCCTCTTACAGAGTACTACAGAGTAGCTTTTAGACCGAGATGGTCTAAAGTGTCACTTAGTACCCACTCATTTGGGCAGTAGTGTATTTATAAGTCCTTCCCTTCGATAAGAGCTTTATATGGCCATAATTTATTTGATTTTGGAAAGCCTCTCTAGCTTAAATGTCATTATGTTCATTTTGCAGATAAAGAAGCTGAGGTTGAGAGATGGTCAAGTAAATTTAGGACCCATGGAGGACTGTGGTTGACCTCCTATCGCAAAGACAAGCCTCCCTAAGTATACCCTCCAGGAAAGTGCAGCACCCAAGATACAATTCCTACAGGTTCCTGCAAAAGGCTTCAGAAATGACATTGTGAAATACGGCACTCTAAGGTCAAGCTGAGGGCACTTGGCCACCAGCAGAATGCTAAAGGGGCTGGTTCATTCTTCCTCTCCCCCCCCTCCTCCTCCTCCTCTCTTTTCTTGTTTGTGTCTTTCACTCTTCCTCTGTCTCTTCCTCCTCTTCTCTCTCTCTCCTCCTTCCTCCTCCTTTCCACATCTCCTGCAGCAGAATGCAGAGGATCTCTCTCTCTCTCTCTCTCTCTCTCTCTCTCTTCTCTCTCCATTCTCTGATCTGTGTAAAGATGGTCTCTAAAAGGAACTCAGGTATGCAGAGTCCCTGCAGTCTGGAGCACAGCACCACACGCAGACCAGACTGACTTTCTGACAGACGACCTCTATTCTGGGGTCATTCATCTCTCTCCCAAGTCATTTGTTCCCCCTCCAAATTGGCTGCACCCCCCTTCTCCTTGTCAAGAAGGTGTGTACACTTGTGGATCTTTGCTGGGATTTGGGGAATTCACTTCTCTTTCATGTGATGTCTCTATGCTCATAATAAATTTATGAATCTTTCTCCTATTAATCTGTCTACTGTCAGTTTATTTCCCACTCAACTACTGAACCTCAGAAGGTGGAGGAAAGTTTTTCCTCTCCCTCACCTGTGTGGTTACTGTTGAAAAACAAACCCTCAAAAAAGAATCTGCATCAAACTCTTTCTAAGGGTCTGATAAAATAACGTGGAAATGCATGTCTTTAGACCATCAGTTTGGGGGATATTCGGGGAAGGCTTTCTTATTTCATTTGGTTGTTTGGTATTTCATTTGGTGTGGGGGGGGAGGGGCTTTGGTTTTGTTTGTTGTTGTTTGTTTGTTTGTTTGTTTGTTTGTTTGAGACAGAGTCTTACATAGTCCAGGCTGTCCTGACAAAGCTTCATCCTTCAGTCTCTACCTCTGGAATGCTGAGATCGAAGCTGTGCAGGACTATGCTGTTGTGGATAGCCTTGCTTGTATTTTGATACTAATTCCCCTTTCTTGTGAATGGGCTGCAGAGGAGGTGTGAGTCATTACACAGGTGAATTCTAGTGAACCTTCTGCCCATCCTAATTTGTAAAATAAAGGCTGGATCAGTGATTGGCAGAGGAAGAGGAGGTGGAGAAATAAAGTTGGTGGGAGAGAGCAGAGAGAGGAGGGAGAAGGAGAAGGAGGAGAGAGAAGACAACGGAGGACGACGATGGAGGAGGACGACTGGGAAGCAGGAGGTAGAAGGACAAACACAGGGTCTGGAAGACCCTCAAGTTATAAGGGTCTCATAGCTGGGAATAGAGTAGTGAAGTGGTGAATCTGCCAATCTAGGCTTGCAGAATATATTTATAATTATTGAGTTGTGTTTTCTTTGACTGGTCCTATTTGGGTTGGAGATTTACAGCAACACTATGCTGAGTTTATGCACTAGAGGAATTGAGCCTGTCGGCTTCATGCATGATGACTGAATAAGCATAGAGATATGTTCCCCAGGAAAAAAAAAATAACCACTTAATATTTTTTCATTTCAGTCATGCTGAATAAATATAACGACTGTGGAAATAGAAATAATTTATGCCTAACAGAAATGTGTTTACTTTTGTGGGGCAAAAAAGATTATTTTTCAATCTGTATTTCAGAGAAGAAAAATAGTCAGATGAAATATATGTTGGATAATAATGTAAAGTGTTAAATGATCTAATTTGGGTATCATTGGTTGGGAAAGGAAGTAGGTGTGGCACAAAATAAATACTGTTCTTTCTTATTTTTAAAGACAGAGTTCCTTTTCCATGCATAAATTCTTATTCAAAAAAAAGAGGCCAGTTTCTTTTTTTAAAGGAGGTCAAAATTAATCTGGTTATAGAGTTAGAATTGGGGATTACAAGTGCTTATTACTCAAGCTGCTGTCCATCTTCTCCAAATTTTAATAATGAACATACTTTACTTGTTTAACAAAATAATCAGAACCAATAGGATTAGGAATGGCTTAAGAGTTTCTCAGCAAGTCTTATTCTAGCTTCATTTCTATTGCTATGATAAAATACCATGACCAAGGGGCAAGAGGAAGAGCACCACAGTTAAAAGCACATACTGCTCTTCCAGGGGACCCGAGTTCAGTTCTCAGCATGCACCTACATTGTGTGTCTCTCAGCAACCACCTGTAACTGCAACTCCAGTGGAACCTAAGTATGCCCTCTGCTGGACCTCAGTGAGTACCTGCTTCATGTGCACATACCACACCATACATGTGCACACCTCACGTGTATAAAAACAAAATTCAAAAAAAAAAAAAAAAAAAAACAGTATTGTGAGCAAAGGCAACTTTAGGGAGAGCAACTTTCTTTAGTCACACCACACCCACAGTCAAGAGCAGAAAGAATAAACAGGTTTTTGCTTCCTTGCTGCCAGAGAGCTTGCCTCTCTTTTTATACAGTTTAGGGTCCAGCCCATGAAATGGTGTTAGCCACAATGGGCTCAGTTTCCTTACATCAATTAACAATCAAGATGATCCCCTACAGACAAGCCCACAGGCCAACTTGAAGATGAGGCCTCATTAAGATTCTCTTCCGGAAGTTTCTAACTCATGTCAAACTGACAGCTAAAACTAACCATTGGCCTTCTTCAGTCATTTTATAAATGTGCAAATCCTTCTTCAGTAATTGCTCCATTGTACCACTGGTTACTCGGCTTCCTTGGTTAGAACAGAACTCGAATTAGGGAGAAAGCAAAACACTCTTAAGTAACTCGCACAGATATGACAAACCAAATACTCAAGCACACATGTTCAAAGAGGGCCTTCAGAGCATTGTATTTAATAGGAGATTCTGATAATCCAGATCACTGCTTGCACAGGCAGACTGTGGAAAGCAAAAAAGATGGGATGTCATTAACAATACAACTGACTAGCACATCCTTCTACCCATCCTCTACATGGAACAACTATTCTGTTTGGTTGGAACTGAGACTTACTTAAAAAGATAGTCTCAGGCAGCCATGTAATTTCATATTAATCTACCTTCCTTCCATATTAATTATGTAACTTGCCCAAGCCAGTAAGCACTTGGAAATCCCTTGGCTTTTTTAGATTGGTTCAGAAACTGCCCAATCAGCTCTTTTCAGGATTTCTGGACAAAGGTGCTCTTTTCTGACAGCAAACTAGGCAACATGGGTAATGGAATGTGATATGAAGATGCTATTAGGATTTAGCATCACCACACAGAATTGCAGAAGGGTAAACCAACCCATCAGTCATAAAAATGAAGCCAGAGTCTTGTCTGAGACTCATCAGAAGCCACTAATGCCTTACAGTTTTTAGTTACCATATAATAAAATGCATAGAGCTTGTTTGGCCAGGCATTGGTGGTAAAACCTTTAGTCCCAGCACTTGGGAGGCAGAGGTAAGCAGATTTCTGAGTTTGAGGCCAGCCTGGTCTACAGCTTGAGTTCTAGCGCAGCCAGGACTACACAGAGAAACCCTGTCTCAAAAACAAGCAAACAAAAAAGGTATCTTGTCTGTAGATTTATGCTAACATCCAACCCATTGCCTTGTAGAGTCAGCTTACATTTTTACAGACATTGCCAAACCCATTCTGGTTTGACAAATATAGTAAGTTGCTCTACAAAACTTATGTAATGTAAACTGAGGGCTCCAGGAGCATAGGAGTGGTCAACACATTCTCAAGGAAAAGTGAGACAGCTTAGCATATATTAATGTTTAATGTATAAGGTAAGAACAGAAACAGGGGTTATATTTATTTCTTGATGTGGACAAGACATGCCATTCCATGTGTCAAAGTCAGAGGATAAGTGGGAGAGGTATTTTCTCCTTCCACCACCTGTAGATTCCAGGTATCAAACTCAAGTAATCAAGAAGGACAGCAAAAGCCTTTCTCTCCCAAGCCGTCTTAACGGCACCAAATATCCTCAGCAGTCAGAGATCATTTCAAGCAAGACATTATCAAGCAATCCCATACACAGTGATGGGCCAGGAGGATACTACATTGAAGCATCATTGATAAGAAGTTCTCAAGACAGTGGTTGTCAACCTGTGGGTCATGACCCATTGGCAAGTCTCTGTCTCCAAAAATAACTTAGTGGTTTGAGGGTCACCACTGCAGGAGGAAGTGTATTAAATGGTCACAGCACTGGAAAGGTTGAGGACCGCTGCTCTTAAGGAATCGCAGGCTAGTGAAACAAAAAATACATGGTATTCTCTGGTCAGTTGTACTTTGAGAAAGATAAATAAATTTGATAAATCAGTGTTGAATTAAACCTTGACCCGATACAGTATTCCTGGGAAGCAAAAACAATATTGCTTAATTCTGTGCACTCATTGTATTGACTACATTTCTCATTGCTGTGATAAAATAACCTGACCAAACCACTTAACGAGGAAAGGGTTTAGTTCGGCTTATAATTTAAAGGTGCATGCCGTCCTGGTAGGTTAGTAAGTGTGACAAGAGGTGAGGTAGCTGGTCGCACTGTGTGCAGGAAGAAGAGAGTGTTGAATGCTCTCCTGGTAGCCAGCTAGCTCCTCTGTATATAGCCTAAGGCACAGCGCCACCAGAGTCACCTAATCAAACAATCCCTCCTAGGCATGCCCAGAAGTTAACCTAAGCTAAATAACCTCTCATAGATAGGTTTGTCTCATAGACATGTGTGATTCTAGATCTTGTCAAGTTGACAGTCAGTACCAACTGTCACACCCAGAATTTAGCCAGTATCATTGTTCTGTAACAGATGCCCAATACTATGAAATCAATAACCATTCTGCTGACGGCAGCTTGGGAAGAGCTGCGTTCGGATAATAAAGGCTTGATCAACAAAATTGTAGGAAATTTAGTTCTTTGACTTAAAATGTGCTAGAGTCATGAATATATTCTAAAAAAAAAAGAAAAAGAAAAAGAAAATTTGCTAGGATGCTTTAATCTTTCAGTATTAAATAAGCAAATAAGTAAATAAAAAAATTAAAACCAAATGACAAAAAAATTCCATGAGCTAGGAGAACAATTTGATCATAAATTGCCTGCCATGCAAGTGTAGGGACCTGAGTTTGGATCCCAGGGATCTACACTAAACTCTGGGTACAATTGCACATGTCTGTTTGGATCCGGGGATTACACTAAACTCTGGGTACAATTGCACATGTCTGTTGGATCCAGGATCTACACTAAAACTCTGGGTTCAATTGTACATGTCTGTTTAGATCCCAGGAATCTACACTAAAACTCTGGGTATAATTGCACATGTCTGTTTGGATCCCAGGGATCTACACTAAAACTCTGGGTACGACTGCACATGTCTGTTTGGATCCTAAGGATCTACACTAAAACTCTGGATTCGATTGCACATGTCTGTAACCCTAACATAGGGCTTAGGAATAAAGGAGTGAAGACAGGAAGATCCGCAATCCTTGCTGACCAGTCAGTCTGGCCAACTGGTGAGCACTGGTTTCACTGAAAGATCTTTCTGTATCAACCAAAGATGAGGTGGAGAGCAACCAAGGAAGACATCAGACACCAGTCTCTGACCTCCACAGGCACATTGCAGACACACATGTGCAGACACACGCTACTCAGCATGTTCATTTAAAATTTAAATAAGAAACAAAAGCTCAACTCCCCTAATGACTAAGTAGAGTCACGAATAACAGAAAACATCTCTATTGTGTAAGGAAAACGACATCTTTGAAGACTACAAGTTGATTCTCCAGGACAGCAATAAAGAAGCTAACACAACAGCACACATGCACAGCAGTAATTAGTCCTACATTACTGATCCACACTGATCAAGAAGCACACAAACCCAGGCTCATAGCCTGCAGCACTTCAAGCTGTGCATTATCCCAGAGGTCATATGAACCATAACGACTTTACAAGGGACTTGAAGAATTGCAACCTTTGCATATAAATTCTTAGCAAGCTAAGGGGACTCTTTCACGCTGAAATATAAACATGTGCTCAGGAGAAATGTGCCGGGGCATATTTCACTGTCCCCAAGGGGTGTTCTCTTGACTCGGCATGGAATAAACACAAAAGCTTTAGAGATGCCCTAAGATAAATCTTGTTTACAGAGAAAAGACTGGCATCTCGCTACAACTTGGGCTGGTGAATTCTGTAATCCAGGGAGTCCTCAGAGCTTTGCAGCAGCAAGCCAAAAGCAGTTTTGACAGGAATGGCATGTTGCCTATGTGAAACGGAGAGGCAGATGAAGAAGGGAGATGTATGGATCATCTACGGGTCAGACAGAAGCAGCCTTGGATGGAACCTGAGTACAGATGATTCTTTATTGGGGCTCCTTCTGTGCTCCTCTAGCAAGGAAGCAGTTTCCCTGTAATTTCTCCAGGACAGAAGTATGGGACACATCTCATAGCCGTTAACAATACAACTGCCAGGAAAGAGTGAGAAAATTCTGGTAACTTCTGAGACAGAGTTACAGCCAATTTGCATTAAAACGGAGCTTGTGGTGGAACGAGCCCAAAGGTGAGTCACTCTTGCCTCACCAATGGCACTGTCATTCACCATTTGCTTCTGCTGACCACTGCTCTGGAGGATCTTTACTGACCTTGCTCTAGGCATCTAGAGGCAGCTAGGCACCATGCCTAGAGCTGGGATTTCAGGACACAGAAACATTTTACTAAAATATAACAACATGTCTAAGGCCCTTCACGCCGGTTATGCCCGAGTAGATTCAGTTGTCTGGATATGCATGCTGCTATCCTCAAGGGGTAGACGGAGAACATTATCCTGCCTCATAACTTGTGTAAATGGAAGAAATTAAATTGGAATAGCTCTTTTTTGTGTGAAGATAGAAAAATAAGCAAACATATCAGAAATTTAGGCATGAGCATACACAAAAAAAATTTCTTGGAATATCTGTCGCGATAACTCCAAACAAATAATAGTACTTATATGCAGAAGAATGGGTAGCCGTATATACTCAAAAGGGTAAAGGGGGATGGATAGTAAGATATCAACCATGAGTTCACAGAACAAAAAAAGCATTCTGAGGCAATCTCTAGTTCCATGACTCTATTTACTTATTTTAGAAAGGTTTCTCATAGGCATTCAACTTGAGCCCCATTCTATGCCCTGAGATGGACCACAGGCGTGGCTTCTCATGCTCTGGGATGAATTACAGGCATGGCTTCCCATGCCCTGAGATGGACCACAGGCGTGGCTTCACTTAGCAAAAAGGGAAACACTCAAGAGAAACTAAGTGATCTGCTCAAATAGTGTATGTCCTGGTTATTCTCGAACCTTATCTTGACCACATTTACTTAAGCCAAATTCAGAACTGTAGGGAAAGAAACTTAAAATCTAAACTCCAAATGTATCAGCTGAAATGGCCCCTGATCACTCAACTGCTGTTATTTTCAGAAACAAGCACATTGAAATGATACGGTTGCCTTGTACCTACAGAGGGGCTGTCACATATAACATTCCAAAATGCCTCTGTACACGTCATTTTCCTTTGGCCTTACAACATCCCTAGAAGGTACTCTGCATGAATAGAATGTTCCCCATTAGTCTGGGGTTTGAATGAAGATGTCCCCCCAGAGTCTTGGGCATTTGAAAACTCAGTCTCCAGTGAGTGGCACTGTTTGGGTGTGTTTAGGAAGTGTCGTTTTGCTGGAGGAAGTATGACCCTGGGGGTAGGCTTTGAAAGTCTAAAGCTGCCTCCACTTTGCCATTGTGGGCTCTGAACCTCTGGAACCGGCAGTACAAATAAATTCTTTCTTCTCTATGTTGTCCTGGTCATGGTGTTTTACGCTTTTACCCTGGAGATAGGAAGTAACAAATGCATGGGGTCCACGCTCGGGAGTTTTCCTCGAGCATTCTCTGCCTGGGCGACTCTCTCACCAATTAGCTAGATTATCAGGACTGGTAAGTCCCTGGGATCCTTCCATCTGCATTGTCCCAGTGGTGGTGGTGTCACGGGCACATACAGCCACAGCTGGCTTTTTTTTACGTAGGTACTAGAGAGCACACTTCCGCCCTCACACTTGTATGACATCTCTCCAGCTCCATTTTCCTCATCTTTGAAAACAAGAAACCAAAAGGCCTAGATGCTAAGTCACATGCCCAAGACCCTATGGAAGTTTTTTTTTTTTTTTTTTTTTTTTTTTTTTTGGTTTTTCGAGACAGGGTTTCTCTGGTCCTGGCTGTCCTGGAACTGACTCTGTAGACCAGGCTGGCCTCGAACTCAGAAATTCGCCTGCCTCTTTTTTTTTTTTTTTTAGAAAGAGACAGTTACTAGATGTTCAATAGAGTGATGGCTGTCATTCTGTGAAGTATTTACCAGGACATATTGGTGTTGGCACTCCGCTGACTTCTCTTTTCCCACCCCCATCAGTGTTTACTCCGTGCACAGTTCTGTGCCGTGCCAAATGCTTCGGAAAAGACAAACAGGAGAGCGCATCTGCTTTCTAGGAATTCAGATTTTAAGAGAACATTGACATCGACAGTTTACTTGCACTCAAAATAACCAGGAACGATGAGATGTGCAGAGGTTCGGACAAATTCAGCAGAAGGGAAAGATCACTGGTGAAGAGAAATGGCAGAAATAGCTACGGATGCCCTCATGTGGCAGGAACAGTTCCCAAATCTGTGCCCTTTTTCCCTTCAGCAGCCCCTTTGGCTCCCCAAATGTCCCAATTTGTACTATGAAATATAGGCTCAGCTTGTCAGGACAGTGGTGGCATAGGGCTGGGTGGGTGAGGTTTATTTTGATGGGTAGAGATTTAAGCAGAGACTATTAGTAGAGGGGGATATAGCAGCTAACGAGGCACCTGCACAGCAAGTTAAATATGGGAGATAACCAACAAAGCTGACCGCCACTGGTTCTCCTTCCCATAAATCAGTGAATCTCAGCCTTCTTAATGCTGGGACCCTTAAAACAGTTCCTCAGGTTGTGGTAAAGATGGACGATAAAATTATTTTGTTGTTACATCGTAAAATTTGCTATGGTTATGAATTGTAACGGAAATATCTGTGCTTTCTGATGGTCTTAGGCGACCCCGGTGAAAGATTCATTCGACCACTACAGGGGGTCGCAACCCAAACGTTGAGAACTGCTGGTGTAACTTCAGACTTCTGCACCAAGGTCAGAGGTCTACATTCCCCAGGGAAACAAAAGCACGTCGTTGCTTTTTAAATGTGGCCCAGGGAGCCCTAAAAGTTCCACGGGGGACCACAGGGGCAGACTAACTCACTGCCCACAGGATAAAATCAGAGCACCAAGTTGTAGCCTTTCTTGAAAAACTCCTTCCAGCACCTGAAACCCATCAAGAGAAAGAAAAGCCCTTTCGCACTGCTCAAGAGACTAACGTTAAAATGCACACATTCATGGGGAAATTAAATCAAATTTGTATTTATTGCGGCTTGTAACTTTTTTCCTCTCAGAGCAGGTATGATAAAGAGAAGAGAACACAAGAAAATGACAGATGAGTGGACCTGGACGAGGGTGAGACTTGGTGTCTCCCAGTAGTAAACTGTCTAGCACAGGCAAAAACCTAGGTAGCTTCCATGGTGGGGGGGGGCACACATAAAGACAAAGGAATGGTTTCATAAATGTGGTTTAGATATAAAAGAGGCAAGTCATAATCAGAGCTCACACTGTGCATACATGCATGCACTTGTGCACACACACACACACACACACAGAGAGAGAGAGAGAAGAGAAGAGAGAGAGAGAGAGAGAGAGAGAGAAGAGCATGAGAGAAGCCTGCAATCCAAGAATCTGCTTAGCAGCTACACAATACAACCAAGGAGGGCTGAGGAATGACAGGCTATAAATACAGACACATCTTTCTCCACCAGGCTGACTGGGAGCCGAAGGCACAGCTGCTCGAGACCTTGGCTGGCCCTGGCTACACAGAGCTGGCAGAAGGACAAACAGTGAAAAGAAAGGGGATGTGTTAAAGACAGATACCGTGTAAAGCAGTCGCTGAGAGACACCAGGAACAAGACCAGTTTCCTTCACGTAAGGAAACTCTCCACACAGAGAAACGACTAGTAGGGAAAAGTAATGTTCCCATCCCAGAGGCTGTGCTGTTATTTTGAGTGAGGGTGACTAGGCCAGAAATGACATTTACCAACTTCCAAATCAGGTCTCAGGCCAACAGGCTCAAAAGAAGGATCAACATAGAAGTAAATTCTCTAATCCTTTGCATGTAATTAGTAAGATAAAAACGGATTGTTCTCATAATATTTCAGGTACGTGAAAAATTACTGAAGAGATCTGAAGTGAGAAACTGCCCTTATCTCCCAGAAGAGACCTGAACCTCACAATTAAAGCTTGAAAAGTTATATATGACAAGAAGGAATGCCAATCATTGTGTTGTAGATGTTGGGATAAAGCCTGTCTCTCACGGATCCTAACTTCATGATGGCTCAGACCTCTCATCTGTGCGACCGATTGTGAACTTGTAGAAAACTACGTTCTTTCTTTGGGCATCTTTGTTTGGGCACTTCAAATATGGAACTGTAAGGAGGCATTCAATACATACGTGAAAATGACAGACATAGGAAACGGTTTTCCACATTGACGCAAAGCACAGCCTGGCTCTGTGCACCTTAGAATTTGTGTAGAGCAACTCTGACTCAACAATCCATCAGGCTGGGTTTCACAGCACTGCCCACAATACCGGGGCCTTCTATATCTCCCTCAGAGTGTTAAGCCTACATAGCATTTAGAGTAAAAAGCAAAGCCTTACACATCACTAATGCTCTGGAAACTGTCTACTTAAACTGACAGAAAATGTTAACAAACCACAAACATCCATAACAGAATTGCATCTTAAACCAGTAAGAATCATCCCACATTTATGAACTAAAAATTTTTTAATTTTATGAAGCATTATTGACATACAAGGAACAATTAAAACTTAAAACCCAGAACTTGTGGGACTGTAGACAGAGCTCAGTCAGTTCTCAGCACCCACACGACAGCTCAGAAAATATAGAATTAATAGGCTGATTTTACCTGTGCCCAATAAGTCATTTCCACCGTCAAGATATCCACATGTAAAATATATGATTCATCACTCTTAAACATTTTCTCATTAAAAAAAAAAATGTTCATCTCTTCAGCCATGTCTTTACACCACCCCCTTGCTCCTTCTGTCCCTACATAAAGAACCTGCTTTGATAATATCAATGTTCTTATGAATTACTTTGCATTATATATTCCCTGGTGGAGAGAGCTATCTTCCTTTATTCAAAATAATTATCCTTGAGACACACCCATGCTGTGTCATGTATCAATAGGTCATTTCTGTTCATTGCTACATAGTAGTTGTTATATGCACATACCCCTGTTATTCACCTTCCACTTATTGATACATGCATGGGCTGTTGGTAATTCTGAAAGTTCAGACTGGAAAGATGTCTCAGGAAAAGGCACAGGCTGCCATGCCTGAGGAACTCAGCTTCCATCTACATGGTGCAGAGAAAGAACTGACTCCTACGGAGTGTCCTCTAACCTCCACATGTGTACTGTAGTGAACATGTACACATAGAGACACTCGCATACAATAAATAAATAAACATAGGTAGGTAGAATATACATACATACATACATACATGACCAAACAGAAAGACAGACAAGCGGAAGGATAGATGGATGGATGGATGGATGGATGGATGGATGGATGGACAAGCAGATGAATGGACAGATGAATACATTTAAAGACCATGTGAGCATGTGTGTTCAAATCTTTACATATATACCAGGCTTTTTTCTCTCCTATAAACATCTAGAAGTGGAATGCCTTGACCATTTTGGTGTATGAAATTTTACCTTTTTAAGAAACTGCCCAGTTGTTTTCTACAGTAGTTGGCCTGTTTTACTGTCCTAGCATGAATTCCATGACCCACAACCTTGACAACACTTGGGATAGTCAATCATTGATTTTAACAATTCTAGTACATATATATGTATGGGCACCTCGTTGTGGGTTTAATTTGTATTCCCTAATGGTTTACAACATTAAGATTCTCTTATTAGTTTCTTGTCTAATCCTAGGTCACAACAGAGCTGTCCTGTTCTCTTGCAGAAGTATTGATGCTATAGACTTTAGGTTTAGGTCTAAACACACTCTCAATTAGTCTTCACATAATATACAGTGTGGACTTGAATTCATATTTACATATGGAATGCCAATACTTTTCAGGATCATTTGTTCAAATGAACATTCTTTATCCACTGAATTCCACTTGCCCTTTTATCCTAAAAGTTAAGAAGCTGGTCATAAATGACGAGTCTCCTTTTGGACTCTCCATAATGTCCTAGGTGTTTGTCTCTCCTGATACCAGCTCCGCTCCATCCTTGACTAGTGTCACTTTGTATTAAATACCAGAATCAGTGACAGTTCGTCACCTGCCTGTACTTTTTCTTTTCCTCCTTGTTTAAGCTATTTGAAGTCTGCTGTATTTCCTTATGAATTTGGAAGCTTGTTGGAGTTTGGCCAGAATTATAATTAATCTCTAGATCAAACAGTACAATCCAGAATGCCTACTCTAACCCTTTCCTCTCTTGGTCAAACACTCTCATAGGATGGAGGTGGAAGCCAGCACCAGAGGATGTGGTAGGCCGGAGGCTGAGAGGAAACAAGAGTAGGGTATCTTTATTAGTTAATTTTCCATTGTATTTATCCTGGCTTATGGTTCAAGGGGAACAGAAACCATCAAAACAGAGGAAGGCAAAGACACAGAGGTGCTTCAGGATCGCATTTTCATCCACACATAGGAAGTTGAGGGAAAGAACAGGAAGTGCGAGAAAGCTGTAGACCCTCAAAGCCCGCCCCTGTGACGTACTTCCTCCAGCAAGGCTCCATCACCTCAGGGTTCCAGAACTTTCCCAAACATGCCAACTAACTGGGAGTAAGTATGGACCTCCTGAGCCTGTGGGGGATGCTTCTCTCTCTAACCACCACACAGACCTCCATGCACTTATCTCCGTATGATGAGAGCCAGTTTCTGGCTGCCTTTCTTTGCTTTCTTCTTCTCAGCTTTCCTTTCCTCCACAGAGATTATGGTCTCTCTCTCCTGCTTCCATTCCCACTAGCAGAGCCATTAGCTTCCAGACAGGGTTCAATGTGTCACAACTCTCTCTCTACTCAGGTCCCTGAAGGAAGTCCTCATTTGGAGGGGGTTTTTTTTTTTTTTTTTTTGACAAATAGTCATAATTCATCAGAACTAATATCGCTTCCCTCCTCTCCATTATTATCTCCCATTACTCCTCAGAAGGGCAGCCCTTCAGTATTATAACCATGACTGCACAGAGGCCGGAGGACTCCTCTGTATTGCCGGGGAGGAGACTGTGATGAAGGAATGTAGCGACACAAACTGACTGACGCGCATGCACAAAGCCAAAGACTTCTGCCGTAATAAGATTTTTCACAATTACTCTTGGTTGTCAGTAGCTCCCCCACCAAAAGCGTTCAAAATTTATTACAATTTAAAGAAACCATGGAGCCGGGAAATAGCTCAGTTGATAAAGCACTTGTCGCATAAACAAGAGGACCTGCGTTCCATCCACAACCCTAATATTAAGAAAGATTAAAAAAAAAAAAAATCTGCACTTCTGTGATCCGCGTACAGGGTGTCAGACATAGGAAAATCCCTGGGGCTTGCTGTTCAGTAAGGCTAATTGACTCAGTGAGATCTCAAGGCAAGACCCTGTTTTAAAAATTAAGGTGGAGAGGGGTTGGAAAGACACCGAATAACCTAAGTGACCAAGCCATGGTGACTTTAATCCCATGTCTACTAGTACCAACAAACACAAAACACTCTCTTCTAATGCTTCACATCCTGAGGGAGATAAAAACTGTAATTCATAAAACAGGAACTCTTATATTTAAAAAAAAAAATCTAAGAAAATAAAAAAAAGTTTATATTCTCCACATTGACACTTTCATGTTCTATTTCCATAAAAAAGAGAAAGAATGAAGAAGCTGGTGGGGGGTTGGGGGGAGAGGAGGGGTCCTCAGGTGGGGGGGATGGGGTTGTCCTCAGGCACCTTTAGTGTCCTCTCCTAACTGCAGGTTCTTCACCTGCCACCAGATGGTACCTTGGGTTGTGATAATGGGTTGACCCCAAATGTGAATAAATAAAAAACAGAAATGATGCAAGCAACTACACACATTCAGGGGAAGTATATCGATTGTGAACATAATATGCATAAATTATTAACCAGCTCTTTTGGTTGGTTGGGCGGGTAGGTAGCTGGCTGGCTGCTGGTTGGATGGTTGGTTGGTTAATTGGTTGGTTGGTTGTTGGTAGCTTGATTACTTGGTTGGTTGATTTTTCATGACAGGGTTTCTCTGTATAGCCCTGGCTGTCCTGGAACTCGCTCTGTAGACCAGGTTGGCCTCAAATTCAGATTTGCCTGCTTCTGCCTCCTGAAGTGCTATGATTAAAGGCATGCGCCACCACTGCCCAGTTTATTAGCCAACTCTTCGTGACCCTGTATAATAGTATACTTTCACCTGAATTTCCAAAATATCCTTTCACAGATTTTGATTTTTAATTTATGGGTATGTGTGTTTCCTCAGAGGCCAATGGTCTTCAGATCCCCTGGAACTACAGATGGTTTTGAGTGACCATGCAAATGCTAACATGGGAAATTCAAACCTGGCGAGAGCAGTCAAGTGCTCTTAACCACTGAGTCATCTCTCCAGCCTAAATTTCAAAACATTCTTAACAGTGAGTGTCTTTTCCTTACATTTGTTTCCTTGTTAATTTTAGTTTAGTTGTAATGCTTTTCATGAGGGGTGGTGTTTGGCTTTGGTTTTTTTTTTTCCCTTTAAGAATTTTGCCGTTTCATTGTTTGAATGTGGTTTAGTTTGGCCTGAGTTTACGGTTTAGTTTTGTCTTGTGTTCCCAACTGAAAGAACCAAAGGTACAGTCACAAGGATCCTTGCTGTACAGTGAATGTCACGTGGTCAGGCTCCGCCCCAGCAGTGTCGGCCACCATCAGCAGTGAACGTCAGGTGTTCGGGTATCTCTGTCCAGCAGTGTCTGTCATCTGTTCAGGCTTCTCCGTCAAGCAGTGAACATCACAATTCGGCCTCCTCCATCAAGCAGTGAACATCACAATTCGGCCTCCTCCATCAAGCAGTGAACATCACAATTCGGCCTCCTCCATCAAGCAGTGAACATCACAATTCGGCCTCCTCCATCAAGCAGTGAACATCACAATTCGGCCTCCTCCATCAAGCGGTGAACATCACAATTCGGCCTCCTCCATCAAGCAGTGAACATCACAATTCGGCCTCCTCCATCAAGAGGTGAACATCACAATTCGGCCTCCTCCATCAAGCAGTGAACATCACAATTCGGCCTCCTCCATCAAGCAATATACATCATCTCTTAGGGCTCCTCCATCAGGTAGCATACATCTCCTGTTCCATTTTCCTAATGACCGGTGACTTCCTGCCTTGGAGGCCTCACTCCTGATGACTCCCTAGACACGGTTCCTAATGTAGCTTAATTTTCACCGAGTGACAATCACTCGACCAAGACTTTAGGTGTTCTCTGTCAACTGCACTCTTTTATTATAAGGACAATGGTTTTTAAATGTCCTATTTTAAAATACTGAAAAGTATAAAGAAGAAACAAAGTGCACGCCTAGTCCACAACCCACGGACATCAGCGCTGTGAAAGGCCACATCGTTGTTGTTGTTTTGGTTTTGGCATGGAAGGTTTTTTTTTCTCATTTGTTTTTCTACCTTACTACTTTGATATGTCATAGGATTTTATTCTCTATTCACTTCTCTACAAAAGTTTTCTAAATGAGTTTTAAAATATTTCCTTCGGGCTGGAACAATGGCTCAGCGGTTAAGAGCACTGTCTGTTCTTCCAGAGGTCCTGAGTTCAGTTCCCAGCAACCACATGGTGGCTCACAACCATCTGTAATGGGATCTGATGCCCTCATCTGGCCTGCAGGATACATGCAGGCAGAATGCTGCATACATATAATAAATAAATCTTTAAAAAAAAATATTTCCTTCAGAGGGCTAGCCTTGGCGCTCAGTGATTTGAAGCTTACCCTAGGTCTTTAGAACAATGCTAGACATATAACATACCCTTGGTCTGTGCAAGCTCGCATCTCCACTGCAGATGCCTCATGAACTTCCAACAGTGCTGTCTTTCTTTTTCTTTCTGCTTACTCTGGCCACAACTGCACACATGCAAGATCCCACCCAGTGCTACTGACTGCACAAGGATGCATTTTAGAAGATCGTCCTGCAGGTAAGTATGATAGAGGGAAACAACTGCCCACAAGTCTTGGGAAACGGCAGTGTCTTTCCTTTCCACTACAGAATTATCCTGGTATCTTATTTTCTGATAAAAAATGATTTCTAATGGGTACTGAGGTGCTCTGTGACAGATTTCTGAGAAATCGCCTTCCAAAGCCTTCTCAGAGACACAGCCTAGTCTGCACAGAGAAGGAACTAGCCTGGTGGGGCACGGGTAAAGACTGGAAGCAAGGACAGTTCATTAAGACATCCAGTGGCCTGTGAGACAAAAAAGGAGCCAGAGAGAACATTGGAAAATGTACAGTTTTCTAAACCCCAGCCTGGGTGGCACACACAGCAAGAACAGCCTGCAAAGCTGGGCCACCTGGTATCTGGCCTCTGCTTGCACCGTCTGTGTAAGCAGTAAACATGAGGGGCTCCCTCGATAGCTGTGGGGATTCATGTGCTGCCATCTGTCAAGTCATCCTTCCTGTCATCTGTCCATCTCTTCAATAAATATTTACTGAAGATTTGTATATGCTGTGCACTGTGCTAGTCAGTAAGACTACAATGCCGTACACCACCAGATACCAAGCTCTGGGATGTATGGGTCAGACAACCAGCAGCTTGCCTTACTTCTGCCCTGACCCCCCAAAGGCTGCATCTTATTTTCTAAACTCACTAAAATCTCTGAGGGAAAGGCACTTCAAGAACTCTTTGGTTGTGAGCCACAGAAAATAAAAAATTTCTTTTTCTACCTCAGAGATTGAGCCTTTCTCTGGTTGTATTGAGTTCCATGTCTCTGCTCCTATCAGCCACAATGTTAGGAACTTACAGGGAACCATGACCAAAGGGTTCAATTAACTCCTTAAAAGTGGACACTCGGGCTTCTACGGCAGAGCTGTACCTTGTAGAAGGATCTGAGCTTCTTCGAGTGTGCACATCACATCACACAACAGCACACACACACAACAGACATACAACAACAACACAACACCCATCTAAACTTTAAAACTTAAGCTATGTATATGAATAGAAACATATTGAGTAGGCTAAGTTTTTAGTGCAGTCGCTTCATAAATGTATTTTGGGTTGAATATTTACTTGGCTATTTAGAGACTTCTTTATTATGTCTGTCTGTCTGTCTATCTGTGTTGTGGTGTGTGTGTGGTGTATGCCATGTGTATGAGGGAAGGTACCTAAGGAGGCTAGAAGAAGGTACCTGATTCTCTCATAGTTGGAATTACAGGAGGGTTGAGTCACTCAGTGGAGAGAAAGTCTAGAATTCAAATCGGGGGTCGTCAGGAAAACCAGGAAGTACTCCTAGCCACTCAGCCATGGATCAAGCCCAGAATGTTTATGTGCAATTATAACAAATTGTAGTGTTTACATAAGTAAAGCATTGTGATGGTTTGTTTATGATTGGCCCAAGGAGTGACCCTGTTGGAGTAGGTGTGGCCTTGTTGGAGTAGGTGTGGCCTTGTTGGAGTAGGTGTGCCTTGTTAGGTGTGGCCTGTTGGAGTAGGTGTGGCCTTGTTGGAGTAGGTGTGGCCCTGTTGGAGTAGGTGTGGCCTTGTTGGAGTAGGTGTGGCCTTGTTGGATGTAGGTGTGTCACTGTGGGCGTGGGCTTTAAGACCCTCATCCAGCTACCTGGAAGTCAATCTTCCACTAGCAGCCTTCAGATGAAGATGTAGAACTCTCAGCTCCTCTGCACCATGCCTGCCTGGATGCTGCCATGTTCCTGCCTTGATGATAATAGAACCGCTGAACCTGTAAGCCAGCCCCAATTAAATGATGTTCTTTTGAGTTGCCATGGTTATGGTTCTGTTCACAGCAGTCAAACCCTAACTAAGACAAACTTTCAAAAGAAAGTTGCTGGCAGTGGAAACATCTGCAGCCGGTTTAAACACAGGAAGATATAGCTCATTCAACTTACACACATATTTGAGCAACTTTTTTTAAGAACTCTCTTAATTTAGTTGTTCCCACTCCACTAATGAATTTTATTAATAAGTTCCAATGCTCTAAGGCCCTCCCCCGCTTGCCCGTATGGAGTTCCTACAGCCAGTGGTTTGAGAAGTCATATATCCCAGAAGGAGGGAACAAGGAGCACCCAGAGAAACCCCTGAGCTATGTTTCCTTCGTCCTTAAAAAATGTAGTTTTTACATTCCCCCATGCCAGTGCTTTAAAAAATCAGCTTTTAAATTAATTAGTTAGCAGCATTTGCGGAGGAGAACATTTATTACAGGATTTTAATAATTGTTACTTATTGCCACCGCCAAGATAACACCGGGACTAAATCACCGTGAAGCTGCCGGTGAGAACCTGGCACCCTCATTTTATAAACATGGAATCTCGGGCTTAAATATTAAATAGGTGTTTACATAAAATTTAATCAAGGCCAAGCAATGAATCTAGGTAAAGTTAGTGCGTTTCCCACCGCTGAACTGACACTGTAACACCCAAGAGGCGTTGCTTTGACTTTTCTATCTACTTTAGAAGTTCCTCAGAAGTGGTCACTGACGGTCACCGGTCACATGGACCGCAGCCTTAGCTATCCCTACTGCTGGTGACAGGACAGCCCTCTTACTGCTGTGCCTTCTATAGTTTGTATTTTAAAGCACCCCAAGTACTTCAAATGGGAGCTATTTCCCATCTTTAATCTCTTCTTATTCTCAATAAAAATGAATAGAAAAAAATCTCCCCTCAACTCTTACCATAAGTTTCCCTAAATCATCAGAAGCATGGTTTCTTATGGAAATAAAAGTCATCACCAATTGTAAGATTATCACTGTAAGGAAATAAATTCTCCAGTAACATTGCCCAGAAAAGCCAACTTCAGGGTAAGAAGAAATACTTCCTGATCCAACGGAGCCCGGGAAGCACTCTGCCTTCTGTTACCGAGCAGAAAGCATGCAGCATGCATAGGAAACGCTAAAGATCGCAGTCAGCATGGCTTTTAAAAACCAAACAGTGAAAGGTTTCCAACTCGGAGATGGTCTTTCAAACTATTATTTTCTCTCTTTTGGTTTATAAAACTTTAATTCATCTATTTCCCAGCTCCCTTCCATCATAACTATCAAAAGGAGGCCGTTCTATCAGGATTCACCAAACTTTCTGAAGACAGCAGATAAAATGTAAAAATTAAATTGCTTTTTTTTCGTAACTGTAACAACTTGTCAAGGATGGAATGGGTCTATTCATTTAGTTTTGACCTCCCATCATTTCTATTTCAGATCTCTCACCAAAATCCTTCTCCTCAGCCTAAGCTGCCTAACAGAAGGGAGACTAGATCTGATTTTTATCAAAGATGGCAGTCCTCAAGGTGGGCAGAGCCTGAAGGAAATAAATGAACAACAACAAGATCTACGTTAGGAGCCCAGTGACCAAAAAATGTCTTCTTGCTGTTCTTTTGAGCCATGGCTTGTGAGCTCTGCTTATGATGGAGAGTCTAACCTAGCGGCTCTCAACCATCCTAACTCTGCACCCTTTAATACAGTTCCTCATGTTGGGTGACAGAAATGTAATTTTGCCACAGTTCTGAATCATAATGTAGACATCTGTGTTTTCTGATGGTCTTAGGTGACCCCTGTGAAAGGGTCATGACGCCCAAATAGGTCACAATGCACAGGTTGTGACTCTGATCTCAAACTCTTCGTAAACAGATAACCAGCCACAGTATGTCAGATAAAAGAATGGATTTGTGCTTGGATTATCTGGAGAAGGAATAGAAGACCCAAGGGAAGAAATGCCGACATTTTGGGTCAGTGCAGGTCCATAGGGAACAGCTTGGCAGGAACCCTCAACTGCGGTCCACCTGAGCTATAAGACACTACTAACACCACTCCAACTATGAAATCAAAATACTACAACACGTCTTGGCTTTCTCCTCCACTTGTTGTTTTTATCACCCTGGGTCATTCCCAGTGGGCACATCTCTGAACTTCAGAATCCTGTTCCTATGTCTTTGTCCACACTTTTAATACCCTCGCTGGTTTCTTCCTCCTCCTACCGTCTAAACACAGTCATAATAATTCTGCTTCCTGACCCTCTCACTGTCAGGTCTCCCTGGAGTAGCATCAATAATCACTTTACAGAAGATGACATCAAGTCTCTTCTCTCTTGGCCTACAGATCTGATTCCAGGCACTGCCTTGTGCTCAACATCATGGGTGGATAACTTACTATGACCTCAAATGCAGCAAGGCAACCCCATGCCTATCATCTTCCCATGAGTGTGGACGATCCATCCTCCTCCTGGCCTCTCTGTTCCTATTAAGGTCCCAGACACACAAGCTAAGAACCCACAACCCCCTTAAGTTCTCTCATCAACCCATATGGCATCCATTGCCAGAGCAAGCAAACCTTGTTAGCCCTCTGACTCTACCTTGCCAATCTGTTGTTAGGAATGATCTCCGTTATCGGGATTGTTTGCTTTTGTTTGATGATGTTAGTCTCTTTCTAACCTTCTGTCCCTGAGATTTTACATATCAGAAAGCTTACTTTGAGGCACTTGCTTTCACACCTTGCATCTTGCTTCCCGTCTTTGTTCTTTCTGCCTTGCACGCCTCCCCCAAATCTCCATGGATTCTCTGCCTGCCCGTCGTTAGGAATGTATGTCAAATAGACTTTCTACAGGAAACATTTCCCGGCTTCCCCAAACAAACATGATACATGGTTCTTTGAAATCCACAGGATTGGAGCGGTTGTTTCTCCCACGGCTGCTTTCCAGCCTTATATGACAATACATAATGTACCTGCTATGCCACCTCATGCTGGCTTGAACACTTTGTGAAGGCGGGAATCCTGCTTCTTTCCTGTTTTCTTTACAGAAGCTTTACATACATTCAGAAGACAGTATTTCTACACTTGATCTTAGCCAAAAGGCCGAGAAGCGATGAAGACAGTATTTCTATACATTGACACCTATGTACGTATCTCCCTCATTTCTTTCCAAAATGATCTGTGGTCTTTCAATAAAGATTTGTTGAAAAGATGGGGAAAACCTGTTGCTTTTATGTTTCCATGGAAACCAGCTACAGTCTCCTAGTACTGGCTGTAGCAACCCTTCAATAAGATTGCTAGTTACATATTCATATATTTATTTAAATACAACCTAAACACGGCTTTCGTTTCTACTCTTTCTCTCTCTTCCTCCTGTCTGTATCATTTAGACTGGGAGGGTGGGGAGAATACACCTTATATATTCAGAGTCTATAATAGTATCTCCAGTCTCTACCCACCAGGCACACTGACTGCCTTCAACCAGAATACAGGTTTTCAATGAAAACGTCATATTTTACATTAATTAAAAAAAAACAAAAATAACCAAACCAAGCAAGCAGATATAGACCTCTAATCCCAGTTTCTCAGGCAGCTGAACACAAGAGCTTAAGGCCAGTCTAGGCAAGGTAACAAAATCATAGCAAAACAAACAAAAATAAATAACATAAAAATTAAAATATTAAGCTATTTTAAGAACATATTTTTACTTAACTGATATTCAGAATATCATCTTAACAAGAAATCAAGATGAAAAAAAAATGGTGGAAATTTTTGAATTATTTTTTTCTTATTAGTCTTTGAAACTCTGTGTGTATTTTAGGCAGAACACTAGCTGCATTTCAATATCTTTGCCATAGGTGCTAGTAGCCCGTTGTTTAAAACATTCAGATCTAGACATTTTTCCCTAGACTGACAGCTCATTTTTTTAGAGGCAAAAAAGAGAGAAAAAGAAAGAAAGAACCCTTTCTTCTTGTTCCATAATGACTCATAATCAAATATAGCAAAGTTCAGCATCAGACGAACTCAGAAAACTTCAAAGCAGATAGATGATAAGAGAGAACTGGGGTATGGAAGGAAACCTCAGATAATTCTAGCACACGTATCACCGTGTCATATAGAGAGATGTGCTCCAAGCATCCTACCCCATCCCAGGAACCGTATGCATCTATACATCCTCCAAAGGGAGCATTCCCTAGTACGCAGAGGAGCAAAGCGTTCTTCATTAAATATTGATTTCATTCACATTTCCCTTGGGCCATGCATTACTGAGGAGGAGAGAGATGTTCTCCAAATCACCCCCCCAGACACATACATACACACACCCTTTGACTTTACAAATAAAGTAACTGGAATTTGGCAGAGTTAGAAATTACCCTGAGATTCTGTGCTTATTGCAGATGAAGCCAGAGCCCAAGCTCCGTGAGTCCTGACCCTTAGCCATCCCTACCTCGGCTGCTCAACACGCACTCCCCAACCACTGGCTTTCTAGCATCTAGCGTGATATCTATGTTTTATGAGAATTGTCTTAAATGAATTCGTCTACATAAAAATACTGTGCACTGCACTTGTTCAATTTGAACGGGGGTGACAACATGAGAAGGAAATGAAGAGAAACCTGAAGCTACATTTAGTCCATGCTTACACCTTAGGGGTTCAATCCCTAATCTCTCAATGTCGATAAAAACTTAGTTACTGAAAATAGGTAAAGAAAAGATCGTGTGTGTATGTGAGTGTGAGTGAGAGAGACAGAGAGAGAGAGAGAGAGAGAAGAGAGAGAGAGAGAGAGAGAGAGAGAGAATGTGTATAGGCTCTCAACACCTTTCAATAAAAGACAATGCTCATAATTCACAAGTTTTCTACAAGTCTACCTTTTTCATTTTGATGTGAATCAAAGACATTATTAGCTTCAGTACACCTGACCGAATAGAGTCTTCCATAGGGTCCATGTCACAAGAATCTCCTGCACCCTAAATATTTAATCGCCTGAACCCTAAATATTTCTATTCCTTAACTGCTTGGTGAGCATTGTAGCCTGCTTCCTGCACATGGGAAGAAGGACTGGTGTCTATCTCCTAGATAACACACTCTTACTGCCATGGATAATGGGAAGGCTGGCTGTGCCAATAGGATAAGCCAACTTTACAAAAATCTCTTCTCTCTCAATAGCAAGTGTAATAGAAACACACCGACAAACAGAATGAGCCACCGCTTTCCGTGTGATAACAACAGGAAGGTAATGGCATTCTTTATCTTTGGAACTTTTGTATATCAATTTTCTCAATGCCATGGAAAGGCTGGCATTTTAATGGCACCTTGTAGCAATATCCTGCTGCATTTTGGTGTGAATTGAGTTAGTGTACCACTGGGTGGAAAGAAACACACACACAACACAGATGTGTGCACATGCACACACGCACACACACACCACACTAAACACACCACACTAAACACACCACACATACATACTACACACCACACACATACCACACATCACAAACCACACTAAACACACACATACATCACACAACACACACATCACACTATACACACCACACTACACCACACACACACATAAATGCACACACACACCAAACACGCACTAAAAACACACATTAAACACACACACACGCACACACACTACAATCACCACACACACACCACACTAAACACACACACACACACACACCACACACATCACACATCACACTATACACACCACACACACACACACTACACACACCACACACACCACAGGACACACACACATTACACACCACACCACACACACACACACACACACACACACACACACAAACACACACACACAGTCCTAAACTTTGGGTTTGATGGAGGCTCATTTATTCAAGGCCTTTGAATGAGACACTTCCTGCCTGTGCCTCCCCTCAGCGGGGTGCTCAGGGAAACAGGTCTGCAGTTTGGAATTTGAGCCCTGCAGTTAGAGAACAAAGTCTCAGAATGCCCGTCCTTCAGGACACAATGAAACAGCCAGCTGTTTGCTTAGACATTTGTCTGAGCAGCGCTTTATCAGGCTATTATTAGTTTTAATGCTGTAATTAGATGCGCAAATGTACCCTGAGGTATGTTTGGATGGGAACATCATACAAATCAGAATTGACAATAATGAACACAGCTGCATTTCTGCCAATGATTAGGCATTTAAATAAGTACTGGTGGTGTGTTCCGCTGGAATATGAGATCCCACAGAGAGGAGAGGTTAGCTGTGACGTGAGGCTGCCAATGGGGCATCAGAAATATCAGGAAAACAAAAGGGACAGAAATCCAACCAGATTCTACTTGGAAACTGGAAACTAACTTCTCCCGAGGAGGCGGATTCTAAGCAGTGCCTCAGATATCAGCACACGTCACAGCATTTTCTGTGAATTACTTACACATAGGTGTTTGAATTGCGTGTATGGCACACTCCCTTCCAAGAGACCCTAAGCTCAGAGAGAACAGAGAATGTGCCATGTCTCCAGCATCAAAGCATCGTCCAGTTCCCCCCCAGACCCCCCAGCATGAGTTCTCAAAAGGATGATAAACAGAAACATACGGACTGTGTTGTTCACCGGACACAGTCTGTGCAAATGTGACTTGGGTCCGTCTGAAATTTTCATGAGCCATTTAAAGCTTCGTGACACAAAGGTTAACGCTCGCACTGTGCCACTGGGACCAGAGGCTGGACTCAGCTAAGTGACTTGTCAACGGCTTAGGATTTATCAGCCTGGATTCAAACATAAAATAAAAAGTGTAGTAGTTCGCTTTGCGTTTTGCCAGACTCCTTACTTCACGGGAGCAGCCATCCAGGGTTGGTTGGGGCACTTTTCCTAACTCTGCCTACTACACTGAGATCATCACAATGATAGAAAATACAGACTCAACTCTTCTAATTTCATAACACTTCCCTGGGACATCGCCACTAAATTTCTTTCATCTACGTTGGCCTAAAGGCCTGCTGTCGCTCTCCCTGCAGTTCCTTAAATCCTGCAGGTCACTAAATCAGTTCATCTGGGTTCCACTCCACTTCTTGTCCCCAAGACTTCTCCCTCAAGGTCCCAAGCTGGCCCCTAGGACTCCATTACTTCTTCCAACTCAAAAAATACAAACCCAACGACATCAACACATTGAGTCGGCATCTGTTTCTGGAGGCTGAGAAGAACCTGAAGAATCTCTGACAAGTCTGTAAGCCTGTGTGGTCTGAGAAGAACACTGTGGCAATGTGGAAGGGTCTCCTGATGGTCTAGGAGTGAAATAGTCAAGTTTTAAGCTTATGTCAACCTACTGTGTCTACCTCTTGGGTCAGAAGCGAATGCTTCTAGTGTCTGAAAGACATTGTTTTAAACACGCATTCTCTACACACACTGTTATGGAATGAAAATAAGGTCTTGTGTAAGTACTTTGATACATATTTTGACTAAAAAAAAAAAGTTACGATGTTCTTCATACTGAAGCAAAAACAGAAGTAAAGAAAATGAGCGATGTTGCCAGCAGGAATAGTTAAAGGAGAATCTGTCATCTATTTAAATTTCAGAGTAAATTACTCTAGGTTGTAAAGAATTAAAAGTATGAGTGCAGTTGGCAGCCAAGAGAGGTCCTCAAACAAATGCTCAGATTCAACTTTACTTTATATCATGTTTCAGTAAATCTGTTGAAAGACTAGCTTTGACTGCGGTGGATCGGTCCACATTGCCAAGCCTTGTGACATCTACAGCCTAAAACAAGTTTAACCTTTCTACTGAAGGGACTGAGCACCAATAGAACTACATTGCCTATGTACTACACGGAAACTGTCAAAAACTTCATCAGCTGTAAAAAAACTAAGCTGACAGCAAGCATAGACTCATGACCATAGGCTACACTGGCATCTTCTTCTGCACTTGTCTATGTAGGCCTGAGCTCTGCCCAGGAGGAACTAACCAGTGAGGGACTCAGCCCTCAACTATGTCATTGAAGGGTTTTCAACAAGTCATTCAAAGACTTGAAGAAACTGAACAAGGACACAGAGAAGCAGAACAAGGATGTCTAGACAGAACCCTGGTCTCCCAGAGCGTTCTTGACACCCAGATCCAATCTCTCCCTTAGAGTTCCTAAGCTGTCTCAGAATCCTTAGAATGAATGCTCTCTCTTTTAAAAATTAATTTCACTTGCTGTCTGTAGTTTCGAATAAAGATCTTTCAGTAGGAAATACTTGCTTACCTGCTATTTAGAATGGTGTGGCATTTACTAATATAAACCATCAGAAAGATCCCAGAGAATCTGAAAACATTTAACACACCAGTGGGATTTCCTATTGAATAAAATCTAAGAGCCTTTGGATTAGTTCTCCAGAAACCATGTCTCTTAAAAAAAAAAAAAAAAAGTGTCCATATTACTATAAACTTATTCAATACGTTTTATCAACCGGGATATTTGACCTCAGTATATAATAGAGAAAGAAGGGTCAGTGAGTAAAATCCCAGGAATTTATGCCTCAGGCTTCTGTGCACTCCACCTTGAAAAGACAGAGTCTCCACAAATCACAGGGGCATCTTCTTCCTTGGTATTAGCTCAACTGCCACCAATGAACACTTTATCTTAGATAATACAATATTGACCTTTAAAAATGTGACCCATCGATACTTTAATGTAGCATGACTCTGTACTCACTTCCAATCAATACACATACCCTGAAGTGCCCAGCAGAACGTCACTACGCACTACAGCAACATGGCTGGCCTCATCTCCAAATCTCCACAAATATGTCATGAGAAATAGCCACACACGCACAAAACTTATTCCCAAAACAGTTTTATGATTTTAAAGAAAGAGAGAGATACTGAGCATCTCAAAGTTATAAATAATCCTAAGGAAAACCAATATTCACATAAACATTTTATTTCAGGTCAGACAGAAGGTTATATTTGAAGCAATCCCCAGCACAGTTGGTGAACACACCATTGGATTGTTAGAGTTTAAATACCGTACTAACTTTCAGGCATCTGAGAAACCAATTTAGACAAAAGGAAGCAGTCCCTTTCTTTTCTTTCTATTTTTTTTTTAACATGTTGAATATTACCAGGAATAGCCACAAAAACAGATTCTAAAAAGCGACTCTTCCATTACCAATATATAAAATAAATCTGTGTCCAGCAGCATAAAAGGCAGTCGGGTTACTGTAGCAGCAGAAAGGACTCAGTTCTGACACGGAGATGAATTCTGCACAGCTGGGTTCTCTGTTGCATAAATGCAACCAGGACAGTGTCCAGGCAAAGCTCACTTATGTCAAACCTCTATTTCCCAAGGTACTCTATCCAGACCACAAATTCTGCACCAATAGGAGGAGGCCAAAAGGTCTCATGACGATGATTAACGCTTCATGAAGACATCTCTCCAGGTCCTTTGACGAAGGAGGCATTTCAGAAAATGCAGCTTCCCAAGGAAGGTTAGCCTACTGCTCTTCTCAGAGATGTTTCTAGAACACACTCTACAGTTCTAGACATTAAAAGCTAGAGTGCAACAGCTGCGCTGAGCTCTTGGTGGTGTCTGTAGGGCAACCGATACTAAATCAGGTCAAATGTTTTGGTGTGAGAAGAAAGACCTACTGAGTTCGCTGTAGGTTCATGTCAATTTTTCTCAAGATACACTCTCAAGCACGCACAGACACACACCCACACACACACACAGAGATAGAGATGGGAGGGGGAAGGGAGAGACAGACAGACAGACAGACAGACAGACAAAGTGAACCGGCTGTTATTTCTCTTGACTCCCAAGCTGGTTTCCCACTGCCCAGCCTCCTCTTCAAGCCTCTCCAATGCTCTACCTCTCACTGTTCCCAAGGGTTCAGGTGCTCACACGCAGGCTGAGTTATACTCCATAAATCTGAATTTCCCATAGCCCTTTTCCACATTCTCTCTGTTGATCAGCTGACATATACACATAGCTGAGAGGAAACTGAAGCACATGCAATGAAGTTTTCCTCAACTTAGATGGCTTAGTCTGCCAGTAACCTTTCAGTGAGCTTCTGAGCCTTGCTGGATAGAACCCCCTCGTGACTCCCGGCTGAGGGAGTGCTCATGGAAATAAGTCACAATTACAGTAACTAATAGAACCATTTGCACCAACAAGAGTCCTCTGAAACTCAATGTCCCTTCCAGGGACGGCCATGATTTCTCAGCGACCTTAACATTCTCATCTTTAAATGGAAAGGAGGAAAGCTGAGTGCCAGCCCTAGCAATTACTGACAGCCCCGGTGCGGGTGACTCACCTACATACTCCTAGAGTTTCCTTGACTGTGGGACAGAGATGCCAACTTAATACATATTAGCTGGGAAGCCGAGGGAACAGTCCTCCAAAGGAGCTGAGCAGGGCCTGGCCCACAGAATGGACTCAGGCAGGGCTCTCATGGGCAGTTAGGTCTGGATCGGCATAACTAAGCCACAGGACTCGAAAGCTTGGTCCAACAGTTCTCTGAGTAGTTCAGTGATTGTAGGTCTTTGGCTGAGACTGCCAGGCTTGAGTAAAAAACTCATAAAGTTGAAGGTTTCGATAAAACAGAGACAGACAGAGACAGACAGACAGACAGACAGAAACACCACACACACATACATACATACACACACACACTCCAAAATTAGAGGGATTTCTACTTTCACTCTGAAACTCTTTCCTAATGTCTAGCTTGCTGCCCTACTACTCCACAACACTTTAAGTTCCACAAGTCATTAAGCATGCGCAATCTCTCCTCTCTCTTTTGCTCTTTTGCTCTTTCTCTCTCTCTCTCTCTCTCTCTCTCTCTCTCTCTCCACTCTCTCTCCCACTCACCCACTCATACAAACCCCATTGATTTTGTTACTCTGGGGAGCTGTAATACAGTATCTGTTATTATTTTATTATTTATAATCGCCATTATTATAGAACATATATTGTATTCTTCCCATAGGAAGAACGACACACTCTTCTCACCCTTCTTAGACCAAAAGAAATGTGTGAGCCTCAGCAAATCCATAAAATGTCCCCACTGTGGCTTTCTCCGTCAGACAAGCACGTACATCAAAATAGCACCTGAAGGCATTCCCATTGAGGAGATATATACTATACATATACATATACATCATATACATATACATCATATACTTATACATATACATATACATATATATACATCATATACATATACATATGAATATATATGAATACATATGAATATGAATATATATGAATACATATACACATACATATATATTAGAATGTAACTCACAGTAATTATGACCATAGCATTGTTCAACTGCCTACTGTCTTGCTGGTTTTGGTTTGGGGTAGGAGAGGATTAGATGAGCTTTGTAGGAATGTTTTCCTGTTGTTTATGTTTTAAGACATGGTCTAGTATAGGCAAGGTTTGCTTTGATTTTACTAGGTAGCCAAACCTGGCCTCTAACTCCTAAACACTGGGCATAAAAATGTACCACCCCGTACCCAGCACCTACGGGATTTTGCAAGCATGTGCTTTCCCTCTCAAAACCCCTCTTTCTGTGTATAGTGATAAAATAAAGAAACAGCATGTCTCTGAAGTAGGAAGTCATTCACAATCTCTTTTCATACTTCTCTTTAGCGAAGTCGAGGAGATCTGCAAACCTGGTAGTTTTATTCTATTTCAACTCACAGGATATAAATATCCTTATTTCTCTGCTGGGACATTATTTCCTTACTTGTCCATATTTTAAAGTGTACGTGTCCTACGTGTTCTGTCTCTTACCTGGCACTTGGCTTTAAATACCTGAACTTCTTTAATCATCAGAATTATAGTTTCACAAGGCCGGGCTGCAAGTGGCATAGCATTTAGACTTTATGTGGGAGCCAGAAGGAATCGGTACAGTCCAGAGGAAACATATGGACTGGATCTGGGAGAACCACTCATAAAAGGTGCACGGAAGGAGGCAGAGAACGGCCTCTCAGGGGACAAGCAGACATGTTCATGTGACAGCACAATTTGGAATGACAGAGGATTCCAGGGCCATGCCATCTGTCTCCTGTCCAACCCTTGATGGGCCTGGTCCATGTGGGTAAATGCTGGCTGGCAGGTGTGGGCTAATTTACTGGCAGTGGCCAAGATTGGCTCTGCAGGTGGGAGTGACTCCAGCCACAAGTACAGGTCCTGGTACAGGTCCACGGCTAGTCCTGAAATGAGAGAGCGTGTATCTTCCCTTTGCTTTGCATCGTCCTAAGTGCCACAAATGAAGGATTCATCTTTATGTACAGAATTCTGTTCTAGAGTCTACGGCTAAAAGGAATGGGTCGACTCTAGGGCAAGTCCTCTAGTGAGGGCTTGGAGGGAACCGGAATATCCTCATGGTTTCACTAAAACTGTAACTGTCCAGATCCGTAATAATGTCTCGAAAGTAAGAGCGAGGCCCATGCTTTTAGAGGCAACATGTATCAGCCACTCCCAACAGCACACCTGACTGACTCTGGGTATGATGGAAGGATTTCCCCCCAATGATATCAAGACTCTGAAAGCAAGCTTAAGCCCAGAGCAGAAGCAAATGACAGTGAGCTTCCAGCCACCCAGCTCACCCTCCATAGGTGACATCTTCACCAGTGGGTCACTGCTGTCTTACACCCCCAGCCCTTCTTCCTTATCAATACTATTTAAAGTCCCCGCCCCCTCCAAAATGCATGTACTGCACAGAATGGCTTCATGACTCCTTGGTACTTTACTACTATCTCATTTCACATTCCCACGTGATCTATGCTATTGCCCAGAATACTTGGATTTGTATAGAATATGTGAAAGATAAAATTTATTTTAAAAAATAAAAAAAAAAAGGAGGAGACTCTCTGATGTGGAATTTCAATGAGTAGATTAAAGAAGCTATTGGGAAGGAATTCAAAGGCATTTTCTCAGCCTCTGAATTGAAATAACTCATTTAGGGCCCACTCCACCGACAGGCAAGGCTGACCCTGACGGAGCCCTTCCTAATAACAGAGTTGAGTTTTAATCCTGAGAGATCCGCCTGTTAATTCAGAGCATTCAACTCAGAAAGAACCAGGAAGCTGCAGCAGTACTTGGAGAAAGGCTAATGGTGCCTCTGGTTTCTCCCAGGAGCGCTCTCCATCACTTCCTTCCTATGAAACAGTGGTGTATGTAGTGAGAGCATCTCTTTCACCAGCTAAATGTCTTTGCAGAAGGCAGGCATGCCATGCTCACCTAAGGGACTAATCCAAAGAACTTTTCCCCTAAATTTCACATGCAAATCGCTCCCATCTTGAGAGAGCTGGGATTTGTATGTACAAAGTAACAAATCAGGAATTAAGCCACTTGGATTTGCCACTTATTGATCTTGTATTATTCCCCGGGGAAGCATTATTCAACCATTTTCTTGCTCAATTTTACATTTTATAGAAAATAACATTGATTGGAAAAAAAAAAAAAAAAACCCTTCTTACAGGGTTTTCTAAGTGGCTGTACATTCCTCTTATAAATCTTTGGAATAAAAAAGGCTGCTGGAAAAAAAAATCTCACAACTTTTGCCATAATCATAATTACTGTAAAATTCCTGTGACGTCCCAGGGCGCTTCCCATATCATAATTGCTCTTTATCTCATTCTGCTGTGCTTAAGCTGACACCAGCTTCTTGTAATTCTCTGGTAGTGACTGTCACAATGTTTCCATTTTAGAAACTAAACAGACTTTAATCCAAAGTCAAGCAATGTACTATTCTGCATCAAGGTAGTATAAAGAGAGCAACCCAGCCAGGCAGTGGTGGTTCACCCCTTTAACCCCTGCACTCAGGACGCAGAAGCAAGAAGATCTCCTTCAGTTCAAGGCTACCCTCATCTACAGAGCGAGTTCTAGGACAGCCAGGGGTACAAAGAAAAGCCCTGTATATATTTAAGAAAAGAAAGAGCAACCAAAGAGTCACGGATCAAAATGCATGCCCTGAGTACATGTTTTCCATGCTTTTCCAGTAAATCAATACATAAGGGTAGACTGGGCTAGTCAACAACATAGTGTTTCCTTCAGAGCACATGACTGAGCCCAAGAGCTCTCCACATGCTCGCCCAGAGCGTCCTCCAGCGACGCATCCGTTTTCACTATCCCAAACATTAGCGAACAAACAGGAACGTTCAACAACTTCCCGTGAGTCACGTGACTAAGAAATGGCGGAGCCATGACCTCAATGACACAAGCCACCTTCAGTCTGTCCTCCTAATTCTGCCTTCCTGACCCTAAGTAAATAAAACACGGGGCCCAGCACAGAGGACACTTAGTCATGCTGCTTAGAAAAAAAAAAAAAAAAAAAATTTTACTATTATCTCTTAAACACATCGGAAAGGATGGGTATGGTGCCTTTCTTCTGTATATGGTTCTTTAAATGAACGGGCAAGCAGAATGCTGTTCCTTCTGTTTCAAGGAAGAGAGGTGGGGATAGAGGCAGGGCAAGGGTAGATAGAGATAGGAGGGAGACACACGGAACTGAACTCTAAAGAAGAAAGAAAATTACACCTGCAGTGCTTTCCAGAGCCCAAATAAGCTAGCAGGAAATGCAGTGTTCTTTGAGGAAAAAAAAAAATGTTTTCTGCTGTGTTGGTCTTCCATCTCAACAGCCTGTTACAGGATACCGTTCCCACGGGGCCCTGAGGAAGATTATGACGTAAGAGGAAGGTTTTGCATACCGTGCATGGAAAGACCCATAACATGGGCCGTAAAGATCGGATTCAGCCAGTGTGAGAGAGACCTGCTGGAATTCTGAAGTCAGGAAAGGGAGTCTTAGGTGACAAACCCACAGCTTTGCTTCATTAAGAGGAAGACTGAACGCAAAGATGCTCCCGCACCATGGTGGCAGTAGGGCGGGCAGATGGCCCTGTGCTTTGTCTATGGTCACACATGGCAGAGGTCACCAGCATGGCAGAGGCCACCAGCAGTTCCATGCATGGCATGACAGGGACAATCCTGACAGCAACAGAGAGGGAGGGCGCATTTCACTGGCAGATTTGGAAATGGGAGACTCCACAAACGATAACAGGAACCTGAGATGCGTGCAGTAAAAACTGATTGGGAGGTACATTTGTGACATCAAAAGTACATGCCAGAGACGAAGCTATTTTTTTCTAAAACATCTTAAGATGGCTTCCCAAGGAAGAGATAGGAGTTTGCAAACGCTTTCCCTTGTTTCTCAATAAAACGACAAATTAAGCAGCCTGATCCTTCTTCGCATGACCCCCACTCGTACACTGCCCAAGAAAGCCAAGAGCTCTTGACCAGTCCCTTAGGGAGGGGCAGAAGGAAGCCAGTGTATTCCCACTCAGACAGCTGAGCCCTGACAGTAGGTGTCCCAAGCTCAGCATCTCTCTGTTGGCAACTGGACTTTGGAGACTCTCCTCACGCCCAATTCACGGTGACCCTGATGTCTGTGATTCCTGATGCCCCAGTAGTTTTTTGTTTTTTTTTTTTTTTAATCTGAGCTTTGACTAGACTCTCACATGATGAGTTCATGTTAATTGTAATAATTTTTACCCTGGACTTTAAAACATTTTGTTCTCCATGATCTCTCCTGATAGAACCAAAACAGAATTTCTGACACAAGCTAAACATCTCAAAGTGTTACAGAAGTTTTTATGATATTACACTGTCTAAAAAAAACTCCACTTCAGTTCAATTTTCAAACGCAACATGTAAAAACAATCTCTAAGTTTAAAAGTGCTATCCTTACACATAAAAAAAAAAAAAAAAAAAAAACATGACTCAATTACACAAAATAAATTTACACGTAAGTATGGAACATAATTAAAGCTTATTTGGAATCACAGTAGTGGGATCCTTCGCTGCACGAAATAATGCTCCAGTAGAAATTTAAATTCCCTCATCTTACTTTAAAAGAGGAAGGAGGGAACGACCATTATCGTAAATGGCCGTTTCTGCAATTTTAATTATGTTGCTGCTCTCCTCCCGGCATGTAAAATAAGAAGTCTGAAGAATTACTAAGCTATTAATTGTGCATTTGCCTAATCAAACTGGCATTGTGCTAGACTTTTTGATCTGTTGAATGTAAGGGGTTTTTTTTCTTGTTTATCTGTTCAATCCACAATTACCATTTACTGCAGGAGTTTTAATGAAAGCAGCATCTTAAAAGTCTTAAACGGATCAGTAACACCAAAGACATTTTAGGAGCACAGTAAAACCCCCAACTCTGGATACCTTATTGAGAGCTACTAAACTTTCTGCATTGCTTGGACATAAGATTTGCCTTTTTTTTTTTTTTTTCATGTAAAGAGAATATTGTAGACATTCGATAAGTAATGGAAATTATATTTTTATGTTTATTTTTATTTTTCTAACCTAAAAAGCCACACTCTGTATGCTAAAAAAAAAAAAAAAAAAAAATGGGAAACATAGCAAAAAAAAAAATGTTTTGTAAATATGTATCAAGTGCTCATATGCCCTGTCTGACTGTATACATATCTGCTCATCTCTTCCGTATTTCTAATTCTCTCAGCACATGCAACTGTTATTTGCGCATGCTTCAAACTTTAAAGCATTTCTTATGCTCGCACACACAAGTCTGATCACACTGATAATATTTTTCTGTATGTGTATATAAGTTTGGGATGTGTGTGTGTGTGTGTGTGTGTGTGTGTGTGTATGTGTGTGTATGTACGAGTGTGATCATGTGTATGCATCTGCGTATGTAGTCACATGCGTATGTAGCCGAACGTGTTTACAGGTGTCCGTGGAGGCCAAAGATCAACATCAAATATCCTCCTCAATTGCTCTCCTCTGTATGATTGGAGACAGCGTCTCTCACCCATGTTAGAATGGACAGGCGCTAGGCTCTGGAGAGCCACCTGTCTCTGCTCCCTCCTCAGCAACAGAGTTACAGACGCGTGTCATCATGCTCAGATTTTACCAGTTTCTAGGGATCCGAACTCAGGTCCTCAGTAAGTGCTTCACTTGTTGGTCATTTCCTCCCCTCAGTTTGATAATACTTTAACCGTTGGTTATTCCACTATATAATACATGCATGTATATGTATACATATATATAGTCATGTACACGTGTATGCGTGGGCGAAGCACTACCCACCTGCAGCACACGCAACATGCTATGCTTGAAAGTCCACATGTGGCTTATGTATGTGCATATTATTGTACTTTTCACCTTCATGCCACATGGTCAAATACTCTTCGTGACACTTTCAATACAGAAGACTCTGGTGCCTGATGGGATGGAGCCAGACGAGAATGCGCTCAGATCTTGATGAGTCAGCGTGATTCAGCTTCCTGGAGTCCAGTGCTCATTGTTGAAACAAGGGCAACAATATCAATTGCAGATGAAGCCTTGTTTAAATTAAATGAGATAATATGATCTATTAATAAACCTATGATGGCAGAGACTTTAAAAACATTTGCCAAGTTAATAAGATAAAGAGTTCTTGTGCTTACTATTTTTATTTCTTTGTGTGTGTGTGGTGTGTGTGTGTGTGTGTATGCGTATAAGCCTGTGTGTGTAAGCCTGTGTGTGACATGCCACATGCCCTGGATCAAGTGTTCACATCACCTTTTATTCCACTTCTGAAATTATTTTCCTTATTGCTTCTCATTCATTTAATTCATTCATTCATCTATCCATCCATTCACTCATTTATTGGCCCCCTGACTTATTAGGTGCCACTATATGCTTGTTTTATACAGGATATTGAATTTTTGCTTTTTATACTCTTCCTAGTTTACTACTTGCCTTTTAATTCTGTTTATGGCACATTTCAACATGTAAAGACTATTACATTTTCATGTAACTTATGACATTTTTCTCTCACACACATGCCTTTTTAAAATATGCTCACAACTTTTCCCTTCGCCCTTAGGGCTTCCTCTACTATTTGGAGTGGAAAGAGAATAAATCCCCTTTACATACATTTTAGTCCTAAGATGGAAAAAAAAATAATTGGCTTCATGTAGGACCAACTCTATAAAATGATCACCGTACTGTATAATAGGTTTCTCAAGGTCAGACGTGGCTAATTTACTTTGTTTCTGGCAAATACCACAGCGGAGGACATACAGTTGGCCCTCAGTAAATGCTGAATTGACTCAATTAGAGAAAAGGGTGCGTTGGGGAAGGGCACCAGATTTCAGAGTGGAGGATCGAGACTTCTTTGGAATGACGACACAGAAAGGCAGAAAAGTCATCAAGAAGGTCCAGAATAAAACAGTCTGCAACACTGAAGTTCTTCTGCATGAAGAGGATCAACGCCTGCTCTTAATACCTCTTTTCAATCGGCATTTCTCCAAGCGTCTTCTGAGCTGTGTCCTGCAACAAGACGCCGCAGCAGCAAAGGAGTTCTGTGATCAAATCAACTTGCCAGCTGCTGAACATGAGTCTATCCTTCCCAAAAACACACTTACCAAAGCTCTGTGGCACAGTTTTCGTAAGCAATTGTGATGGTGGTTTGTATATGGTCCACAAGGAGTGGCACTAATTAGAAGGTGTGGCTCTGTTGGAGTGGGTGTGGCCTTGTTGGAGTAGGTGTGGCTTTGTTGGGGTGGGTGTGTCACTGTGGATGTGGGCTTTAAGACCCTCATCCTAGCTGCCTGGAAACCTGTAGTATTTTGTTAGCAGCCTTCAGATGAGATGTAGAACTCTCAGCTCCTCCTGCACCATGCCTGCCTAGATGCTGCCATGTTCCCGTCTTGATGATAATGGACTGAACCTCTGAACCTGTAAGCCAGCCACAATTCAATGTTGTCCTTATAAGAGTTGCCTTGGTCATGGTGTCTGTGCACAGCAGTAAAACCCTAGGACAGCAATAAAGTGCAACCTAGAGCCACAGCTTGGCTGGGGTGCCCAGACAGATAGTGAGGAACTAGAAAAGATTGTTGGTTATAGGAAAAATAAATAAATAAATAAATAATAAATAATCAGCATTCTGGATTCCAGGGAAAATACTGACTAGACAAGGTTTGCATCGGAGGTAGAGAAGAACTTGCACATCTGGTGGAGACACGGAGCAGGTAGGAAATATTCACGGATGTGGAGAGGGCTTGGACTGCATACTTGTGTGGGCAAAAGTAAACGATGCTATAAAATGATATCCAGGGACAGGAAGTGGAAAGGCGGACAGAGCTGGCTGGCAGAATAGCATGACTTGGCACCAAGCCCAACCACCAAAGCCTCGCTGGACCACAGTACCTGGGATTCTATGGACGCTGCTCACCCGCTTCCTAGAAGACTTGCTTCTTCGATAAATACCAGTTTATTACCAGGGGCTTAGTCAAAGCATGCTGCAGGATTGTTCACAGTTCTGCTGGAGGTCTACATGCTGTGCTGAAAGCCGAGTGTGAAGACTGAACTCACACCATCATTCCAGCGATCTCAGTGATGTGTGGAACTGCGGAAGCCTGGCAACGGCTCCTTCATCCTACTGTGATTGTGACCGGGTGCCTACCTAACAAGGTGGTCCACCATGATCTCAGGAGCAAATTCGTTATCTCTTTTTGTTCACAGACTCAGCTCAACAGAGCTAGCCATGGATCACGGTGAAGTCCGAGAGACAGACTTTACTACCAGTGGTTCAGGGAGCAATGAAGTTGCTAATGATTATAAATAATAAATGCTATCAGCAGCAAAGGGACTCTGAACAGGCGAAAGGAATCTCCAAGACCTCAATCACACAGAGACCTCAATCACACAGAGAGAGCTTGACTTCCCATTTTCCTGCTTATTTTTGCCTTCTTTTGCTTTTATCTGGAAACAGTAATTGAAATACTAAAGCAAAATCCAAATCTTTGCGTCTTTGCAGGTTCTCTAATGCTTTGGAAAGATAACAGTATCTTCTTCCCTGTCTTGGTTTAGCATAAATTAAAAGCCTCCTGCGGTTAAAAGTACCCCTCCAGGAAGGTTCTAATAGAGAATGGAAAAACTGGGAGTAGAGAGCTTGGTGTCAGGCCCAGCCATGACAGCAGCCAAACAAACGGAGCCATGAGGCTGTAAAAACAGCCCTTTTGACCAGGTGGTGGTGGTGCACGCCTTTAATCCCAGCACTCTGGAGGCAAAAGCAGATACATCGATGTGAATCTTCTGGTCTACAGAGCAAGTTCCAGAACAGCCAGGGCTACACAGAGAAATCCCGCCTCAAAAGAGAGAGAGAAACGAAGAGAGAAAGAGAGAGAGAGGGAGAGAGGGAGGGAGGGAGGGAAGAAGAGGAGGAAGAAGAGAGGAGGAGGAGGAAGAAAGAGAGAGAGAAAGAAAGAAGAAAGAAAGAAAGAAAGAAAGAAAGAAAGAAAGTCTTTTATTTAATGCACAGCAATGTATGCATTGTTCTATAGTGCTGAAGGCCCTAAAGTTTCACACAAAGTAAATGTATCTAAGTTTCTGAGTTACATGCATAATTATTTTCCAATTGTTCTTATGGACGATTCCCAAATTGGCAAATGTCTACTTTAGCAAGAGTATTTGGGGACCATCTCACTCATCCCTGATGAGACAGATGTTAGGGTGTGCAAGCATTCCAGAAATTACGCCATCAGCGATACCTGGGCCACCTGGTCAGGAACTGTATACTCTTACATTCGTGCTTGCAGATCTAATCCCACTTTTCCATAGTAACCTCCCTCTAAGGACCAACCGCTGTCTGGTATTTTTACAGTAAAGATGGAGATGTGTACTTTCCAACAGGCCATTTATGAAAGAAGAACTTGAAAGATCAAAGAGTTGCCGGAGGCCACCGAGTCAGTTAGTGCGAGCATTGGTATTCAAACTAAGTCCGCCATTAAAGCCAGACTCTCTGTCCCACAGTAAAGCCAAGTTTTCAACACTGTTTTTCCCCATAATGGGAAATGAAAGTCTGCTCAGAGAATACTTTCTCATCCAGTGCATGCTCCCCAAACCTAACTGACTGTTGTATGAGGACAAATCCGTGAGAGGCAGTCGATTCACTCGGAGACCGCCTTGATCCTTATCTGCGGAGAGGGATGTGGGGGGTTAGATTAATAAGTCAACAGCTCTAGAAAGAATGCCTGAGACCCGCCGGGCCTGGGATCAGCAAAATCTACGGTGGCATCAAACCTATTGCTATTCAGATATTCCAGTGCTGGAGGCTGAAGGCAAAAGCAAGCAGACACCATGGAGCTGAGAAAGAAAGAGCCTAGGAAAGCGAGAGCAAAGAGGATGGAGGACTTCAGGCAGTGAAGGAGCACTAACATTATTCAAAGAAAGGTGGCAGCTTGCATGTGCTGGAACCTGGGAAGTTGTGTTAGAGATATGCAAGGAGAGGGGAAAAGAAAAAAACTACCCAATTAAGCCAACCACCTTAATCTAAGTAGGAGTTATGATTACACTCAACTTTCATATTATCCACTATGTAATCAACTGTACCTAAAGAGGAAAAAATGGTGTGGTTAAGGGTGTATAAACATATGACATATAGCCTTAAAATAAAGGGACAATGTAGATCCATATATTACGTATCTATAACTTTACAGATATCCTAATAGGTTTCTCTATAACACTGCTTTAAGCAAAGAAATTGATTAAATACTTATTTCTCATGTTTGATATTCAAAAAAAAAAAAAATGGCACCATAAATTATTCAATTAAAGGCCATTTCTATTTCGTTCCAGAGTGAACAGAGCGTGTTGAATTGGCTTAGAGAAAAAAAAAAAAAAAACAAGTACAGACCACACTAATCTTCATTTTACTGGCATGTTATTATACACTGATAAAAGCAATCTCTGGGGCAGGAGGAGGCTCTAGATAGACAAGGCCTGCAGCTTTTTTCCTCTAAGGTCCAAGGATGAAACACAAACGGCACAGTTGAAGAACTATGCAAACCATTTCGCTTTGTTTATAAAAACCACCTTGCTCTTGGCACAGTTTTTAATCTTACGTGTAATATAAAACAAGAACATTTTCTCCTAAATCAATTAGATAACATGACTTATTGATAATATCCTGTACCTTTGACTTTACATAGTTTTCGTCTCTGGGCAGAGGAAGTGGTGAGGTCTGCTTCTTCTGGCCACTGCGTTTGCTTAGCGCCCACTCACTCTTATTCCGTTTTCTGTTCACCTAGCAAAGGTGAGGCATCTGCACCGCGCCCTGCACTGCGGTGGGCAGCGCAGACGTAAGTCGGGAGAGATTGTAAGACAATTGCTGACAAAATAATCCTACCTCAGAGGAAATGTCAAGAGGAAGCCTTTTCTCTGTTAAGCATTCCTCTGGCATTTCCCTGCCTTAAAGCATCAAACGGACCCTTGGCTAGGGAATATTTTGGCTGGAAGCGTCATCTGCGCCTATCACCAAGAGGCATTTTTCAAGGACCAGTGTGTGGACACCCAATGGTGGATCAGAAGCTCCTGCTCATCTGCCCTTCTCAGCGGCCTGAAGGAGATGTTGGTGGAAGGTTTGTTTAGCTCTCCAATTCCTCCCAGATGTAAGGAGGGTGTAATTTCATTCTACTGCTATGGTAAAACATGCTGACAGAAAGCTACTTATGGAAGAAAGGGTTTGTTAGACTCACAGGCCACAGGCCACTCCTGACAAGAAGGCAAAGCACAAACCCAAGCAAGTAATCACATCACACCCACAGTCCAGGGCAGAGAGGAACAAGAGGCTCCTTGCTGCCTGCCTGCCTGCTTACATCTTTACATCTCTTCACTCTCACACGGCTCACCGCCATGAAGCGATGTCACCCATACTCAGCCTCGGTCTTTCCAATAACTGACGATCAAGAAGCTCTCTCCCACAGGCACACCCCCAAGCAAACTTGATCTAGCTAAGTCCTCATCAAGATCCTCTTCCCCGGGTGACTTGACATTGTGTCAAATTGGCATTCAAAATTAACTAGCACAGAGAGGAAGAGTGACAGAGTACCAAAATCGTTCCTGGTTCATCTTCCACCGGAATCAAGAGGCTGCGGGTCCAAATACAAGCATTGAAAATAATGAATGCACACCTGTAAGCATAGTACCCAAGCACCTACAGACCATTCCTCTTCCTGTAGTGACACCCTGATGCTCTACCCCAGCTCCGCTGACCTGACAAACACCCAGGTTGCCTCCCCCTCTTTTCTTCCTGTTTATGTTTTAACCTCTTACTTCTTCAAACATCCCCATAAATGTCAGACCTTCTTCCCTTTCCTTGTTATGATCCTCAACGCTGTTTCTCTCTGCGACTTAGATGTACTTCACTCTTTGGACAGATAGCTGTCTGCTGAGGACTCATTATGGACTGACTAAGGAATATTCTGTATGATGAAGATTCCACAGTAACACAACATATTTAAAAAAAAAAAAAAAATCCCTGCCCTCAGCTTCCATTAGCACTAACCATGAGCATGTGAAAAGCATGGATGTGTGGATAGTCTTAGCACAGTATCCCATGGTCCTGTGGAAACACATTACAGAGAGAAGAAGCAGGGTCCTCAGGGGACAGTCAATGGACTTGAGGTTCTACAGGATCGGAGAATTGTATGAGTCAAGATAAGAAAAACTCCTGTTGACTGAAGAGCAGGACAGCTGAAAACAAGATCAAAGTGGATAGTTTAGGTCAATGGCAAATTCTAGAACATCAGTTTTCAAACTCTAGTTTGTACTAAGGAACACCCCTCGCCCCCACACCCAGCAAATTTTTGGTTATGTCAACTGTAGCTAGTGGGCATAATGGAAATTAAAATAAACCATTTGAAACGCAAGCATCTGCATGGACAATTCCTTTGGCTGCTAGAAGGAGTGTCTCCACCTGCCAAATATTCTGTGAAAACTCCCAGGATGTACTCATGACACAGGACACATCCAAAGGCAAACAGTGTCTTGATACTGTTAAGAAAAAGGCTTTGTTTGACCTCTTTCCTTTTAAAAACCATCCAGGAGACATTCAGAGACTACTGGTCCACCTCTGAGAACCGACGGACGGGGATCCAGCCATAGGCATGAATGAGTAACCACCACACAGTGCTGGCTGTAAAAAGTGACAGATCATGACATATGACTTAGAAACCAGCTGGGAGAAAGAACAAGTCATGTGAGAGGCACGCCTCAGTCAGAGCAAGAAGGGGAAGTTGACAGAGGCGGCTCGGGATCCAAAAGATTTTGTTCAGGACAGGCCGTGGGCTGCAGAAACTGCAACAGCAGCAGTGTGTAGACATGGGTGTGTGCATCTCTCCGAAGGTCACATGTTGGAACTCCAACCCAGTGTGACAGCATTAAGGCGTGGCCCTCTGGCAAACGACTATATCGTGAGGGCTCTGCCTTCATTAGTGAGTGAGTCTTCCTAGAAGGGGGCTTGGAGGGAGCACCCCAGTGCCCTCTGCCTTCCCACCCTTCACCATGCGTGACCACAGCAACGAGCTGGCGTCGTAGAAGCAGGAAGCAGCCCTCGCCAAATCTGCTCAGACTTTGATCTTAAACTTCCCAGCCTGAGAAACCATAAAGGATACACTTCTACCATCTACGTGTTGTTCAGTGTAAGCACCATTTAAATTTTATCTACATGAACTGACTGCTAGAAATAAAATCCCCAAGTAGGAGCTCTCCAATACCGGCTCTGATATCCCTGCTAAGTCTAACCAAAATGGAACTGCCTTTACTGAACCATTTTCCAGTGCTCGGATTCCTTAGACCAGGGATGAAGAGAAGTCTCTATGAAAGTTGCTGGTGGCTAGTCCTTACTGTCCAGAACCTCAGTATGAAGACCAACCCCCGAAGTTACACAGCAACCAGGATTCTAATCCTCACAAGGCTCACAGACTCCCTTGCTTAACGCCCGGGCTCAGAAGACCAGACATGAAGAACTTCCACTTAGAGAAAATGCAGCCTGCCCATGCAAAGAGGATTCAGAGAAGCTGGAGGGAGCAGAGACACATGGGGGCTCCATGAGGTCGGGGGCACAAGTGTTCTAGATGACAAAGGAGCCCCCTGAATAAGTTTCTATGTCTGTTCACTGGGTAGCTGTGCTCACTCGGAATCCACACACATGCTTAATCCTCTAGCGTGGCTTTACTCGGGGATGTGGTCTCTAAGAAAGTAATTAAGGCTAATTGGAGTTTTGAGTAGGATGCTGATCTAATAGGATCAATGTCCTCCTCCTTAGAAGACACACAAGAGAGTGTGTCTTAAATCAGAGTCAGCCCCCTTCCCCCTCCCTCCTTTCTCCCTCCTCCGTTTATAATAAAACGTTTAGTCTCCAGATCTGTAAAGAAATGAATTTCTCCACTTAACGTACCCAGTCTACCAATCATGGTGTTTTCCTTAGAGCATCCTGATCAGGCTAATACACTGCCCGTATCCTTTTTTTTCCAGTATGATTATTAGGGTAGGGGTTTGGGTCAGTGTGGTCCCTGAATGTAGAGTTAAAATGCACTCAATAACTTCACATGGATGTGGGTAAGAGGAAACAAGGTTATAGGTTTGTGGCAGGGCTCTCCTCGCCTCTATATCCACACGCCAGCTCGCCAACACCGCCAAGTGAGGTTCTCTGCAGGTAGCACCCGCCCAGGGTGCCTGACTCTAGCCTGGCAATTGTCATTCTCAAACTCAAATTACAGGGAGAAAAAAAAAAAATGAAATGGTAACAAAGAAGCTAAATTTATATTGCTCTGACTCAGAGTTTCATTTGATGAAAATGGGCCCCATACTAGAAAATTATACATTTAAAGGAAACATTTAAATTTCCGGAGAAACTCAATTTGAATGCACTCTTTTAGCTATAATCGAGAAGCTTCTAAAGGGGGCAAGGTAGAAATTCCTGTGACTGGCTCATTCCGGCTTCTTCGGGAGATCCTTGCATTCCACTCGGTCTTTCTGGAGGGATTCTTGAACATCAGTAAGAGATATAAATATCACGAGATAGCAAGAAGAGAAAGTATTCCCAGGTTTCATACAGAATAAACAATGGGTATCTAACACATTATTATGTAAAATGTTTCCCTACAGGACTTAATTCTGCCTTTTTGCTATTTTTTAAGTGTAGGAAATGGGTACAAACATCATTCACTGTCTTTTGTTTACATAATGAATTGTACCAAAAAAGACATAAATTCTAATAATTTATTCTGTCAAACTATGTACAAGATTTCCATATGGTTCGCTAGATCCTATATTCAAAGGCTAGGAAAATCAAAGACAACAACCCTTTGCTAGTAGAAGGTGGCAGAGGAGGAAGAGAAGGAGGAAGAGGAGAATAATTAATTCTGTAAATCCATACAAGAAATTTTGAGTGTATCTGGTAACTTCTTCTATGAATCTTTGCTTGAAATTTAAGGTAAGCTTTTTTCAAGTTCATCAATATCAAACCAAGCAGGGTGGTTTACATCTGTAAGACCAGCACTTGGGAGGCTGAGGCAGGAGGATTATTATAAGGTCCTGGAGAGTCTAGACGACAGAGTGAGGCTCTTAGAACAAACTTTCAGTATCTATTAGGAAACACACAGTGCTAATTCTGAGAAACACGTCAGTTCTTATATGCTTATGCTTGCTGAAGAAATATAGAGGACAGATTACTAGCTGATCAGTTGAGACAGGCTATGTGCAATGTGGCCAGTAGAAGGTATTGAGGGGGAACTGTTTGTCCGTTTCAAGCTATGTCATCCTGGGCTGCTGGATCATTTGTCTCTATTTCCTCTGGATCTTCAGAGAAGTGGCCACTTTACGTAGAAATAGAAATTTTCTTCCCTTTTCACTGTTCATTCACCCCTTTTGATCCCTGTCTCTCCCAGTTTAAGTTTTCAAGTCACTTAACTCCAGACCTAGGGCAAGAATCAAAAAGAAGACAGGTAGGGCATGTAGATCAGACATACATCCTGAAAGCTTCAAATTTCCTTGACGGGTAGGAAAGGAGAGAAAGATTAACTCCTGGGTAGAGTTGAGTACATTAGAGAAAGCAGTGGCCAAAGCCACCACCACCTAACACTCAGGTCCCCTATTTGACACAGCCAATATTCAACATGGCCACAGGCCGATAGTGTGACAATATTTACAGAACGAGAGCCCTGGCTCCCAGGAAGGGGCAGAAAGGGTGGGAGGAAGGCTGGTGGGAGAGGTATGGAGGAAGGTCACAAACTAACAGATCTCACGGGCAGACACAATGATAAGGCCCAGGAAGAGCAAATCAGCTGCCAGGGTGACATTCAAAGGAACAAGAGGAACAGACTCATTTCAGTAGATACCAGGGCACAACGCCCAGGTCCCAAGCATGCCAAATTCAGAGCAGCGGACACTCTGAGGGTTACCACAGCGAAGAGGCTCAATGTCCTTCACCCAGCATCACAGGACACTAGACGGTCCCCTCACATCAGTACCACCTTGGGACAGGAGAGAAGGAAAGCACTGAGAGTCAGGGATACTGCAGAAGAGTTTTGGAAACGGGACTGAAGTGCTCTTGACTGGCAAGATCAGTAGGAACCAGCTTACAGTGGCAGTAAAAGCAGTTATAGAAACTATGTTTCATTTTCTACCTTTCAAGTGACGTGTCCGTTTTATGCAGTACCTTCCAAGGCTACTGAGCTCAGAATCATCTTCCTGTACACACACTCGAACCTAGTACTACCTGAAGCGTGGTCTGTGGTGTGGGCGGGGTCATGGTACCTATCACGGTTACGTAAGTGAAAAGAAAGACTGAAGAAAGTCCTGCTGCCATTTGATGCGATCACATTCTCATCCATGATTGGTAGACTCGTCTCATGCTCATCTATGATTGGTAGACTCGTCTCATGCTCATCTATGATTGGTAGACTCGTCTCAACCAATGGGATAAAGACAAGGGCGGGCCCAGCGTACAAAATGCATTATGTTGGGTAACTACAGTTCAACCTGTGACTAACTAAAAATAGTCCTTCACCACAAACAGTCCAAGAAGGACAAATGTAGATCAAAAGGAACAATTGGAGAGGGCAACCTAAATATGACACCAATTTTGACGCTAAAATTAGGTTTTATATTTTTAGCGTCACCACAGAGGACATTCCATGTAAATGGTGTGTTTACAACAAGGAAAATCAGGTGGTATTCATAAGTTCGGATGAAAAAAAAAAGAAAGAAAAGTAGCGTCATTGCTTTCTGCAACAACAAGGACTGCATTTGCATTGCAGAGGGAATTCAGTTTCAGCAAAATACATGCAACGTAATGTATGTTTCGATGTGACTGATTTTTGAATGGTAGCATTTGTGGTTTGTCTGCTTGGCTTTGTGGTCATAGTATCACAAGCACTTGGAGTTTGTGCCTAGTTTTATATTAGTACATATTAAATAACATCATAGAAATGAAGGGAAAAGCAGTAAAGATGGCAAAAAACAAAAAAAAAAACAAAAAAAAACTTTTCTCCTCACTTGTAAAGATCACAAACATGATTTCGGTTTGTTTCATGGTGATGGAGTTTTGGATACTGGGTTGAGGTCGAGGGCCTAACTGGAGAGAGTCAGAAATCAACAGTAAGAAGCAGAATTCTTTCCACATTTGAACTGAACCCCACCCCAGTCCACAGCCAAAGATGCTATGAGGAAAGAGAGCTGAACACCATACGGGATGTATCTGAGATGCACACGTGCACGATTTTGTTATGTGTGTACTGTTCCCTGACACTGTATCAAAGGTTATAAAAGTCCAAGCCGGAAATCTTCATGCTCATTTGGACTTCACTTTGGAAAACTAAGAGTTAAGATTTTAATGAAGGAGGTTTTTTTTTTTATTATTATTATTTTTTGCTATATTTTATAAGACAAAAGTAACTCAAATAAAAGTCCAGTCTTGAGATGGCCTACTAATAGGCAGATGTCCTTCAAGAGTTTTAAGTCTTTGCCAGCTTCCCACTGTGTAAAACAACCATGTAACAATAACAGCTTTCCCCTCTGCACATTACCCCAGCTGTAAGCATGCCAAGAAGGATCCTTGCTCTACAGATGAGAAAAATCAAAGGTACCAGGGGCTGTCTACCTGGGCCAAAAGACAAGCAAATGCTGAAAAACTATCCAGTCCAGGGTAAGACATAGATTAAAAGTAACCACAGAACATTCACTTATTTTCAGAATGCTACAATAATGAAACTATCTAATCTAATTCTATCAAGAAGGGAGCTCCTTTTGTAAAATAAACACCACTTTCTCTTTCAGTAGCCAAAGGTCATCTAAAATTTCAAATTATTTTTAAGAGACAGACACAGAGGACAGTAGTTACTTCTCATAATTAAATGAGTAAAAATGTTAATCCATAGTAAACTATGCCCAGACTGGTAAAGAGCCACTCTGGTAGTCCTTCATTGTGCCATCCATGTACTAGACTTCATTAAGTTTACCCAGAAAGAGCATCAGGTACTCTGAAGAAAAAGAGTTCAAGGCCAGCCTGTCTATATAGGTAGGGCAGCTAGAGCTATACAGTAAGACGTTGTCTCAAAGAGAGAGAAAAAGGGAAAATGAGAGGAACAGAGAAAGAGAGAGAGACAGAGGAGAGAGACAGAGAGAGATGGGAGAGAGACAGAAAGAGAAAGGAGAGGTAGAGACAGAGACAGGGGAGGGGAAGGGAGTAATGAATCACCAAATCAAAGCAGCAGCCTGTTCTCTCCCTGACTCCTCCAAGTCCCTACCTGTCACAGGTTCCCTCCACGCTACCCAGGTAACTTGTGTGAGAGATGAAGAGAATCCAATCACTCGTCCTTGGACAAATCCACATCCCCCGCTGGGTAGCTTGCACTTCATCCTGGCAATGGGAAGTCCTGCATCTTACCTTCTCTAGTCTCATGTTCCCCTTCTCCATTGTGGTGGTAGTGAGTCTTCCTCCTATTCTATATGCCATACACACATGGCCACTGTCTACCTGCCAGTCCCTTGAGAAACCACTAGGAGCCCGTGGTATATGCTGTTCAAAGATGCCCAGAAACATACCATCCTCACATCTCCTCCCATCTTCCAGAAGCCTCTTCCTCCTTTCAAGTTGCCCTATCCTTCCTCATGTCACCACCACTGGGCTTTTGCCCTCAGAGCATCTTCCTCCCTTAACCCACAACAAATACTTCCTCTCACTCTTCCTTGGCACTAGTCTACACAGGACAAAGAGGCAGCAGCTGCACATTGTGGGTCATACCCAGGGCTCTACAACTTTAAGCAACCATTTCCCCCAGAAAACAAAAAACAAAAACACATAGTCTTCCCATTCACACACTCATCAGGGTTCAAGAGCCCCATAAGCAAGGGGATGGAACGTGGCCTTGGCTTGTTTATTTCTTCATTGAGTTTTTGCATCTTTATAGAAGTATCAGATTACACTACATCAAAAGTCTTGGCTTCAGAAAACTCCTGTTTTACTGTAACCTCTCAGGAAGCACTGGGCTTGGTCCCCTTTGCCAGCTGGGGACCTTTGTAAAGAAAAAAAAAAAAAAAAAACCTCTTATCATCTCATCACCTAGATACCCTTAAGGTGCTAAGCTTACAGGTCTTCTACTTCAAGACATCATGGAAGTCATGAAAGTGTTTGCCACGAGTGAACCCTGAAGTAGCAAGAGAGCATTCAGAACACTTAGGTGTTTGTTAGTGTCATCTCATTGTGACATGAAAGAACGGTTACTTGTCAGAGTGGACAGTTTGCACTCGATACCATTTCTCTTCAAATTACTTGCTCTCTACCACTGTGTTGAAGCCAAGGACTCAAACATCCTGTATACAAGTTATGTCTTCTCCATAGTCCTCACTTGGTGCCTACACACACGTTAAACACTGTAGAGATGAAAGATGGTGGGACATTAAATCTGCTGCATTTTAATTGCTGGATATATTTAGACAACATTAACTTTCCCATAAAGCTGACAGCATCTAACCCACTCGGGGCCTCTTCACGGAGGAAACCTGTCTCAATAGGTTCTTCATATTCACACTTAAGAAACGTGTGCATTTCAGAAAGTCAAAGGTACAAGACTGAAGCCTAGAATCACCTTTGCCTTTCAGAGCCGAGGTGGCTAGACCCGAGACCCTCTATTACTGTTGGTTTTACATTTGGTATTACCAGCTACTCTTGCAACTTATTGGAAGAAACAAATAATTCTTAAACTGTCTGCCACTGTAGCGCGCTTAGCACAACAAATATTAAACCCCATGGTATTCAGTTCTCAATTTCCTTCACTGATATGAACTGATAGTCCTTTTTCTGTATATAAGAAGCCAATCAGGTTAGCCGCAGAAGAAAACATCACCGCAGGAGGTTCCATTGCTTGGCCACTTGTAGCCAGGCTGTGAGCTCAGATATATGGTTTTAATTACATAATATATTTGGCAACAAAGCAACAGTTCAATGCTTACTACAATGCAGTCATTTACCAGTCACAACAGAAAAACAATACCTTGTTCTCCTTAATGCTTGCCTCCCTGGATAATACACTTTGACAACAGGGAAAACTGTAACAATGTTGGAACCTTGGTGGGAAAAGCTATTCATCTAAATGAGTTACTTTAAGCTTGTCTAATAATTTTCCTGAGGAACGTATTGAGCCAAGAGTGTGGTGCACACCCGTAGGTCCCAGCACTTGGGGGGCTAAGAAGGATAGAGTTTTTCCAGCCAATCCTGGAAAAACTATGTATCAAAAATTAAATAAATAGAGACTGTGAGGTATCTCAGTAGGTAATAGACCTGGTCCAAAGCCTGACCATCTGAGCTGGACCTTGATGCTTACAGGCTAGGAGAGAACTGAGTCCCACAGGTTGCCCTCTGATTGCCACCCACATGCTGTGGCATGACCTACACACACAAAATAACTAAGATGACACCAGTGAATAAATGCATCATGTGCTGCCATCTTTACTACTCAAGTTAGCATGTCTGTCTTCCAAAGTCAGTAGACAGAAAACACAAAATATACCTGACAAGTGCTTTTCCATATAAGTAACTAAAAAAAAAAAAAAAACAACAAAACAACAAAAAAAAAAAAACTATCTAATGGATTCGTGATGAAAGATTTGCCAGCAGCATTTTCTGAGCCGAATAAGGCAAGATGTTATTGTACTAATAAAATACTACAAAGTTTCTTTAAGGAATTGTAACTTAACTTCTTTTTTATTGATTATCTCTTTTTAGACATTAGTACCCATGGTATTGACTTTGTAACTAAAAGCAAATGAGTCAATTGTGGGTCACGAGTTCCTCATCTGATAGCAATGCCTACCTTACATAGAACCCCATAACTGCACAAAGCCTCACATATGTGATATCTGACGGTGTCCAACACCCAGCCAACTCTAGATTTGCTCCCCTTCTGCCCTTCTCCCACTCAAAGCTCCCCAGTCAAAATTCAAATGTCAGCCTGGCATTTTATTACACAGGGTGTGACGTGATGTCACCAGGTCTCCACGTGATGTAGACATAAAACACACCAAGGGTACACAGTAAAGGCAACAAGGAAAACTCCTCTCCCCCTCCTTTCTCCTCAATGACTTATCAAAGCTAACTACAAGGAAAAGTATCTACAGCTCTCATTGTCTGACTAAGCACAGAAACCCCAGACAGTAATTTCTATAGCAGAGATGCTAAGTTCGCATGTAGACCTCCAAAACTTACAAGAAAATTTCAAAGGCAGAGGTGTGGAGGAATATAAAAAACTGATGCCTTCCTCCCAGGTGAGCATACATGCCGATATAGCATGCAGTTGAAACATTGTTACAAGTGGATAATACCCATATACTCTATCAAGCCTAAATTTCAAATTTAAAGAAAATGCCAATTAGTGTTATTCTATTGACCCAAAATAAACTAGGAAGGGCTATGTTTACAACAGAAAGATGTCAGTCTTCCTAAGCAGCACATTTGATTTTGAAGGCTCACTACACATTGTTAAATAGTAATGAATGTTCACTACCCAAAGCTCCACGAGTCAGAAGGAAAGCCACAAGGCAAAAGACAGGCACTGTTAATTACAGAGGTACCTATGCCTTTGTGCTGTCTTCTCAGTAACTGCATTCCTATTACAGCCGCTAAGAAGCAGATGTAAAACAACCAATAAATGCTTAATTTCATTTGATTGGAAGGGATATTAAAGAGAACATCATACTCTTTTCCTTCCTAAAACCGTTTACCCCAAATTGTATCTGGTGCCTTCTGAATGGATTGGGTTTAGCAACTCAAGCAGAAAAATGAGGGAGAGGACAGGACAGAGAAGTGTGCTCTGAATGGTAATGGCGTGTCACCTCACACGGGTGAGTCTCCTCCACATGTCGTCTCAGCAGTGTGGGCACCGAGTGCCACAACCCATATGTTGCCATTGCTCTGCTCAACCCTGCATGCAACAGCCATAGTTCATTCAATATTGTCTTGACAGAGGCCTCTAAGACAAACCCAAGTTATCGATGGCATGTAGGTTTGACAGGAAACTAGATAGACTAGCCAAAACACCTTTTGTGTGTGAGAGCGCCAGGAAGGTACGCCCCTCCCCACCCCAAGTCTTCACTGCGAGCTGATGCACTATCATTCCTCATTTGCTCCTCTGCCTTATTTTTGAGACAGGATCTCTCACTGAACCCAGAGTTCCTCAACTCAGCTGGATCGGCTGCCGCGTGTCCGCGTGATCCGCACATGATCCGGTAATCCACCAACCTGTCTCCACTTCCCCACAGGAGCACTGCAGCACCAGAGCACTTGATTGTTTACAAGGGCTTTGGAGTTTGGAACTCAGATCCTCAAGCTTGCAAGGACGCTGACTAAGCTATCTCCCCAGCTCATCCCATCCATCCCTGAACCAAAATTAACACTTTGGGTTATAATCAACAAAGATACTTTAAAAAAATAAAATTCACACTAAAAAAAAAAAAAAAAAAGTTATGCTAGTCTCCAGAATGGGTTTCAGATGTGCTAAATGTAAACTGGGGTTGGAAGAGGTGTGGAAAGGGCTGGAGACACAGCCCACCTTAGGATTTAATGCTAACCTGCTCCAAATTGGCCTTTTGGTTGACTATATTCTCAAACAATATTAAAAATATATCTATTCCATGTTGATTTTTTTTTTTTTGGACTGGCCTGAGAGTTGAATCCTTCTGTTTATATTTCTATAGTAATCATGGGGCCGTGGACAGTCTACACGTGTTACTTCAAATGCAAAGAGAAACCATCAATTACTCAGTACTTTATAACAAAATTCTGCAAAGGGCATAATCCAAGCAGTGCCCTCTTACAGACACACTAAAAGTCACGTAAGCATCCCAATACATTTACTTATACACAGTACATCCACGTACACAAGTTCTAGGTTTAGGCACGATATTTAAAGAACAAAATCATTTGCGCATTCTCAATAAGACAGGGCCTCAAAAAATATGACTAATAAGCATATAAATATGTATACACTTCTATACACACTTGTTGTTTAGAAAAACATCTCATAAGCAAGGAATAAGACACATTTAAAAAAATAAATAAATAAATAAAAGCAACTAAGTGTCATACATTCCATTTCCTCCTGTTGGAGGAGCTAAGGCAGTCCAATTTTTCTGACTCAGATTTTGTATACTGGAAGAATTCCGGTCTTATCTCTACCAAGCAGATTAGGTGATCATCTTTCAAAGTTACCAGATTTCTAAAAGACATACAAGTACATTTTGTTACCATCCAAATAAAAAAAAACTATCCACTTCAGCATTCTGATAAAACCTGGGGGCAACACTGTGGTGATTTTTTTTTTTAAATCAAACTGACACACTTAACATCAGGTTCGTTGCAGCAGTTAGCTGATAGGACAGACCTGGGAGCTTGACAGAACGCTTTCTTTCAGTGCTTCTACCTGGTGGTGTATCACTGGCACCTGGATCTGCACGGTTTAAGATACGGTTATGCGAAGGCAGACCCAGAAGTGTTTCTGAGGCAGGGATACCACTGGAGGGGGTAAATCCAGGGTCACATACCAGAAGTGCACTGGAAATGAATGCACAAGTCTAATAAGGAAGTGGTTTTTAAAAGGGACAAATTCCCTGAGTCATTAAACAGGCTATCAACCAAAGACACGCTGTGCCACCTAGAGAAAAACTGGAAACTGTACATTGGTTTCTTTTGCAGTAAGCATTATTTCAAAAGCCTGAAACTTTTAGCATGACCAGTAAAGCCAGCCACAGTTCATACCAGCTCGCCCATGCTGCAGAATCAAATTCTCTTGGGGGGATGGGGGGGGGGCGGGTAGGGCGCTGTCCCTTCTACACACCAGATTGGCTTCCTGCCTCCCTCGCCGCCCACCATGAAGCACCATTTAACCTCCAGCACCAACGGTTAGTCGTGAAGACCCTGTATCCTGAAAGCTATTCAGTTCTCAAGTCTTTTCCTTGAGCAAGCCAAGGCAGGCTGGAGTAAGCAGCAGGAGAATTATAAACCCTGGTGGACCTTGACAGCCAAGAATCCCTCCGGATGCTGCGCACCCCACAGCCCCATGGGGCCTTGGTAGGAAATTTTGGTGTACTCGGTACATCATATCCAGGTTACGGTCAACGACTGCACAACCCAAACACCATAAAATGACAACAGAACCAAGCGTTGAGAGTGCAAAAGGCCTTCAACTTTCCTCTCCTCTCCGCAAGTCACTTCAAACCAACGTGCCCAGCACACTTGCCAGGCTGAAGCACAAAAGGGCTGCAAAGCCACCTGGCACTGAGAGCCGTCTCTTACGAAGAAAATAGACAGTAATTATGAAAAGTCCGCAGTCCTGCGGTATTAACTAGAAAGCCGGGACTGCGCTGGGCATAACTCATTTTTAGACAGTCAATACCGGCCGGGGGATGGGGGGGGGGGACAGTCCTCTCAGTCTCCCTCCCCCCTTCCAGCGACCCAAGGCAGGCCCCCTTTCCGCCCCCACACTCTTCCCCCTTCTTCTCCTCCTTTACCAATCTCCTGCAACTTTGGGTTTGGCAGCACCACCGTAGCCCAGCCAGAGGCGGGGACATCGCAAAGGCGGCCGCGGCAGGAGGAGAAAAGTTTGAAAAGTCACTTAAAGCATTGCAAGATTCTCCCCCACCCCCAGCACCCGGAGCGCCCACCGCACAGACAGGAGCCGGGGCTCCACGTGCGAGCGGGCCCAGGAGAAGCTGGAGTTCCCTCTTGGTCCTCGGCAGAAAAAAATAAAATCTTTCCCGGGCGAAAAGTTGCTTGCCGCAGCACTGTTCCCTTGCCCCCCCCCCGGCTTTCCCCACCTCCAGACCCACCAAACCCCCTCTCGGATTTCGCAAGGTGCCACCTGGCCTGGAGCGCGGCCCCCGGAGGGCACGGCGCCCTCCCTTGCCGGCCCGAGGACAGGTCTCGGGGAGCTGGGGGACAGGGAGGCACCGAGGGCGCCCGGCCCGGCCCCCAGGCTCGCCGCCAGGCTCACCTCTCTCCGCTCCTCTGCTTGCAAGCAGATGGGGATGTTCTTCTTCCAGCCCGGCATGGTGTCTGCTCCCTGAGCTTGCTCCGGGGCTCACTCGCTCGCTCGCTCGCTCGCTGGTCGCCGGCTCCGGGGCTCGCCGCGCCTCCTGGCTCACGCCCTCCGGCCGGTAGCAACACGCCCGAGGCTGCTCAGCGGGGCTGGGGCGCCGAGGCGACTCCCGACACATTGAAGCGACGCCGCACGCCCCGCAGCTCGCCTCCAAGTCTCCGGAGCTCCCCGGTGGGTGGCGGTGGCGGTCGGGCCGCGCGGTAACCGGGCAGAGCAGGGGAGGGGGTGGGGAAGAGGGGGTCTGCAGCCGCGGTGGCGCGGTGTGGCCGCGAGGCCGGGGGACCGGAGCAGGCCGGTGTAGGACCGCCGAGCCCCCGGAGGTGGGCGCCGGCGGAGCTCAGGGCTGGCGCCGCCTCGCTCCGCTCCTCCTCCTCCTCCTCCACCTCCTCCTCCTCGCCTCCTTCTCCTTCCTCGTCCCTCCGCCGCCAGCAGGTGGGACTCGGAGCCGCGGCTGCCGCACAAAGCTCCTCCGGGCGGGCGGGACCGAGCAGCGGGTTCCCGGGGCGCCTGTCGCCGGAGCCTCTCCCCCGAGACGCGCGCGAGGCTGGGCGGGCACGGAGGGGCGCGCGCGCTCACACCCTCCGCGCCCGGATCGCCGGCCTGCGAGGCGCGCCCGGCCCGCCAGGTACAGAGCCTGGCACCCCGCCGCCGCTGCGGAGCCCTCGCTCGCTGCTCCCGGGCCTCCCGCCCCGAGCCCGACCGGCCGCTCTGGCGGCTTCGGCGATGACCTCGATGAAGCAGGGGGCAGTGTCCTTCCCTCTAGTCCCTCCTTCTCGCCGCTCCCCCTCCCCAGCCCTGCCCGTCGCCCCCTCCCCCAAGTTGAGACTCGCAGCTCCGGATTCGCTAACTTCTCCCTCAACATAGGGGCAGTGGCAACTTTCGGGATGGTCGGCACTGGTCCCAGGGGTGGGGGACGGTGGGAGCGGGGAGCCCCTTTTGTTTTAAAGGATGCTAGCAGATCCTCAGCTGAGTGAATATTTAATAGCTGTCTTCAAGTGTAGGAAGGAATTTTATGATCAGGTTTTATGATTAGTTTCTTCCTCTTGTCATAGGCTCACAGGAAAAAAAAAAAAAATCAGTGGAAAATGAATAAAGGTAGGGAGGGGTAGAGGGGGGAAGCCTTTGTAGCAGAGCCCGGAAGATTCTGCCCAGGCGTGTGGCTCTTCCTTGAGATTTCAGTGCAGTTAGGAGAGGGACATTTGGCAGCTGTCTGTCTTGCTTGGAGATGCCATCCATTTCCTCAAGCCTGGGCCTCTGGCTGGAAAATAACCATGACCGACCCCCCGCCCCCATCTGATAGGTTCTGAAGAATTTGGAGCCCCAGAGGCTATACCCACTGGAGTGTGGTTTGGGGGTTTGGCCTCTGCGGGTTTATTTTGGCCTCTGAAGGAACTGTGGTTCCTCCCCCTCAATGGGGACACCAGCTCTTTCCAGTCTTCTCTCTCACACTGCCAGGGCAATAGCATAATCACACATCACCTAAAGATAAGGTCTCTTCTCCTACCATCTCATAAACAGTCTGATCAAGCAGGGATGTTGGCACCTGCAGTCGCCCCTTGTGGGAGTGGTTGGTTTTCATTGCAGAACTGCCCAGCTGCCAAAAACCAGTGGCTGGCTCTCCTAAGGGAAGAAAGGAAAGGATTTAGAGCAGGACTACACAGCACCAGGGAGCTGATGGGCTAAGTAGAAATAGAGTCACAATGTCCCAGGGGTTATTCTTAGAAATCCATCTGAGCTGAGCAGTGATGGTTTGGTGGCGCATGCCTTTACTTCCAGAACTTGGTAGGCAGAAACAAGTATATCTCTGAGTTCAAGGCCAGCCTGGTCTATAGAGCAAGTTCCAGGACAGGCAGGGCTACACAGAGAAACTCTGTATGGCCCTCCCCCACCCCCACCCCCATCCTCATCTGATCTTGCTCCTTTCAGACTCTTTGTAAAGTCCAGAAAACAGTTGGCATAACTTTGATCTTGCCCTAAGTTTGTTGCAAGAATGTGACTTGATTTTCCAGAAAGATTAAAGGCCATCCAGCTATAGCCAGGCTGGCTACAAGTACAGGCATACACTCAGTTCCCAGCAACACAAAAAACTGCTGGAGCTTTTGCTGTAATATTTACGACGTGGATGACTAGTCTAACAGATATTATTCTGGGGGACCTACCCAATAAACCTCTGCTATGAACTGACCCTTACTCACAAGGTTGTACTGCAATCAACAGTATGGTTGCCCCTCCAAAGTGACAGCCTATCAATGACAGAGTTCCAACTCATCCCTATTGATTGTCTTTTAACTCTGATATAATCCCTACTGTATGTTGGACTCTTGGCTAAATGCTAGGGATACAAGAATTTTTTTTTTATTTTAGTAGTAGTTCAAATTAGCACATCTTAGATATTGAGGTCAGATATCTCGAATCCTACAGCTGCAAGTAACAAGCTCTTGAAGTCATAACTTCCCCCACCTCATGTTATTTATCTCAAATATTTGTTCGCTGATATTGAACAACTTGCATCATCATTGCATAAGTCGTCATCAACTAAGTCCTGAGGTGTGTCAGGGATAATGGAGCTTTTCTTCTCTTTGTATCTTTAGGTACAAAGGAAACAAGCTCAAAGATGCTCAATGGGGCTAGCATTTGCCCTCACTTGAGCTACCCCTGGCATTTCTTGTAGGAAAATATTCTCTTTCTGAATCCTTCTCATTGTATTACTCAGATAACTTGACAGAAAAATATTTTTAAAAAATAATACTGGATTATTTAAATTGAGTCTAATGTGCTCAGTTACATTTCCATTGTCTGATGTAGCCTTATATTCAAAACAATGTATCTGAAAGTCTATTCAAAGAAATTGTAGCATTACCTTGAGTTTTATTTAAAAAAAAAAAAAAAAAAAAAAACTAAATCTCAAATAGCTAGGCACATTCTTTTATTCTTTAGTAAATTTGAAAATCAATGTCCTTTAAAGAATGGGCAATAATTAATCCAAGGTAAAGGGGAGGGCATGAATTTGAAAAAGAGTTGGTGTCTTAGGGTTTCCATTGCTGTGAAGAGACACCATGACCAAGGCAACTCTTATGAAGGACAGCATTTAATTGAGGCTGGCTTCCTTGTTCTGAGGTTCAACCCACTTTCATCATGGTGGGAAACATGGCAGCATCCAGGCAGGCTTGGCACTAGAAGAGCTGAGAGTTTCATATCTTTTTCTGAAGACAAACAGGAGAAGACTACTATCTTCCAGGCAGCTAGGAAGAGGTCTCAAAGCCCACCCCTACATTGACGTACTTCCTCCAACAAGGCCATGCCTCCTAATAGTGCCACTTTCTGGGCCAAGCATATTCAGACCACCACAGTGGGGAAGGGGGGATATATAAGAGAATTTGGAGGAGGGAAGGGAAGGGAGAAAAGCTGTAATTAAATTAACTCAAAAATAGATAGATAGATAGATAGATAGATAGATAGATAGATAGATAGATAAAAAAGGAAGCACCTATCCCTGCAGCCATGGTTTCTAGACAAGATCTCAAATCTGTGGAATTACTTTGAACATAAATTCTTCCAAGAATCTAGAGCAGCTTGAATGGTCTTATAGTCTAAGTTACAGAATTAAAAATTGATGCTGATTTACCTTAAACAAGTTAAGTTAAGACCATACCTAAAGGTGGCCTTGCTTGGTCTCAATCTTACAGTTTTCTGAAGAAAAAGGAATGGAGGCATATTCTCTTAATTCTAATACCCTCTTCACCTGGGAAGAAAGGAAAATTCTAGGCCAGGTGGTGATGGTGCATGCCTTTAATGCCACTCAGGTGGATCTCTGAGTTTGAGGCCAGTCTGGTCTACAAAGTGAGTTCCAGGATGGCCAAGGCTACACAGTGCGATCTTGTCTTGAAAAACCAAAAAAAAAAAAAAAAAAAATTGACTGATTCTGTAAACAGAAATGTTAATTGTATTGTTTTGTCATAGTTTTCTTGTCGTTAGTCATTTAAAGACCTGAGAACATGTGTGTCCCTCTCATTTCTTTGTATTCTGACATTAAGCCCTCTAGTCTCTTGCTCACAAGGCCTTCACTCTAATGATGGTAGGAGTATCTGGGGTATTTGGTTTCAGGCATGGAAAGAGTCCTGCAAGAGAGGTAACATCCCAGCCATTATTTTGAATTCATTCCAAGGCCTGGAAACGTCCACTTTGTATTTTTTTTTAAAACTACGCATTGACTCTTCACACAAACCTACAGCATATTAAACAAGCCCAAAAGCCTCAGCCGTGCTACAGAAATCCAGCACCTGCTTGCCACCGCATGCAGTGAATCTAAAACTCTTTTAATACTCTTTTAATGCCCCATCTATACACCTACTGGGTACGTGCATTCTTTTAGATGTTACTAACTCACTTTTACCTGCAAAGTCCTCTTTGAACATTCGAAATGAAAGAAGCTTCTTGGGAAGTGTATCTTCTTGTGGGAAAAGGGGTAGACAGCAGAAAACAAACAGGAGAAGCCTGTGTTGATTTTTTCTTTAAAATCTTGAGTTGGGAGACTGTAACAGGAGAAAGAACTTCCAAAAGCAAAAAGAGTGTTCACTTTTTAAAAGTCACAGTGTGCTATAAAATGACAGAAGAGAGCACAGAGGTTCTAGTCAAAAGTTGGTTCATTTTATGCCAACATAACTGGACCACCAGGCACCAAGATCTTTGGCAAAACATTAATCCAGACCGATTGACATTCCCACGATCAGTATACATGTGTTCCTTCCCTCTCAAGTCCTCATTAGCATTCTTGGTTTGTGTTTGTTTTCTTGATGGTGACCATTCTGACCAGGGTGAAATAGAATCTCTGTGTACTTTCTATTTGCATTTCCCAGATCCCTAAAGATGTTGAGTTCTCTTTACTGGTTATTTGTACTTCTCTTCAGAACTGTGTGTGCAGTTTGTGTGCCCCCTTATTGTGCGTTAGTTCATCCAGAATGGAAATGGGCAGGAAATTTTATCTAAACATGAACAGAACTAACTTATGACCCAACTATACCGCTCTTGGATCTAAGCTGAAAAGAATCAACCCAGCACACTGTGAGAGCCTAGATGCAGAATTATCCTAGCTGTCTGCCCAGAAGAATGGATTTTTAAAACAAATGATAGATAGTGTCTTAGTTAGGGTTTTATTGCTGTGAAGAGACACCATGACCAAAGACAAGTTGGAAAGAAAAAGGTTTAGTTGACTTACATTTCCATATCATATGTCGTTATTGGAGGAAATCAGGAACTTAAGCAAGCCAGGAACCTGGAGGCAGGAGCTAATGTAGAGGCCATGGAGGGGTGCTTCATACTGGCTTGTTTCTCATGGCTTGCTTAGCTTGCTTTCTTATAGAACCCAGGACTACTGGCTCAGGGATGGCATCACCGAAAGTGGGCTGGACTCACCCACCCTTGATCACTAATTGAGAAAATGCCTTACAGCTGGATCTCATGGAGGTATTTCCTCAAGGGAGGCTCCTTTCTCTCTGATGACTCTTAACTTCTATGAAGTTGACACACAAAACCAGCCAGTACAGATGGATAGATATAGACAGATTATAGATAGATGAATAGATAGATTATAGGAGATAGATAGATGATAGATTATAGATGATAGATAATAGAAGATTGTCAGATAGATACATGACAGACTATAGATGATAAACTATAGATAGATGGTAGATAGATGGATAGATACATAGATAGACTCTAGATAGATAAATAGATTATAGAAGATAGATGATAGATTATAGATGATAGATAATAAAAGATAGATAGATACATAGATGATAGACTATAGATAGATGATAAACTATAGATAGATGATAGATAGATAGATAGATAGATAGATAGATACATAGATACATAGATACATAGATACATAGATACATAGATACATAGATACATAGATGAGAGATTGATAGATGACAGACAGACAGACATCTCCTCATTTTTGGAAAGGAACTGGATATCATCCTGTTTGGTGAAATAAACCAGATTCAGAAAGATAAGTGTCTGTGTGCTCGCTCACAGGTGGAGTCTAGAGAAAACCATAACTGACAAGAAAGTAGAAGAGTAACCAAGAACGAGCAAGTGGACCAAAGGGAGGGAGGCCGGGGAGAGTAACAGTAACTCCTCCATCGGCTTGCACAGTTAATACACAACTAATAAAAACATAAACATTATAAACATTAGTTCAGTTGTTTCTGAGAGGATATTTCTGGGAGAAACAAACTTTTTGATTAGTTAAGTGGCTAAAACAGACTGCTTCCCCCCCACACACACACACACTTCCCACACACACACCCCACCTCCAGTGTGAGGAGAACCTATCCTGTCACTAAAAGGTCTGGCCAGAACAAAAAGCTAACCCTTTTGTGAAAACAGCTCCCTCCCCACTGACTGCCATGGAAGAGGACTTGGTGCTTCTTCCTTTGTGTAAACAAGAAGTCACCTTTGTCTGGGTCCCAAACCTTTGTTCAGCGTAATTCTCAGAACTTTGACTCGGGCTGAAAACGCACCATCACGTCTCCTGGGTCTCTAGCTTCCCAGCACGTCCCCGAACAGCCTGAAGCTCATCAGCCTCTATAGTAGCATGGGCCAAGTCCTCTAAATGAATCTCGCTGTCTGGGTCTCTGGAGAGTGCTAACACAGAGACCTATGTTCAGTTTCTGGTTCTACCACATTCTAGCTCTGTGAACCTCCCCAAGTCAAACGCTACATTCTTCTGGGGCCTGAAACGGAAAGCTCATGTCACGGGAAGAATTAAGTGTGCTAACTAACATAGGTTAGGTGCCTAGTACAGCCCCTGGTAGGTAATTATGGGCGGGAAACGTAATAACTTGGTCAGCAAGAGAAGCCCTTACAGAGTACATTAGAGGGCTTCCGAAAATGCACTGACGTTCCTACACGTGAATGCAAAAGCATTCTCCGTAAGTGAATGCATTCATGACCATACCCAGGCCCAGTAACAATCCAGTTTTCATCAAACTCTCAAAAGAATAATTAGTTTAGAGAGAGTATAAAGATTCCCCTGATAAGCACGGAAAGAAGACTCCGTTGTGTAGAACTCTGGGATTGACTCTTAAAAGGAGAGGTTAATGGCAAAGAACTCTACCTTCCTATCGGAGCCTTTGGCACACTGACACCCAAACGCTCCCCCACCAAGCCCTGCCCTTTCCCTTCAAACTCTTTACAAAGGCCTCTGTACTGCTGACGGCCCAGTTTTGGATTCTGATTCACACCCGGCCCATCTTCCACTTGCAGTCTCACCGCCTGGGGCTCCTGGGGCTGAAAGGGAAAGAACATTTTAAGTCAGTCCCAAATCCCCAGTTGGTAACCAAATTCTTTCAGACTTAGTTTGGGAGTAATTCTTAATCTCTCTCCTTTCTCGTGGCATCGCCCTCATTCCTGCCTTTTATTATCTGCTTCCTGGATAATCCCAACAGCCTGTCCCCAACTCACTTCCTCATCGTGGGCACCGCCTCCAACCTTGCTCTCCTTCAAGTAAAACACCTAGCTGTCCTCCTGCTCACTTCTCTCCCGCCACACTCCTGGTGGCTGTTCCCCACACCAGAGTTCTCCATACTTGTCTGTGCTTCTGTCTCTCCCTTGCTTGCCTGCTTGCTTGCTTCAGCTGCCCTGGAAGTCCCTTGAAGCCCCTTCCATTCATTCTGAGCAGCTTCCATTCCTTAATGGAATGTGCGTTTCTATACACAACTGCTCGTTAGAACTAAAATAGTTTGAGTGCCTGAGGCTAAGAGAAATCGTTTTACCACAAAAATGTGCTAGATCCAGAGTGATGGGCTCTTACCATCTACCCACCCCACCTTGAAGTATCCCTTTTATGCCTATCCAACTTTTTCTACTGTTTCTACTGTTTCTTTAGATCATGATTTCCGTCATCTCGCCAAGACCCACACCACCATATCTTCTGGTTTATGTAGATATGATCTGCCCCACCATAGAAGGGTGTGTCTATCCAGCTGAATTCTGAAGCCCAGAGGTTTAGATTCAAACCCCAGCTCTCTACCTGAGAAAACCTGTATCCCCTGCTACTTTTGGTTCTGAATTGTCTGTCAAGTAAGAGTAACAATAGAACCAATGTCGTATCATCCTCTGAAATCTGAAATGCTGGTTCTGAGAGGGCCCAATACATTTTAGGTAAGATCGTTATCCCAGTGTTAGGAGTGGGCCTGATATCCGTCATTGCTCGCAGTAAGTTGTGGGTACTCAATGGGCACTCACTAAAAGGAACGAATATTAAAAAAAAAAAAAAAAAATAGTCTCTTTCCTACATAAACCTGCCGTATGGTCAGGAAGACACAGCTCATGATTGTACTCATGACAGAAATTTTATTTGTTCCTAAAATTAAAAAGCCTAACAATATTTCTAAGAGAATGCTTTTGGTCCAGACGGAGGTCAGTAATACCGAGTTCCAGGGTGATGGTTACTGACGATGATTGGCAAGAACACAGAGCTGCCAATTGACTAGAAGACTAGACATAAATAAACATTTCATCAGAAAATTAAATAGGTGATTCTTACCTCCCTGACTTGGGCAGGGGACGACTAATAATGGATTTAGGTTTCGTCCCTTGAGTGTCTGAAAAAGTAGAGCAGAGGAGTGTCTGTGGATACAGAGAGATACTGCAGCCAGTGAAGACTGACTGAAAGAGGCTTGGTACAAACTCAGGGCATAGAGCAGAGTGTACGACCCCCGCCCCCCAGGGAGGGTAGGGGGTCATTATCAGGATAGCAGGTGATAAATGAGAATAGAGAAACGAACGGGAAATATTTGGGTGAGAAGTAAGATCTTATTGGTATGGACTTTCCCTAAGGAGTAAAGACAAGGGGATAGAAGCCACCTGAGTACAATCATGCTGCAGGTTATGTCCACACTGACACGATTGTGTGGGGAAACAAACCTGGTAACAAGCACAATCTGCCAACTACATGTTCTGCCCTCCTTGGCTATAGTTGCAAGCATCTCCCAAGAAAACAGTCAAGGATACGGCCAAGAGTTTATGTACCAAGATGTCTATCGGATCTTTATTTTATGGTAAGAAGCTGCAAGTGACTCAGAGTGTCCGGTACCAGGGAATTGTTTACATAAACTACACTGAATTGTTTATATAAACTACACTGAACCTTGCAAAACCCTTAAACGCAATCAATTTAAAAGACAACCATAGGTTCTCATCATAGAACATTGAACAAAGAGGTTACACACAGCGTCTAGGCTTCCTGGGTCCGCAGCTTTTGCCTTGTTTACACGAGTCAGGGAGAACCTTGAGTCTTACATTTGCATTGTAGGTGTTTCTGTGGGAAGACTTGTGGGAAGGAGACATCAGCCTGAGGGAAAGTTCTAGAGAGAATAATAGCAAGACAGGGTTTCGAGCATTCTTGCTACCCCAACTGGGAGAAGACATTTTATGCAAAACCACAACCTTCAAAAAGTCTGATTCATTTAGTGAATCATAAATGTGAGTGTAGCAAAGTTTTAGTAATGCTTAGCCAGCTAATTTCATTTGTATTATACTTATGTAACCGTGAGGTATTGGATAGGATCTATGTTTAAAGACAGATTTATTGCCTTTCTCTTGAATTTTTAAGAATTTGTCTGTGTGTGTGTATTTTTGTATGTGTGTGTGTGTGTGTGTGTGTGTGTGTGTGTGCATGCACATAATGTCTGCACACCAGAGGACAACTTGCTCATAAGAGTCATTTCTCTTCTTGTTCAGGGAAGCAAACTCAGGTTGCCAGCCTTGTGTAGAAAGAGCCTTTTCCAGGCTGAGCCGTTTTGCCCAAGCATTGGTCTTTGAGAGGAGGCTTCACTGTGTACCAAAATTTGTGAAATTGGCTAACTTCCAACCCACCACCCTCCTGTCTCAGCCTCTAGGATTGCAACTGTGTATCACCAGGAATTTTCTCCCTAAAAAGCATAAAACAATGGTATCAATACACATGATTTCTTAAGTGAACAAGAAGCAAAATGTCGAAAGAAAAAATGCTCTAGAGGGGACGAGAAACGCCACAAAATGTTCTTTCTTGCTATTGGCATTATCTCTTTTCAAGCATTTTTTACAATTTTTTTTTGACTTTTAAAAAGCAGTTGCTTAATGATGGAGATTTGTTTTTGAGAAAAGTCTCATCTGCTGATCTTGTGTGCATGTTTCAGAAAGTACTTGCAGGAACCTAGATGGAGATGCTCTGGTAAATACTTGGTATGTATGTATCTGAGCATGTGTGCACATGTACACACGTGTGTAATACCCTGTTGCTCCTAGAGCCAGAAGAATACATAAGTGTAAATCAAGCATCAGAGAGAATGATGCTCTCAAGGGATTCGAAACTTCAGAGATGTCTGAGTCTAGGGCCTGCATCACCCAGGACACTGTTTTGTTTTATGTAAGCAAAAGGAGAAAACTCTAAAATAAAGGTAAGGAGTGGGAGTGGAATGGTAGAGCACTAACCTAGCATACAAGAGATCCCAGGTTCAGTCCCCAGTACTGAAAGGAAACATTTCAAAGCACAGAAAACAGTCAGTGCCTATGGTCACTACCAAGAGGAAAACGCACTATACCTAAGAATGTGCAATATGCTTTTGTGTGAATGAAGCATAGCCGCTGTGCTGACACCAGCAGCACCCCCAACAGAACTTGCACTACTATCTTTTGATGGCTACAGTGTGACAAGGTGACACCTCTGATATATTCTCCCAGAACTACCACTGTCCTCTAAGCAGACCGTAGCTGGCCTAGACATTGTTATGAAACATAACTATTATGTTTTTAAATTTCTTTTTTTTTTTTTTTTTTCGAGACAGGGTTTCTCTGTGAAGTCCTGGCTATCCTGGAACTCACTCTGTAGACCAGACTGGCCTCGAACTCAGAAATCCGCCTGCCTCTGCCTCCCAAGTGCTGGGATTAAAGGTGTGCGCCACCACCGCCCGCCCGGCAACTATTATGTTTTTAATAAGTTTTTTATTTTATTTTATTTTATTCTATTTTATTATGTGCAGTGGTGTTTTGCCTGCGTGCATTGGTTGTGTGAGGGTGTCAGGTCCTCCATACTGGAGTTAAAGACAGTCGCAAGCCACCATGCGGGTGCTGGGAATTGAACCCGGGTCCTCTAGAAGAGCAGTCAATGCTCTTAACCACTGAGCCATCTCTCCAGCCCATGCCAATCACATTTTAAAGGAATATTTTAACTTTTTTTTTTTTTAAGTAGCAAGAACAAATGACTTTGGTACCGTTGTAATGCTACTCCAGAATTGATGTATTAGCAGTTTTGCGGTCAGAAAGCTAAGGACTTGAAGAGGAGATATTTCAGTTGAACTTTTTGCCTCTGCCAACAGAGCCATTTGCAAAGCTGTACTCTTGTAGAATTTTTTCCTATCTGGTTGTGTCAAAATTCCCAATAATGTTCAATTTGCCAACTTCAAACTAACAGCGATTGAATGTCTGGAAGGAAACAAATCATGAACCCAGGACATCTCAGCGAGAAGTGAGAACAAAGTATCCTGTGAAGACAAAGAAGACAAAATGTTTCCCCCTTTAACTTACCACTAAGTTCCACTCTTAGCCCCTCTAGCTGTGGGGCCCTGACCAGCCAATCAGCTGAAATCCCCAGAAACACAAACCTCAGAGCAGTTGCTGTCTAATGTAGCAAAAGATTTTCTTTAAACCCTTAGGAATCTGCGAGCTTACTTCCTCTTACAGCCCACAAAACTCAGGCTCAGCACCGAATGCAAAGTGCTTGACACATACGTCTTCTGCATGTAGGAGCATCTGTTTATATTCTCCTTGACGTCTTCAGATCTGGTCAATGAGCCTTTTTATTCCACACTTATTATATACGATGTTTCATTAAGATCCACGGCGAGAGTCTCTCCCAGTTTGGGTCTCCATTACTTAACCACTGCCAGAGATGTTTGCGACTAGTTATGTAAATGGAAAATAACTTAGGAGATTTATGATATGATTAGCTTTCTTGCACTTGGTGACTCGGTTTGCCTCTTGATTTTTATTTATGTCTTGAATGCCGAGCAGCCTTTCTGTTTGCCCACCCACACGGCCGTCTGATCTCTAGATATGGCTGAGAATGAAGGTAGTCTAACAGAATGACATCCACTTCACAATGGCAATAGCAAGTCTAGACACCACAAGGTAGGTGGGTCAGCTTCCTGGAGGAACTGGAAACATGCTCTCAGAAAGAGAAGCTGTCCCAGGCCTGGTGCAGACACCGGCAGAGTGAGGTCTTGTGCAGATAGCTCCAGAGAAGACCAGAAAAGACTGAGACAACAGAAACAAAGGCCTATAAATGATTAACAGGCAGACAATGTAGTGATTCAAAATTGTAAGAAACAGTAGACCAGGCACTAAAGGATGTAATTATCAACAGCTGCCTTGAAACTGAACAGACAATCAGGACAAATGGCAAGTTTTCCTGAGAGAAAGTGAGGATCCTGTGGACTAGACCAGATCCAGGCTGGTGAAAGAGAGACCAGAGAGGAATTGAAGAATTTCAAGATAATGCCCATTCCACTCACAATTACTAATCAGCTCTTATATTATCAGTCACAGAAAAAGCCAAAGCAGACGAATCTGAAACTAAGTCAGAAACAGAACAAAACCCCCAAGCAGTTCCAAAGGAGGCTCCCTGTGGGGTCTCCACAATATAGACCTTATCAAGCAAGAGACGTGGCCATGCTTTTACTTCAGCAATATACAGTCCACATCCAAGTTAAGGAAACTTACCAGATCCTACTTATCTACCTGTAATTTAGTTCTATTTTTACCTCAGTTCACAATCCCAATTATCCAGTGTTTTGGTCTTAGTCATATTCAGAACAGCCTGAAATAAAATTCTCTTTGAAGCTGCCTGTAGCCTTTTCAAATTCAGACTCCTCAGCCTTTTCTCCATCCACCACCCCCATACCCACCCGCAGGCTGCCATGGGGCCATTTCAAGATGCAGACTGTTCCACCTCTCCTCTGCCTTCCCCAAACTGTACTGGCCCCACCGGATAATCTCTGCTTCCTAAAGACAATCGATTATCATGACAGAATGCATGCTAAGGTCTGTCTGGTCCCTAATAAAAGGACAAAGGACTTTGGGTTTTCTATCTTCTGTTCCCTTCTGGGGATTTCTACTTTGAAGAAACATCTCAAAGATAGACGACTTGGCAGTGATAAGTTTAGGTAAAGATATTAAATCTCTCTCTCTCTTTTCTCTCTCCTCCTCCACCCATGTGTGTGTGTGTGTGTGTGTGTGTGTTTGTCTGTCTGTATATGTATGTGTGGATCTGTGTGTCTGTGTGTATATGTGTGTATGTGCATGTGTCTGTCAGTGTAAGTGTGTACACATGTCTGTGTCTGTGTGTGTGCCTGTCAGTCTGTGTGTCTGTCTGTCTGTCTGCACATGTGCTTGTCTATGTCTGTGCCTGTGTGTGTGTGTGTTTGTGTATATGTCTCTCTCTCTCTCCTTCTGTGTGTGTCTGTCTATGTGTGCATGCATGTATGTGTCTGTGTGTGTTTTGTTTGTCTGTGTATGTGTCTCTCTCCCCCTGTGTGTGTATGTGTTTGGTGTCTGTGTGTCTGTCTCTCTCTCTCTCTCTCTCTCTCTCTCTCTCTCTTTCCCCGTGTGTGTGTGTGTGTGTGTGTGTGTGTGTGTGTGTGTGTATACACTTTGTGAAGACTGGGGAGCAACTATGTTGAGGCTCAGCATTAGGTTGAACCCTAGGGGAAAAAAATGTCCTTTCAAGAGCCTTGCAATTTGGTGTCTATAATAAAGGTTAAGATACTTGAACTCTCTTTTTAATTGGTCCATATTTTAACTTTGTATGCAGTGGTAAAAGAAGGAGCATTTTTTGGCGTTGAATGCTAAAGTGTAGAACCTAAGTATCTGAAATGTTATTAAAATAGTAGTCTGGTTTTGACAGCGTTGTACTACTGTGAGAATTAATTGATTGTTTCATCACTTGAGCTTTAGAAAAGTCATTAAGGTTTTTATGGTTTATGGAAAATTGAGAACTGAAGTGTGCTAGAATCAATGTGTTATCTGATGTACGGAGAAAATGGCACTTCAGATGAAAGAAGGCATCAACAATTGCTCAGAACACTCTCTCTCTCTTCTTCTGCTTTGACGGGCATATTTACATAGAGCTTCTATATTTACTTGTATTCAGAAGTCCTTAGTCAGTTGTTTCATTGTGATGCTCGTGAGTACAAGATAATGAGATCTGAGAGATGAGCCACTGCATATTAGAATCTATTCTTCACTGAGAACTTAAAAAAAAAATTATCAGGGACATAATCTAGAATACCAGAAAACAATCCAGTAGGGCTGTATATTATAAAACAACCTCCAACAGAAAGGTTGAAATTGGTCTAACATGCCAGCTCTCCCCCCTAACCACCACACACACTTAAATCTTCTTTATTTGGTTTATATATATTATGGAGACAATTGCAGAGCCCTGTGCAAATAATAAGCTAGGAGTTGGGACTAGCTGAAGCTACCAGGACTTCCCAGCTCTATCTATACCTCGGAGTAGATAAGACTCCGTTGGAACAGAGAATACCATCATGTAACTTTGTTCTCAGTTTCTCCTTTCCATGTGTTCTTCTGATGGAGTCTTCTTCTCATTTATAGCCATCAGTAATCTGGAAGAACTCGATTTTATCTAGTTTTTACAAGTAGCTTAAGGGCGGGGAGTTTAAAATGTAGCCACGTCTGCAACTATTCATTTCTCTTACATCAGTTCCAAAGGGAAAATTGTATTTTCCTTGTTGAAGACTCCTAGTTTTTTCAGAACTCCCTCAGCCGTACATTGACCGTTTCCACCTTTGGGTGGCCTCACTATCCTTTTACATAGGCCTGGCTCTTGCACCACTTTGCACAGTCCCAGGAGCAAAGGTATGCCAGCTAGCCATGAGAAGTTGGTTAGGATGAGCCTTATCTCCAGAGCACAGAGAACATAGGTTACAGATGGGTTATCTCCGTTATCATTGGCATCTACAAATGAGGTGGTTTTCTAGAAAAGAGTTGACTGTAGAGGGCGTCTTTCTATAACCACTGGGGAGCAAGGAAGATCCATTAAGTTGCCCTCATGGCTGCAGTGAAGGGGTCTCACTTATACAAACCTTATCATTTTTATCTAATTAAGCTGACTGTGCTTTCCTCTGTTATGAAATTAAGAATGTCAAAGGGACATACCATGAATAAAGAAGCTTTTAATCTCCCTCATATATTGTATTTTTTTCTTTGTTTTGTAGTTTTATTATCCAAACAGATAGAAAATTCATGACTGCATTATGAAGAAAGATGAAGGCAGGGTGCCAGTTTATCTTATGGCTGCCAACCCCAGTGTGGAGGTTACCCTTGGCTCTCTACCACCAACTTCTGAGTGACTAATTCCCACCTTCCTCTCCCACAGTCAATTTATCCTATTATATGTTCCTGTGATAGACATCTCTGAACATGTTCTAACAACTTGTTCCAAGGCAGGCTTTCAGTTGAAATGGAAGACTAGCAATTTTTACTGCTTCACTGGTTGCTCATAAGAATATAATGTATTAATCTATATCTACCAAACCAAGAGTATTGCAGCTATAGATTTATTGAGACATCAAAAGGAAAGGATAAAAATGACCTTTTCAAAAGATGTGCCGAAGCATATATTCTCTAAAGGAATAAGGCTTAACTGAAGTATAGACATGAATCAGGAAATGTACCATTAGTTATATATATATATATATATATATATATATATATATATATATATATTTGGTTTTTTCGAGACAGGGTTTCTCTATGTAGCCCTGGCTGTCCTGGAACTCACTCTGTAGACCAGGCTGGTCTCGAACTCAGAAATCCACCTGCCTCTGCCTCCCAAGTGCTGGGATTAAAGGCGTGCGCCACCACCGCCCGGTTATATATATATTTTTTAACTTAGCTGCTCACTGATCCTCATACAGTTGACATCAGTGCCTAACAGTCATCTTTTGGAGAAACATTTTTATTTTAATTATTATTTATTTATTTATTTATTTATTTGCTTCTGAGTTTAATCTTCCAGGTTGTCAGACCAACGTGGTATTTCTCTATGTTCTATTTCAGAGATCACATTTCTTTATCCAAGGGAGAGATGGATGGACAGACAGAGAGAAAGAGAGGGAGAAAGAGAGACACAGGGACAGACAGACACACACACACAGGTATTTTTGGGTCAAGGTCAGGAAGACTGCACTAAAACAGGCCTGAGGGCATCAATTCATTCACTTTTTTAGCATCAGTCAGGACATCCCCAGAGGTTGATGAATTGTACCTTTCCCAGGCAACAACCAGCTTTCGGGTGACAGTGTCCAGAAGACCAAAGAGATAGATGGTTGAAATGAGAATCGTTCTCAAGAAGACAGACTTATATGGGATGATGGAAGGGTCCTAGCCAGGTAACGGAAAGACACGAGCTATCAGAGAAGGAGGCTTCAGAGACTCACAGGCATTCCACAAGTCTTCCAAGATGCTGATGTTTAACCTGGTGTTTAAAATACTAGATTATATTTTATTTATTTTTTTGCATTGTGTAAACATGTGTGTGCCACAGCATGTGTGTGGAGATTTTACTGTATGGGTTCTGGGGCTTGATCTCAAGTCACCAGGGTTTATAGCAAGTGCCTCTGTCCACAGAGCCATCTGTCCAGTCTGCAACTTGATTTTTATACAGATATTCAGAGTCTGTAGTGAAAAAGGAGAAAATGTTAGCCATAATTTGTTTTGTTGCTGTCGGTGTGCAACTTCGGAGCTTGATTTGATTCTAACAGAGGTAACAGTAGGCTGCCTAGCTCTGTAATTTCATAGAAACTACTGGTATATTTTAGTACCCAGACCCCTCTGAAAATCAGCAACTGATCATTCTGAGTGTGCTCGGGCACCACTCACGAGATAGTTACTTTTCCCATGAAAATGAAGACAGTGACAAAGGCAGATGCCACCTCAGTGCCTGAGGTGACCCAATAAGTCTGAGGGATCAACAATAGCTGAAGCCATTTTGCTACCACTTTATACTAAATTCTGTCACAAGGAATACTATCCCAACACACACACACACACACACACACACACTCAATTAGAAACAACCTAGAGTCAGAAACGGGGAACTTAGCTACTGATGGCTCATCGTAACTATGCGGAAGCCACTGAAACGCAGAACCAAATGGAACTGTATTTGAGGCCGTGCTGTGTCTCTGCAAACTGAGCCACCTTCCTGAACCTGATTTCCTGTCTGGAAGACTAAGTGAGGCAGTTATAGCAATAATACATAATAAGTACTCCATAAGTCAGCTGGCATCAGTTTGTCACAGTTAAATATTGTTCTCTTAGAATCTTCTTCTGTGACATAAGAGATTTATTATATCATAATTATACAGACAGATGTCATTCAAAGTTGTCAAACAAACTATGATTAAATAAACATACACACACACATACACAGTACTGCCCTGGGTAGTTTGTGAAACAAAAAATTTATAAGCCCTAGTCTTTTCTCCTAAGTACTATATCTTATTATTAGGGAAGCAAGACTAACTTGAAATTATAATCTGGATTACAATTGGTGTATCGTGGTCTTCAGACTTGCAAAGCTTCAAAACCGTATAGTGCAGCAAATATAGTAACGACCATAAGAAGTCAGGAACAGCGAAGTAGGAGGCGTAGTACTTTTCCTGATTTTATTTTCCTCAGTCATTGTGCTGCCTGGTAGGGAGCGCTTTTCTTTTCTTGTGTTTTAATGTACACACACACATACACACATGCACACGCACACAAACCACTCTGAGAGTGCGCATGCGCAAGTCGAGGGCAGAGGTCAAATTTGTGTGTCATTCCTCAGGCTCTGTCCACCTTCTTTTATGAAAGAGTCTCTCGTGACCTGGGGTTTGCTGGTTAGGTAGACCAGCTGGCCAGTGAGCCCCAGAGATCCATCTGTCTCCACTTCCGCAGTATATGGGCTACACGTACACACCCTATGCTTGACTTTCTTCACGTGGGTTTTGAAGGACAGAACTCAGGTCCCCAGTCTTGCGACCCAAGCGCTTCCCTGACTGAGCTATTATCTCAGCTTTACTTCTTCCCAGTTGTCTTCTTTCCAGTGGGTCAACTGGAGAATTGCGCTGACAGTGCAGCAGTGCAGCTTGCACGGAGCGAATACCCTGGCATGTTCTGTGCATTAGTAAACACGTATTGCTGGTCAGGGACCAGTGAGCTCAGCTAGACTGGAGAAACTGATTGTGCCAGTCCCGTGCCCCACCCCTGTAAGACCCCTGTAAGACGGGCAATGGGAACATTCTCTCCACCTCTTCTTCTTATGTACCCTCAAATCAGGCATTGCAACACACACACACACACACACACACACACACACACACACACACACAGCCAAACATAGGGAGGGAGCCTACCAGGAATTACTGCTGTCTAGGAAGTGTCTTGAGTATCCTAACCCTAAGGTGAGAGAGGACAGAGGGTGACAACAGAGATGGGGCTGCCCTAGTCTTGCTTCTATGGAAACAATCCCTTTTCTTTCAAACTGAAGAATTGGCTGCCTCTAGGATTACCACCTGGGAGCCATTTGTTTCATGGTTCAAAAGTTTGTAGATTGAGTTTTTGTTCTGATAATGATCTAAATGCCAGTTTTACTTGTGCGAAGAATGGCAAGTCTAAATTGATTTGTGTGTGTGTGTGTGTGTGTGTGTGTGTGTGTGCGCGCGCTTGGAACTGTGCATCGAGATGACAAAAATGCCCATAGCACCAAGCCATGAAGAAGCAGTTTCTTTCTTTGGAATGGTTAACCTTACCTCTGGTGAAAACAAACTTCGGTGAAACACACACTCCACCACCATTAATAGCCTACTCTGTCCTGTGTATTTGTCTTTTCCTGCCACAAATTAGGAGAATTAACCATTTGAACAATTAGGAACTCTTTATCCAAGTCAAATCAGATCAATGCCCCTTTTACTTGAAAAACAACAACAACAACAAAAAAAGACTGTGGCAAATATTCCTAAGAGCAACAGATTCCAGAGGGAGGGGGCTGTGTGGTTATAGAGTAACTTGAAATTTCAGAGGCATGCTCACAGCTGTAAAATGTTTGCAAGCATGGCTGACGGTATCCCTTAACTGATGTTTGCACTCATATCTTCTGTGGATATACATCTGGGGTATAAGTCAGTTGATAGAGAGATTGCCTAGCACACGCAAAGCCTTGGGTTTGACTCAAAGAGCTGTATAAACCAGAGTGTGGTAGTGTGTGCTTGTGGAAGATAGAGGCAGGAAGATCAGAAATAGAAGTTCATCATCCTAGGCTACATAATGGCCAGCCTGGGCTACATGAGATTCTGTCTCCATATAATTATGTAGATAAGAAAATGACTTCAGAATTATTAGCGACTGAGGCATATCATTCTCATGAGACATTTAAAAATATTGTTGACCTTCATATAAAAAACAATGATAGATACATTAAGATTTTTAATCTTGGCAGTATTTAAGTAGAACATTCAGTGTTTATTTCTTAGACTTTCAATAGACAATGCAAAACCATATCATCTGGCCCATGTAAGTGCACCCCTGTCCACACAAGATTTTATAATATCTTTATTAATACATAATGATATATATCATCTACTTACTGTAAGGGCAAAAAGGGTGTTAAGAGCAAATAGGATAGAGAAATGATGACCCGGTCTTTGAAACATTTGCCTTCAAATTTGCCAGCATGGGGGCCTGAGTTTAGTCCTCCCTCTGCATTAGAAAGAAAAGCATGCTATCATGTTCTTGTAATCACAGTGCTAGGAAGAGAGCAACAGGAATTTTGGCCGGCCAGCATATACAAGTTGGGAAACTCAGCCCTGGGAGGCACCTTATCTAAAACAAACAACTACAAAATGTGGGTGGTACCTGAATAGCAAGCAATACCCAAAGCTTTCCCCTGTGCCTCTGCGTGACTGTATGCACACCTGTACACATGCACACATTCACACATATGTGCACTGCACACATGCACACAAACACACATAGACATACACACACATGCACACATATATGCGCACCCAAACACACACACACACACACACACACACACACACACACACACATGCATGCACTGTATTGGCTGGTTCTGTGTGTCACCTTGACCCAAGCTGGTATCATCAGAGAGAAAAGTGCCTCAATTGAGGAAATGCCTCCGTGACATCTAGTTGTAAAGCATTTTCTGAACCGGTGATCAATGGGGGAGGGTCCAGCCCACTGTGGGTGGGACCGTCCCTGGGTTGGTAGTCCTGGGTTCAATAAGAAAGCAGGCTAAGCTAGCCATGTGAAGCAAGCCAGTAAACAGCTTCCCTCCATGGCTTTTGCATCAGCTCCTGCCTCCAGGTTCCTGCCTTGCCTGAATTCCTGTCCTGACTTCCTCTGATTTCCAACAGCAATACGAAAGTATAAGCCAAATAAAGCCTTTTCTCCCCAATTTGTTTTTTGGTCATTGTGTTTGATGGTAGCAGCAATAGAAACCGTACCCAACACACACACACATACACACACACACACATACATACACATACACACACACATACACATATACACACACACATACACACACATACACACACATACATACACATACACACACACACACATACACATATACACACACACATACACACACATACACACACATACATACACATACACACACATACATACATGCACATACATATACATACACACGCATACACACACATACACATACATACACACACATACACATACATACACACACATACACACACATACACACACATATCATACACACATACACATATACTACACACACATACACACATACATACACACACACTACATACACATACATACACACACATACACACATACACATACATAACACACATACACATACATACACAACATACACACATACACATACATACACACACATACACACACATACACACACACATACACACATACACACACATACACACACATACACACACACACACATACACACATACACATACGTACACACACATACACACATACACACACACATACATACACACATACACACACATACACACATACATACACACACACAACATACACATACATACAGACACATACACACATACACATACATACACACACATACACACACATACACACACATACACACATACACACACATACACACACATACACACACATACACACATACACACACATACACATACGTACACACACATACACACATACACACACACATACATACACACATACACACACATACACACATACATACACACACATACATACACATACATACAGACACATACACACACATACATACACATACACACACATACACACACACATACATACACACACATACATACACACACACACATACACATACACAGACATACATACACAGATACATATACATACACACACATACATACACACAGAAATACACACACATACACACACAGAGAGATGGGGGAGGGGGGAGAGAGGGAGAAGGAAATGGGGAGGGAGAGGGAGAGGGGGAGCGGGAGGGGGAAAGGGAGAGGGAGAGGGAAGAGACAGACATACATTTGAGACAAAGAGTGATTATAGAATCCTGTACTCATGTTCTATAAGGAATGATGGTTGATAATCTCCAATTTCCAAAGACATTGTGAGTTATATTTGTTTTTGTTGTTTCATTTTATTACTAAAACTCTTCATTATTTCTTATGTGCCCAGGAGACAAAAAGACTTCTTGGCCTGTGTTGAATTTGTTCATCTTAATGTCAACTGTTTTTAATAGAATGAGAATTTTGACTTAATATTTTCATTTAAAATTATAACTGTATGACCTTTAAGATCTTTTCCACTCTATAACCTCTACTTTTATTAAACCTTCCCTTAAAATGAACGGTTGGAAATGCCTTTATAATAATCGTTAAGCAATACTTATTGTGGCAGCAGCTTAAGATATAGGAATATTTACATGAGTGATGTAAATATAGGAATATTTACATGAGTGATTTACATGAGGATAAAACAGATGCTGGGAAACCTCCAAAGTCTTTTCTTAGGGTCTTTGAGCAGCTGCCCGAGGGAACATTTTTTTTTCTCTCTAAAAATTATATTCTTCAACCCAAAGCCTGTCACTGTCCTTTCTCCTGTTTTTTATCCCTCTCTTGTTCTGGTAACAGTTCTGAGGGGAATCCCTGACTGAGAGGCCTACGGAGCAACAATAGCGGATACATTCTAGCAATCCGCTGGAAGGCCCTGGCCCTTGGAGAGATAGCCAGTGGTTTTCACCCCATAATTCACTGCGGTGGAACTCCTAGCTCCGAGGCTGTGGGTCCAGGCTGTCTGGTGAGCTTCCTGCCTCATCTTCTTCCTAGGACAACACACTGTCTCCTCCCTCTCTGGCTCCGAACTTGCCCTCTATTTCCAGGTTAAAATCGTGTTCTCACTGTGTCTCAGTCTGTGCCCTGCAGCCTGGCCTTCGCTCTCTAGATCTCCTTGGCTTGCTGAGAGGCTTTCCTCTGTGTGGACAGCCTCCTGTGTGTTCTCTACTTCTACTGTTTCAAGATCTGACGTTGTTGCTCACGGAGTTGTTTGACGTCGAGGATAGAACCTAAGGCTCAGCACTTGCTCAATCGCCACAGCCAAACTCCTGTTGACAATTTTTGTTTCTTTCCTTTTTGGATTGTGTGTGTGTATGTGCGTGTGCGTGTGCGTGTGTGTGTCTGTGTGTGTGTGTGTGTTTTAAGACAGGGTTTCTCTGTGTATCCCCGGCTGTCCTGGAACTTGCTAAGTAGACCAGGCTGGCCTCAAACTCAGAGATCAGCTTGCCTCCGCCTCCCAATTGCTGGGGTTAAAGGCGTGGTCCACCACCACCACCCAGCCATTTTTGTTTCTTAAATTTCTTCCAACTGTCCTTTTTTTTTTTTTTTTTTATAAAGTCAATTTTATTTTAGGAGTTTCTCAATTTAGATTAGCATGCAGAGTTTGCCTTTCTGTGTCTGTGTTTATAGTATCTGTACTTAACGTCTGAAGGATGATATTTGTAGAGCGCCATTAACATGCGCCACGAAGAAATGAATTAAATATGTTAAAATACATGCGTTTTATTATGATATTTAAAGTCCCTGAGCCAGACATGGTGGCACATGCCCGGAATTCAAGTACTCAGAAGGACAAAACAGGAAGAATCCCATGACTTTAAAGCAACACTCTCCCTAAAAAAACATCAACAAAACAAAAACAAAAAACAAAACATAAAACTACTACCACCACCACAACAAAACAAACAAACAAATGCAAATAATAATAAAAAAAAAAACCCACACCACTAACAAACCCACCCATGTATACTCTCACAGACCTCATTAGTCATTTTAAGAATCTGGTAGCAAAGAGAGAGAGATGAAGCATTTTTTTCATGTTTTCCTCATAGGAATGTATCACAGAATTGACAAATAGTTCTTAAGAGGAAGATTTATTTATCTTTTTCCTGTGGTGTGCATATGTATTCGTGAGTGTGTTTGTGTGTGTGTGTGTGTGTGTGTGTGTACGTGTATGCCCATGTGCTCTTAAATGACTTTTATTTAAAACTGCAGAAGGGTCAATAGAATTCAAGTATCACTAACAAAATTGATGACAGGCCTGAGTAACAGCTGTTAATAAATCACTGGGTGAGGATTAATGGGAAATTTCATAAAGGGTAGATAGGGCAGACTACCAAGACCTCACAGATGAAATTAAACACTACAAAGCAGTAAATGACTTTAAGTTCTATGTTTTCTCATAATATACACAGGGAAACGTAAAACACTATGAAATATTCTTGTAAAAATTGAATGATCCGTGCCAAGGCCTCTTAATCCAACTATTCATTTTGCAGAATGTCCAAGAGACAAAGAACAGTACAGAAAGGCAACCAGAAAATCTCCGTATGGGGAGCTGAGAACATGGCCTCACTCATTAGATCTCCTTGGCTGGATAGGTGAATTGCCTGCCTCACTGGAGGAAAACCATGAGAGAAGATGAATAGGCACGAGGTGGAGAGACCACTCTGTCCATGGGAAAGAAGGCTGGGTACTCTTCCAGGGGACCCAAGTTTGGTTCCCAGCACCCATGTCAAGTGGCTCACAATCATCTATAACTCTCACTCCAGAGAACTTACACCGTCTCACATCTTCTTTTGACCTCTGCGGGCATCAGAAACACATGTAACATACTCGGAATACAGAAATAAGATTTGGGGGTTTTGTTTTTGTTTTTTGTTTTCTGAGATAGGGTTTCTCTGTGTAGCCCTGGCTGTCCTGAACTCACTTTGCAGACCAAGTTGGCCTTGAAATAATTTTTTTTCTTTTTTCTTTCTTTTCTTTTTTTTTTTTCTTTCTTTCTTTCTGTCTTTTTTTTTTTTTTTTTTTTGCTAAGAACTTTTTTTTTTATTAATTGGTTATTTTATTTATTTACATTTCAAATGTTGTCTTCCTTCCTGGTCTCCCCTCTGCAACACCCCCATCCCCTCCCTGTCCCCTTTGCTTCTATAAGGGTACTCCCCAGAAACCTCTCCCCCCATTCCTGCATCACCATTCTAGCATCACCTTACACTGGGGCATCAAGCTTCCACAGGATCAAGGGCCTCCCCTCCCAATGATGCCAGATAAGGCCATCCTCTGCTATATATGTAGCAGGAGCCATGGGTCCCTCCATTTGTACTCTTTGGTTGGTAGTTTAGTCCCTAGGAGCTCTTGGGTGGGGGGATCCAGTTTATTTGATACTGTTGTTCTTCCTTTGGGGTCCCCAGGCTCAGTCCTCTGGTTGGCTCTATCTGCATCTATATCATTTTATTTGAGTAAAGCAGACATCTAAACCCTGCCATTCTCATGAGAAAGGTGGTGGCAAGACCCAGAGGAACCTGAGCCTCCAAGGGACAACACACTCTCCTGGACACTGGGAGGACCACAGGCTGCATGTGTGAGCATTTATATAGCCTTCCGACTGCTGTAGGTTGCGCCTTCGGTGAGGGAAAGTGTCTTGAAATAAATTTTTTAAAAAGAGAAAGAAGCAAGAAAAGCTGACACAGGTAAGAAGCATATTGATGTATATTTTGGCTCCTTATTTGAACAAAATCACTGTAAATGAAAGTTATCTTAAGAAGCAATCAGAGAAATCTAAAGATGGAGTATTTGATAGTATTGAATTGTCAGCTACAATACAATGACAATTGTATTGCAGTTATTTTAAAGTAACCCTTGTCTTAAATACACACTGTAAAATATTAATGAACATAAGTGATGGAAACCCAAGCTTGATGTGAAAGCTCACAGACCATGGGTGATTCCGATTGGATAAAAGAGTCTGTGAATGACCCGATGACATCAGAGATGACTACATGGAAATCCATTCTGTATTTATGTATTTTTTATTGTGTGTATGCATGTGTATACACATATATGGGGTGCATATACCCAAGTGTGTATCCATGAACACCAGGCGAGGATGTCAGGTGCCCTGATTTCTTGGTTTTCATCTTATTCTTGAGGTAAGGAACCTCAATGTGAAGTCTGCCATTTTAGTTAGGCTGGAAGAGAAGCAGGGAACTTCCAGACTTGCCTGTCTCTATCCCCCAGAACTGGAGTGACAGGTTCTTGGCCATGTGCAACCTTTATTTGGGTTCTGAGAAAGGATGAGATCCGAGATGGTAATTTGCCGTCTTACTCTTTATATCGTTGTGTATGTTTAAACATTTTTCACCATACAATGTTTTTTGAGGATGCAGTGACTAGTATGTTTCTTTGCAGATGTAATAGAAACCCGAACGTCAAAAGAGAAGTTGTTTCTAAAACTGTAACCCATCCAACAACACCAGAATTTATCCTGTAAGACTGGATGATGCAGCCAACTTATCTTAGCCCCCTCCCCCGCCCCCATACTGCCCCAGAATAAGCCCTCAGAAAACATGATACTGTCTGTTAGACCGCAGACACTGCATGAAAAAAAAAGATGTGAAGTTAAGTGTTTACTAACAGTTTTAGGTCATGCCTCCACATCCCCATGAAGCCCAGACTGTAAATCTAGTTGAGAGAGGGTTTTGAACAGCAGGAGCCCAGCAAGACCTCAGAAGTGATCTGGGAAACTACAACCATGCTCCCTGCCTGGTGGCTCCTTGCTGGAACTGGAGAGGGGACAGGGAGAAATCTGCTGCTGCCTGGGCAAAGTTAGAGGCCTGGGAATAGGGGAGCAGATCGCTAAGGATGTTGGGATATCTGAACAGGGTAAGACCAGTTCCAGTCCTAAGCAAGAGTGGAGTCACAGAATGTGAACTGTAGCTTGCAAACAGAAGCCAGTGCAAGGTCTTCCTGAGTTTGGCAGGAAGAGAGGATAGAGGCATATGAGAGCATACTGATACCCAGGGAAGAGCATTGTGTAGGGCTCACAACTGGGAGAAGAAAGCCACAGTGGATTTAGTGAAAAGCCTGGGCCTTGCTAGTTATGTGGCTTTCGTGGAGTCCCATGCCATATATAATCACACTGATCCAGGCAGTGGACATCGAGGTACAAACGCGGAGATGGGATTTGAACCCTCATTTATGTTCTCACTCTGCGTTTCCGTTGTGCGCTGTGTCCTAGGTCATGGAGTCAGAGTCAATGGGCATTCAGGACTTACTATAAATCTACCAGCTTGGAGCTGTTCTCTCCGTGGCACTTCTCCCAGCCCCACCTCAACTGTTAATCCCTTCTCAGGCAGCTGTAGGGAAGAGACAACAATATGCACAGGGAGAAAAAGAGCAGAGGCGATTGCAAACCCAGACTACAGGGACAAACTCACCTGGGTTTATTTCTTCTCAGTTTGTTAGCTCTAGGCAGGTTTCCCACTTTTTTGGAGTGTTTATCATTTGCAAAACAAAAATTATCTATCTGCACTTATTTTTATGAAAATGGAATTGAAAAGGAGTTTAACAATATAATATTAAAGGAGCCAGAAGCATGCTCATATATATGTATGTATATATACATTAATACATGTGTATATATATATGTGTATATATATATGTGTGTGTGTGTATATGTATATGATGTATATGTATGTGCATATATGTATATGATGTACATGTATGTACACAATTTGCTTCACATCTTTCTTCATTCAATGTCTGCGTTCTAACAGACAGTGTCATGTTTTTTGAGTGCTTGTTCTGTGGGAGTATGAAGGGGGAAAGATATATATACATATACATATACATATACATATACATAACATATACATATACATATACATATGAAGATAAGATATATATATGATATATTACATAATATATATAATTATGTATATAATGTTTATGGCCAATGGGGTCTTAGAATACAGGGAAACCAGACAGATGAAGTATAGCAAGATTTTAGAATTTTTAATGGCATGCCAGAAAAGAAAGTTGTGTCCTGAACCTGTCTGAACTTGATTTAGAAAGAGCTGTTTTTATAAAATTTCATGAGTCAAAACATTACAGGGCCAGTTCAGTCTCTTCCTTGTCATAACCCCTCCCTATCATGGCTGAAATTGCAGGGCTGCTCTGAGTTTCCTGTTAATGGCATGATGTTTAGCAGACATTTGTTTCTCTATTCTGTGGTTTCCAATCTTCCAGTAGATTGGGCATTATACTTCTAAGATGCTAGGGGCTTGGACCACACAAATCAAAAGAAGTTAATTCCTTTGGGCTGGAGAAAGACCATCATTCTAAAACAATTATCTGGAGAATTGTGTCAGAAGTAGCTCATGGAGCTTTTCCAAAGAAATAGAAAATTACAGAGGATTAGAGTCTACTGTGATGTGTCAGGGGGTTTGTTCTGCTCAACAATCTAGTCCATGAATGAGCAGCTCAGCTTGAGGGCTGGCTCAGACAAGGATTTAGTTTGTGCAAATAGCTGTTGATTATGGTAGAATCAACAGACAGCAAAATATCTTAGTTAGTGTTCTAATGCTGTGAGGAGACGTTGTGGCCAAGGCCGTTACTAGAAAAGAAAGATTTAATTGGGAGCTTGTTTATAGTTTTAGAGGGTTAGTCCATGATCATTGTAAGAAGCAGACAAACATTGTGATAAAGCAGAAGCTAGGAGCTTTACATCCTAACCTGAAATGAAAGGCGGGGAGAGGAAGAGGGAGAACAAGAGGGAGAGGGAGGGAGAGGTGGAGGGGGAGAGAGAAAAGGAGGGAAGGGGGAGGGAAGAGAGAGAAAGAGGGGAAGGGGAGGGGAGGAGGAGGGAGAGAGGAGAGGGAGAGAGGGAGAGGGAGAGGGAGAGAGAGACCAAACACCTGACCCTGGCCTCATATGTGCTTTTAAACCTCAAGCCAACCCTAGTGACATCTCCTCCATTAAGACCACATCTCCCAATCTTTCCCAAACAGTTCCACTCCCTGGTGACCAGACATTCAGATATTCAAACCACCACACAGAGCACGCTTGCTTATCTATTGTAAAGTTTTTTTCTGACTTTTAATCTTCTTTAATATTAATTATTTAATATTATTTCTAAATATAAAAAACATAAAATATGACCTCCTTTCATCCTGGCATTCCTTCCATAAGAGTAGGTCTGAGAAAGGCCATATTTTTTTAGGCCATTTTAAAGGAAATTAAACTTGAAAATAACATACTTAATTTGCCACTGTACAAATAGCTTTTGCGAACGTCTCTAGGACTGTTGTTGATTTTTGCACTATGTGTGGCTACTTAACTTATTTTTAATACTATATGTATACCATTGTACTTGTGTGTGGATCTGTCCATGTACTACAGTACCCTCAGGAGCTAGCTGAAGGTGTGAGATCCCCGGAGTTACAACTGACTCTGACCCACCTGATGAGAGGCCTTTGAGCTGAATTCTGGTCTTCTGAAGAGCAGCAAGGGCTGGTGTTTTGCTACTGTTGAGAATCGTAGCGTAAGTTTCTGTGTTTTCCAATGGTCTTAGGGGACCCCTGTGAAAAGGTCATTAAACAACCGCAAAGTGGTCTCGGCCCCCAGGTTGAGAACTACTGAACTGAGCCATTTTCTATGTGTGCTTTAAAAAAAAAAAAATATTTTATTTATATGAGTACACTGTCACTGACACATCAGAAGAGGGCATCAGATCCCATTATAGATAGAGGTTGTGAGCCACCATGTGGTTGCTGGGAATTGAACTCAGGACCTCTGGAAGAGCAATCAATGCTCTTAACTGCTAAGCCATCTCTCAAGCCTAAAATGTTCTTATTTTTAAAGCACCACTTCACTAATGTTTATCAGGTGACATATCCAGCATCGAACTTAGCTTTAACTTTCTTATCTCATTAATTTCAACTAATTAAAAAATAATATTAATAATGATGTGGAATTTAGGTAATTAAAATAAATACTCACCTCAGGAACCCCTTACATACCTTTTCCAAGACAATGTTCATTCAACACTCCAGGCTGTAATGTTGTTCATTTCATGCTAAGTTGCTGAAGATATTTCTGCTATTTGCAGAAATCAATTTACAAATGCTTTGGGTTACCAAAACGCTATGACAGATTCTTCTCTGACACTAATCTTTAGAAGCTATTCTCTGGTACAGATAACTTTTCCCAGGGCCCATCTAAATTATTTTAGATTTAATAAACACCTTTTATTTTGATTAGATGGGGTTTGTTCTACCATTATTTAAATAGTGATTTTTTAAAAAAAGAAAACCTATGTATCATATTTTCCCACTATTTAGATGACCCTAAAACATTCACTAGAATAAAGAAAATTATCTGTTATCTAGACAAAACACCTGATAAAAATACCATCTAGAATATTAGCAGTTTCCCACCTCGTACCTAGTGCTTGATGCCTGTCAACAAAATCAAAAGCCAGGCTGAAAGCATCGTGCTAGTTTTGCTGAGTTCTGGGCAATGTCCCAAGATTGAAATGAATTGTTCTTGGAGCTGTGGGGAGTGGATATCTGAAATCGCTCTTTTAAAAGCCGTAGGAGGCTTAGGGACTATGAAACAGTAAAATGTCAACTTGCAGAAAATTAAAGGCTTTAAGTCCTGAGCGTGACCTTGGAACAAGGTTGATTTCTAAGCAACTGCAGTGGGAGAAAACCACAGGCACCGAGGACCAGGCAAAGAAGTCTGCCTGAGCCTACAGCCCAAGAACTCCCTCACATAGCAGGATGCTGAAAGAAGAAAGACGGGAGAAATAGTCTTAGTTTCTACCACCGCTGCTTCTTGGTCACTTAAATTCCCTGAAAGCCATTGAGCCAATATAATGGTTGGTTTAGCATCCGGGCTCCAGAGGCGGATTGTCAAGGATCAGAGCAGTGGTTTCTAGCACTTGCCAATGAGTAAACGTTGAGAGTGGCAACCCTTCTAAGCCCTGTTTGTAAAATGAGCTTAGGGTGGAACTCACCCCTTGGAGTTACTTGTGAAGGATCGGGGAATGAGTAGCGGCCTTCATGGTACAGTCAAGGTTCAACATCATGTTCCTTCCCAGGAGCTGTTGGCGAACGCCTAAGAGATAGCCCTACAGCGCCAGAGAGAACCGGATTGTTTAGTTTTCAAGAAGTCCTACCGTATCCGTACAACAGATGTCTGGATGAATCACAAGCCCCACTGGGAAGGAGGGCTCTTTTTACATCCTGGTACGTAACTGACTGTAATGGTTAATTTTGATTGTTGTCGCCATAGTATTAAAGGGAGCTAAGTGAAACACACTTTTGGGTGTGACCAGAAGATGTTTCCAGAGATGATTAGCAAGCAACTGAGGCACGGTACTGTCGTGGGTTTGGTTTAACGCTTGCATTATGTTAATTGGGTTCCCAAAATTGCACAAGAATCTGCGTGTAAGATGCTGAGGGTACCTATCCCCAATTGGTTCTGATTGGTAAATAAAGTCTCTGATGGTCAATGGCTGGGCAGGGAGACGGAGGTGGGACTTTGAAATTCACAGGCAAGGGGACCAAGAGAAGGATTTAGAATCACCATGTTGGAAAAAGGAAAAGGACCAGGCCTGAGGGGTGCAGAAGAGAGAGCATAGTAATCATGTAAGAGTCAGGAAGAGTAGCCCCAGCCCCCCACCCCATTGGGTCTGGGGTAACAGAGATGAAATATAAATTTTAGTAAGTAATAATTCAGGAATATCAGAGGGGAAGAGTGTGTTAGCTAGTGGAGGTGTGGAAGTGCCCAGCTATTGGGCTGATTAGGATATATTAAATATAACGGTGTGTGTGTGTGTGTGTGTGTGTGTGTGTGAGAGAGAGAGAGAGAGAGAGAGAGAGAGAGAGAGAGAGAGAGACTTACCAGGTTGGCTTTACAGAGAGACTGGCTTAGTAGAATGGCTTACATGACTAGAAGCTAAGTAGTCCCCCACAATAACTGATTGTAGGCCAGAGAGACAAGGAAACCATTAGTTGCTCAATTTGTGAAACTAGATGCTTCAGAACCAAGGAGAGAAGTGAAGCCACTTGAGTCCTAGATTGGAGACGCTCCCTCTGGGTTTCCTGATGGGATCAGTGGTAGAAGGCTAAAGAAGCTGAGCCCGGGGGTGATGGCAGCAGTAACAGTCACACACCTGTTTAGAAAGCAACCAGGTGCCCATGCTCTAGTCGGCTTCTTCCTTCTACATTTGCTTCATCTGGGACCTATCTCAGCCTATTAGATTTGGGCCAGGTTTTCCCTATGGTACCATGTTGCAGTAGGCGATTAATGCTGCTCAAATTGCCCCAAAGGAGGCAGTGCAAGTTCCTGACTACCTACCCCAAAGTTCTTTCTGAATTCCTGAATGAGACTCCTCCCTCTCCTCCCCCTCTCCATCTCCCTCCCCCTTCCCCCTCCCCTCCCTCCTCACTTTCTTCTTTGTTCTACTCCTCTTGACTACAACACTGTAACCTGTTTTCAGAATGTATTTGTTCTTCCACACATGTATATGCCTCATCAGCTGGTGTTCTGAACTAATGATAATTTCTTCGTTGAATGACGCACAGGTCCATCTCTTGCCCTTGGAAGTGAGAGGTGCAAAGAAAGCAGGAACGAGAGTTGTCTGTGCCCCTCTTTTCTTTCTTATCCTGGTAGATCCTTCATCCTTCCTGAGTTTCTGGCCAGTAGCTTCAACACTCCCAGAGTAATTACACAGGCTCATGGACCCCCTGCTGGCACCACAGTAACCCAGTCAGAAGATACAAAGACCAACCTTTCCATTGGTATAGATTAACCTTGGCAAATTCGGAAGTGGACCATTAACTGAGATGGTTTAGGCCAATGAAATGGATTTTGTTTCTTGTGAAAGACTCTTGGGAGAAGAGAAAAATGAAAAACAAACACAACTATGTCCTATAAATTGGTCCTTGCTGTGGGAGTATGGGGACAGAATGACAAAAGGGGCTATCATTAGAAAAGATGCTCTGAGCCCTTTTATGAAAGATGTTATCTGAATCTCAGGACTTTTGGTACTTGCTAAAAATCCTATCAGAAGGCAAACTTTCCTTCCAAGGTCTGGTGGCATCACCATCACAGATCCAGACAAAATGACACTTCAGAAATGAGCTTGCTGGGGGAAATGACAAACAGAGTTATATAGTTAGCAAAATATATGCTCTGAAAAATGCCTTTGAAGCCAAACTCCAGTTTTAGAGGGAAGAAAGCAACAATCAATACTATTCAGTGTTGGGGATTCAGTAAACCTGTAAAAAGAAAAAAAAAAAAAAAAGTCCTTTTCTCTAACAACGAATAATCTTGCGAAAATATTATTACTGATATCAGTAAACATTTACCAAGTGGCTATTCAACTAACCATCAATTTACACTGTCTGCATCTCAGCAAAAACCCTTCTTGAAGTCTTTGGAGGAAATCTCAACAAAGGGACATTTTGGACAACCTAATCCTCAAAGAGAGCTGGAAACTGTCTCCCCGGCCTTTCTTGGCACAGTGCACATCTGTTATCGACAAAGGGACAGTTTATGTTTAGACAACATGGAACTGGATTGGATATCATGCTGATAATTATGGGCGGGGTAGGGGTGGGGGAGGGGGGAGGGGAGGGCCGGTTAGGGACAGGGCTCTGAGTCAGCATAAAATGGCTAGCACCGGATGTCCGGGAAACACAACTGTAAACGGTGATGTAATCTGTTATATAGCTATTTCTGGTAGAGTCATTTCTGGGTTGTGTTAATTCTGTATAAATCTGACCTTGAAATCAGAGTCCTTTGCCAGTCAGTCTGTGTGCACACACGTGTTTGTGTTTGTCTGTAAGCATGTGTGCCTACCTCTTCATGGCCTGTGGGCCGGGGAGTATGTTTCTGTGCCCATCTGTGTGCAGTTCTTACGTGTTGGCATGTACCTGGGTGCCTGCAGGCATCTCTCTGGCCAGTGGCCTGTATGCTGGTGAAGAAAATATGTCTAACCTGCCCACAATTCCCAGAATCATCCACTGCGACCTCCGGGGACCTTCTTTCCTGGCATTGAAACTTGGACCTCACGACATCCCTCAAGCAAAAGTAGCAGAGACTTTAAGCCACACCTTCTCCCTTAATCCTCTGGAGGAGAAAAGACACTGGATGAGGAAATGCCTGGCTGTCTGTTGGGGGAGAGTTCTCTATTGTGACTCTTCATCCTCTCCCTTCCGCTGGAAATGAAGTTGGGTAGGTAGAGAAAACCCTGTGGATAGGAATACATTCGCACCTGTTTGCAAAGCACTGTGGAAAGTGCGTTTCGCGGTGAATTGCAATAATTATGACAAGCATGACGGTCCTTCAGGCCTCCATTCCAGGAAGAGGTAAGCATTGCCTCGTGGATGAGTCGGCGGCATTACGAAATTGGGAGGTCTCTCCTCTGCAATTACGGCTGGCCTTCTCTGAAATCCTCCAAACAAAGTGCTCAGCAGGAAAGCAAGGCTGGAGAGCAGTTTGGCAGTGCATCATAGTGATTACGGGTTTATGATCTTTGAGGGAGAAATGACTAATTGTTGATCAGATCCGTTCTCCTCTTCTTTGGGGTTTATACAGCATCAGTGAGATGGAAAATCCCCGAGTCTTTGGAGATTGGGCGTGGTCGTGAGATCAAACCTTAAAAGTAGGGTGAGCATGCTGGGGTGGGGGTGACCACCACTCCCCAGTCAGTTCTGAACATGAAATGGATGCGCTGGACCTGCTCTGTCACTGTCTCTGTGTGTGTCTCTGTCTCTCTCTGTATCTGTCTCTCTGTGATGTGTCTTTCTCTGTCTCTCTTTCTCATTACCCCCCCCAAACACACACAACAACACACACACACACACACCACACCACACACACTCTCACACACACACACACACACACACACACACACACACTCATGAGTGAGTTCAGGTGAGATGAAAGGGGCTCCTTTTAGGAATGACCTTGATAACCAAATGGGTAAAAAGTGATCACCTGATTAATATAGAAAATTTGGAAATCGAACTCACCTGCAACCTTTGAGCCTGCCCTGCTTCCCTCAGGACCGTAATGACAGGGAAACGCACTCCCGTGCCTTGAATCATTCTCTCAGTCTTGAGTTTTGGATTAACAGGAGAAAGTGTATATGTAGCCTCTTATGCACTACATCATCCCATACAATATGATATTTAAAATTATATTCATTTGTTGTAGCTGCACATCAAATTGCAACACGCGGTACTGCAAAACAAACAAACAAACAAACAAACAAACAAAAAACATGTAAGCTTATTATCTTTCATTTTTTGCAGACCCAGCTCAGATGGAATCTCCACTCAGAACTTGGCACGCTGGGCACTGAGGGGGTGAGCTGGGGCTGCCATCTCATCTGAGGTTAAGGTCATCCAAACTCCTGTGTCTGAGACACGCTGATTTCTGCAGTGCTGAGGGATAGGGTGACGTCGCTACTCCCTTGTTAACTGTGGGTCAGTGACCATGTTCAGTTTTCAGTGGCTTTCTTAAGTTCTAGTTCATGTGGCTCTGAGGTACTTCATACCGTGTCTGTCACTTCTTGATACATTTCCGGTTTTCCTTCCTGGAAACAGTGTGCTGCTTTCAAAAGACTCATCTTGTTACAGAAGGCCTGACGTGGATAATATTCCTTTTGGGGTACTAGTTAGCACAACTGTAGGAAAGATGTACCATCATATTTACAAGATCACACACTCCAAGAAGGGGATTAGCCAAGACTCGTAACAAGGAAGTGTGGTTTTTAGAGTCATTGAAGAAACACAACTAGGTAAGGCTCTACAGACGGAGATAACACCTACACAACTCATGGTGCCCAGAGAAGGCAAGCAGGTCCCTACCTAGAACCTTCATTCCTACAGACTAGTGTTCATGGTACTAGAAGATGCTCTTGCCTGGAAGATGTGCTAGCGTAGTAGTAATGGTGCAAAGCTTACAGGAGTAACCAACCAATATCTGATTGGATTTAAATCCCAGTCTATGAGATGGAACCCATCCATCCCGGACACTACTTAGGTGACCAAGAACCTGAGACCAGATCAGCCAGGGACTTAGGGTAAAACCAAATGTTTCTGTTCTGCTAAAGGAACGTAGCTGAATCCATGAAATGGCTTTTAACAACATTAGCAATACTCATAGATCAGTGCCTTGCCTGGCCTCCATCAGAGCAGCTTCCTTCTGCAGAAGATGAGGACAGATATAGAGATTCACAGGTGGACAATGTGCAGAGAGTGAAGGATCTTGGGACATTCAGTCCTCATGGGATGAGTCCATCAAGTCCATTTCAACAGGGCTCAGGGAACTCTGGAAAGAGGAGGCAGAAAGACTGTAAGAGTCAGAGGGGACGGAGGACAGCAAGGAAGGAAGGAAGGTCTCTTAAACACAGCGGGATGGATGCACATATGAACTACAGAGACAGTGGCAACGTGCACAGAGCCTGCAAAGGTCAATGGATAGGGGTCCCAAGGCTGAGTGGAAACAAAAAGTGCACATACCCAACCCAGAAGCTATTTCCCATAGCTAACTACTCATAATAAAAAAATTAGTGAAATCATGGACTTGAATCTTGGGAGTAACCAATAGCAGTCTACCTTGATTTAAGGCCTACTCAATAGGCAAGAACTCACGCCTACTCTTATAAATCTAGCCAACTACTTGTAGCTGGTGAGGTCATGGATCCTAGAGGAGAACCTATTACTGACACTTTCCTAAAACAGTGTAATCTCTAGTTACTATTTAAATATGTATCCTTATATTCACAGGGAAGTATAACTCTCACCCCTCATTAAAGAAGCCTCTCCTTGTAGCAGAAGGGAACTGTTACACAAATCCACAACTGGTCAAATGCACGGAACAAATGTGTGAAATTCTCAAGATACATGAATAAATTTTCATTTTAAAATATCCGTATGTAAAATATAGTATAGTTACACCTTACTAATAATTATTGCTAAACATTTGTTATTAATTTGAAAATACATTAATATGCATTCCATCAATGAAATCTTATGGAAAACCTATGGAAGATAACAATTATATACTTATATTTATATTAACATTTATTTAACAAATTACAGGAGTAAGATTTAGAAAGGTTCAGTTACTTGACCAAAGATATACAATTTGGAAGTTGCAGAGTGTGGATTATACGCATATCTGTGTGCAGATGGTATGAACTTTGGCATGAGATATGCAGATTACACTGGCTCTTGGTGTCCTGTACTTTAATATCACTTGTTATGGTTCCAACTAAATGACTATTGTGAGATAAAATGACTGGATTTGTCTCCCTAGATATCATCATCATCATCACTATCACCACCATCATCATATCAAGAGAGTTGTAACCATTTTGTAGAGTATCAACCTACAAGTACCAGAGAACATGGGTGTCAGTGATTATACCACAACGGAATCATTGTCATCTCTAAACAAATTCAGAGGTGGTGGTTGACGGTTAAGTTATAGCCAGACTTTGGCTACTTTGTGGGCTTTTGTTTTCTTCCACCCTGTCAACCCCTAATACCAGGTAGGAGAGAAGAAAAGTATGGAGAGAGAGAGAGAGAGAGAGAGAGAGAGAGAGAGAGAGAGATCTCAATAAAGTCAAGGGTAGAAAAGGGACATTAAGTTACTGCCTCCTGATTAGGGGCATCAAGTTCCTTAGGGCAAGTTTGATGACAGATATCTAATTTCTTCCTCCTCCTCCTCCTCCTCCTCCTCCTCCTCCTCCTCCTCCTCCTCCTCTTCCTCTTCCTCCTCCTCTTCCTCCTCCTCCTCTTCCTCCTCCTCCTCTTCCTCCTCCTCCTCCTCCTTTCCTCTTCCTCCTCCTCCTCCTCTTCCTCCTCCTCCTCTTCTCCTCCTCCTTCCTCCTCTTTCCTCCTTTCCTTCCCTTTCTCCTTCTTCTAGTTCTTGTCCTTCTAGCTCTTGTTCTTCTTCTCCTTCCCCTTCCCTTCTTTTCTTCTTGTTCTTCTTGTTTTTCTTGTTGTTGTTGTTGTTGTTCTTCTTCTTCTTCTTCTTCTTCTTTCTCCTTCTTCTTGTTCACTCTCATCAATGGTTGTCATCTTCTTTATCTACCTCCTTCTTATTTCTTCTTTGCTCACAACTACTTAACAGACTATAGCCAACAGCAACCGAGAATAACCACTAATAGCCCCCAACTCTAAGGGCCCTAGAATTTTATATACTCTCTGAAGAGGCCCCAGAATTCCAAACATTACACACTTGCAAAAACTATCTGCAGCTAGAAAAATCACACCACCTGTTAGCACACGAGGCATATCATAGTCAGCTGCTGTGGACAAGCTGAAGCAGCCCCATATCCCGCACCTGGATTAAAACAAAAACATATTCTTATAATATGATTGTGTTTTTATTTTTAAAAAGAAACTAAAATTCTCACTACAGTAAGGCTTAGAAGCTCATTCATGTCACATGGCTTTTAACTGACATCCTAAAAAGAGCTGTTGTCAACTCAATTACTACATCTAAGTCATATCTGGAAAAAGAGAAAGGGATTGAAATTGCCATTTCTGTCTACTTTTAGTAAGAAAACTTATATTCTTGACTATAAATGTGTTGCTTACAATTCTAAGCATCACAAGCTACTGACAAAGTGAAAATTTCACGGTCCAAGTTGAGGAAGAGTGGAGTGGCTGGTGGGCCACCCGCATCTATAATAAGAGGGTTTGTATCTGGTGGGTCCATTCTATCTTTAGTGTCCCAGCTTGGTGGCTTGTCTAGAGTAGGTTCTTATCTACTGTTGCATGAATGCTTGTTAAATAATGCACATACAGGTGTCAAGATGACTCAGTGAGGAACACGTAGGCTATGCAAGCCTGAAGACCTGACGTCAATCCTCAGACCGCATGTTGCAAGGAGAAAACTGTTAGTCCCAAAGATGGGAGGAGAAAGACCGCCAACCTGAATCATCTTGGCCAAGTTAATTAAAGCAAGCCTTTTTATTCATGTCCACGGGTTGTCTTCTCCTAACACAGGGTTTGAGAGGTCAGCATCGGAGGTGAGGAGGACAAGGTTTTTATAGCTCGGGGTCAGGGTTATTTTATTTAAAGGGAGATTTGGTAGGCAAAATCGACAGGGTTTTCGGAGCAGAATGTAAGTATAACAAGTTAGTCCTTCATGAAAAAAAGACATGGTGGCAAGGTGGGCAAAACAAGGTAGTCATGGGTGGTCATATTACCTTTGAAACAAGGGTAGGATTGTTATAGGCACACGGTGATAAAGAGATTTTTGAAAGAAAGACATGATTGCCATTCCTGGAACAGGCAGTGCAGACCACTTGTAGTTAAGGTTATAGGGGGAGCATAGCCCAATCCTTGAGAGCAGAGGTTTAATCATAAACAGGCATAAACCTAAACCTATTTTGTTTTTACTATAAGATTGGTGTTTAAGCCTAAGATGGAGGAAGTCTTGTTTTTCAGAACCAACTCCTAAATAGTTGTCCTCTAACCTTCATGCCCACGTCTAAGTCTTACACACATACGTACATACACACACACACACACACACACACACACACACACACACACCACAAGTAATCAGAATGTTTAAATCTACATACCCCAAATCCTTAGCATTGTGCTTAGCATATACTAGATAGTCAACTAACGGTGACTACTGGTGACTACATTTCTTAGCAATCCCAACTTTGTGGCAGATGGGTGCTACCTGCTGCTACTTCGGTTGATTCAAGGATAAGCAGCGACAGCTGGTGGCTCTGCAGGCCTCATTAGGCAGAAAAGGGCCTGAATCGGGTCTGCTGTAGGCTGAGGAAGTGCAAATGATGAATCTCCTTCAACCTCAGCTGGCGCTTTGCAGGGGAAGGGTGGCCATGGGGGCCAACTGTAGCAATCACTTAACTGCCACCAGATCCTTGCGGCTCGGCAGGAAGGATGGATGCTTAAAGCTTTCTTCCTTGTGGTGAAGAGAAAAAGATTATTTTCCTGTGATAGGAAGACTGTTGGTGCTCACTCTCGGAGGGGGAAGGGCTTTGCTGCTGCCCTTACCCCACTTCTCAACAGCTTGCAGCAAGTTCATTGATGGTCCACTTCCTCTTCTTTCCCTCCCTCTCCCAGACCCCTCCCTGTCCCCTTTCTTCTCCTCTGTCTCTCTGACCCTGTTTATCTTCTTTCTCCACACTGTTAAAGGAACCTTTTTGAACTCTGGGACCCCAGAAAGACCTTGTACCCAAGAATGCGATAAATGGAGCAAGAACACCCTGAACTGCTTACAAGTAGCCCACACTTCTTCCTGAGCACCCCACTCCCATTCCCACCGGCCATGCTGAATGAGTTCCCTTACATGCCAGGGCTGTTTAACAAAGCACAATCTAAGGCTGAAGCCACAGAAAGGCTCAAAGGGCCAACCAAGATGTCACAGATTTGTTTCCTTCTGAAGCTGGCAGCAAGCTTTGTTCCATGTTTGTCCTCAAGTTTCTGATCATTCTTTTTTTTTTTTTTTTTTTTTTTTGGTTTTTTCGAGACAGGGTTTCTCTGTGTAGCCCGGGCTGTCCTGGAACTCACTCTGTAGACCAGGCTGGCCTCGAACTCAGAAATCCGCCTGCCTCTGCCTCCCAAGTGCTGGGATTAAAGGCGTGCACCACCACCGCCCGGCCATTTCTGATCATTCTTGACCACCTTGGACATTCCTCGTCAGGTAGAGATATCACCCCTATCTCTGTCTTCATCTTCACATGGGATACATATATGGGTATCTGTGTCCTATTGCTCCATCTCGGAAGGACCTACTAATACCGAAATCCAGCCTACCTGATGGTTGCATCCTAACTTGATCGTCTACAAAGACTGTATTCCTCAGTAAAGTCATATTCACAAGTCCAGGGGATCGAACTTAACATTTTCTGAGGGGTACAATTCAACCAATAGCAGCTAGGAATATAGACACATCACTTAGCTTAGCAAAGATCAATGGCGATCTTTAAGCTTTCTGAAATGTCAGGACTATTTCCAGGTTTTCAGACAAGGCTCGGACCTGTGAGGAAAGAGTCGATGACTGAGGTGTTTTTAGGATGACACTATTCCTACATGATGTTTTCCAACAGAAGTAATAATGGATCAAACACAATTAAGAGAGATGTGAGCTGTGTGTTTTTACGAACATTCCAAACGAGGTAAATTGAGATATGACTAGTTAAGGTTTATAGTCAAGTACACGCCGGCACATGAAGGCATTGGGTAGGACATATTGCATGCATGGATGAGTCACCATCACTAGTGGGGGTCTAGCACATGCTGGGTACCAACAGGCTTGTTTAGTGAGTGAAGAGTCAGTGTATCTGTATAGCTGTAAAGCACAGCCAATGTAAGTTCCGGTAGGGAGATCTGGGTCCCGGATTCCCACTGCTATGTGTCTGATTCCTAGAACTATAGAGCATCCTGCTTAGTTTTTGTATTGGGAAACACAATCTCTATCCTTTTCGTTTGAGGTCAGATGTTACAAATTAAACTGATTCATTTTGAACAAAATAAAACAAACTAGGTGTCCTGGCTAGTTTTATGTCAACTTGACACAAGCTAAAGTCACTTGAGAGGAAAGAAATGCAATTAAAAAAAAATGCCTCCGTAAGATTAGGAAAGCAAGCCTGCAAAGCTAGCAATTGATAGGGAAGGGCCCAGCCCATTGTGGGTGGTGCCATCCCCGGGATGGTGGTCCTGGATTCTGTAGAATAGCAAGCTGAGCAAGCTCTGATGAGCAGCCCAGGAAGCTGCACCCTTCCATGGCCTCTGCATCAGCTCTCGCCTCCAGGTTCCTTTTGTTTGAGTTCCTGCCCTGATTAAGTTCGATGATGAACTGTGTGATATGGAAAAGTAAGACCCAGTCCTTCCCAAGTTGCTTTTGATCACGGTGTGTTTCATCTCAGCAATAAAAACTCTAGGTATGACATTAGGATTTTAATAAAGGGAGCAAAACTATAACCCATATCACTGAACTGGAGCATCTTTGGTTCACTTTGTTTTATTCAAATCTATAGCATGTACTTCTGAGGTGAGCAGGTGTCTGTAAGCTTCAAATGCTGTTAGGAAAACCAGAGGCTAGCATTTTACATATTATTCTGAATGTATTTAAATGCATGCATTTTGCCCTTTGAGGGCATCTGTAGGTAAATGTTGAAACACTTCAGGCCTTGTCTGTGTTGATCTTGAAGACAATTTAAGAAGAGAAAGAGACCCAACTGAGAGTTTGATATTAGAGAGTTTATCAAATATGCATTTGTTTAAAATAATTCTTTTTTTTATGTTGTTTTATTTTATTTTTGAGACTGGGTTTCACTGTATAGCCCTGGCTGTCCTGGTACTCACTCATAGAGATTCACCTGCCTCTGCCTCCAAGTGCTTGGATTAAAGGCATGACCCACCACCACTCAGCTAAAATGACTCTTGTGATCTAAAGAGAAAAAAAAAGGCATATTCCTCATCAAAATATTTAATTGAAATGTTCTTGACATACAGGTTAAGTCACATTAAAGAGAGGACCTAAGAATGTGTTTAAATCACTTTGCTATAATAGGATTTTGTAGATAAGAGCCTAATTTAAAATAAATGGGCCACTGGTTAGATTTAGACATTTTCATCATACAAATTTTGACTCCGAATGTATTTGTAGAATGAGTTTTGGGCGACTGTCAATCGATCAATTGTTTTAGATATCACACCTCTCTTTGTTAAGGTCTAATAACTGATGAGCAATTTATAGAAGTTTTAATAATAACAAACACAGAGTTTAGCATACATGTGAGCCTTTCTTACGTATCAATCCCTCAAACCGGCCAGTGGTGGCACACCGCTGCAGTCACTGTGCTCTGGAGTCCGAGGAGGCCGTGTCTCCTGAGTTTGAATCCAGCCTGTGCTTGCTCACAGGGGGAAAAAAAAAAGTATCAATCCCTCAAATAACTTCTGTTCAGGGATTCAAATGCAGAAATCTTCAACATTCATTCAACAAATGTGACCCAACATTTAGGTAGTCAAGGCATGACTCTCGTGGTTAAGACCCATCTCTGGATACAGTAGACAGAAATTGACAACTGTTGAGGTTTGGTCTTTTTCTATCTATTGTAATGCTAAGTGCAGGCCCCCAAGACCTGATTGTCCCAGAGACGAGAGAGTCCAGAGTAAGATACTAACTGACCCTGACGCCGTTCTGATTGGTAAATAAAGATGCCAACAGCCAATAGCTGGGCAGAAGAGACATAGGTGGGATTTAGGTTTCACGACCTTGGAGTCAGAAGAGAACCATGAGGAAAAGAAGAAGGTGCAGGAGGGAGAGGAAGGAAAAGCTGCCATGGGTTAGAAGTCAACAGAACATGGCCCTGAGGGCTGGCCAATTGGAGTTAAGAGCTGCCCAGATGAAACACAGCAAATAATAATTCGGGGTTATCAACAGGAAAGTCGAATCTAACAGCAAAGAGGGTGGGCAGCTGCCCAGCTTTTGTATTGTTTGTATTATAAATAAGATTGCACGTGTTTTTTATCTGGAAACTAAATTGTCTAAGGCGGGGTAGAAACCCAGGTTGGATTGAAATATTTCTACAACAGACAACAAATAACAAACGTGCTAGATAGTCAGACAGGTTTGAATAAAAGGAACACGTAAGTGAGTATGTGACAACATGAGTATTCCATGAGAGAAAGAAAAATGAGACTCAGGTAAAAGTCAGGGCAACGTTAATAGGTGACGCTACCATTTTATTTTTATTTACTTAAAAAAAATTTTTTATAGCCTTATTTTTATTGGTTATTTTATTTATTTACATTTCAAATATTATCCCCTTTCCCAGTTTCCCCTCCACAAACTCCCTATCTCCTTCCCCCTCCCCTGCCTCTATGAGGGTGCTCCCTCCACCCACCCACCCATTCCAAATCCCAGGGCCACAGCAACTTGGCAGTGAAGGTAGTAACAAAGTCTCAGACCTTTGCAACAAGGTTCTGATTAGATAACAGAGAAGCAACGTGCAGAATACACTATGTGTACACTGTGCACATGGGTTGGGATTCCAGGGGGTATACAGCCCAGGCGCAACTGAGAAGAGCCCTGGAAAACAAACCTATTCTGTACTTCCTCCTGTTCTTCCACTTACTGTTGTGTTTTGAAGCAAGACGTATACAGCGAAAGGAGACCAGACATCACAGCGGTTCTTTGTTTTGTTTTGCTGTTGCTAGGAATGAAGGCACTTAGCGTGAAGTCATATGACAATTTCAGCTTGTAAACTGGGATAGCAAATTCTCTGAGAGTTAGATGCTTTTAGCCCCTGCAAAAAAGCTTGTCGGGAGGGGAAGGATTTATTTTGGCATGAGGTCTCACAGGACCTCTATAGTTATTTGGCTCCACGTGCTTCATCATCATGGTGAAGAAGACAAGTGTCAGAAGCTGTTCGCATCATGGTGGACCGGAAGTAGAGAGAAGAGACAGGAAGGGGAGAGGATTAGGAGCTGTAGGGGATGTTCCTTGGAGGCTTACTTTTTCCGGGTAGATCCAATCTCCAAAAGTTTCTAGAACCTTCAAAAATAGCACTGCCAGCTAGCAACCTAGGTTTCAACACATGAGCCCTTGGTGGGAGCATTTCATATTTAACTCACAGCAGGGTCAGTGCCCTAAAGCCAGCTTGAGAGGAAAAAAAAAAAAAAAGGTGGAGGTTCAAAATTAGCCTTGAAAATTTCTCTGGAAGGTGCTGCAGACCAGCCAGTCTTGGCTCTGAAGATTCATTCTGACAAGTTGGCATTTGAAACAGATCTGGTGTTCAGATGAGCAGCAGATAAAACAGTTGATTTCAGTGAAGGGGAGACATCAGAGGGACTGAGATAGACTTAGGACGTGACTGATTCCTGTCTTTCGCCTAACATCTGGCAGCTCGGTCATTGAGAGCAGTAGCAAGCAAGCACTACCTTACTATCCATTTCTTACCCAAGCAAGTACTGTTGAATTTTTAAATCATTTCTTACAGTTAATTGGTGAAAAGCTGACTCGATAGCAAGAAGCATCAAATCACCCGCTTATTGGGTGCTATCAGTGTGTGTCCAGCCTGCTGCGTCTGCCTCTATCAGTGATAATCTCACTACTATTCACTGAAGTTTAGGGTGCTGGGCAAGTGTCCTTTCTCACTGTTGAAGGAGGCTTCATTCCCTAAACTGATGCAAGAAGGAGACCCCTGGATGCTCTTCTTTTGGTTTATGTCAATAAAAAAAATAAGTTACCAAAGAAAAAGCTTGTGCTAATCCCAACACTTGGGAGGCAGAGGCAGGTGGATTTCTGAGTTCGAGGCCAGCCTGGTCTACAGAGTGAGTTCCAGGACAGCCAGGGCTATACAGAGAAACCATGTCTCAAAAAACCAAAAAAAAAAAAAAAAAAAAAAAAAAAAAAAAAAAGAAGAGAGAGAGAGAGGAGAGAGAGAGAGATTGTGCAAAATACCACATCTCATTTCTGCACACTTATGTCGAGATCTCAAATTTAGAGAAAGAAGAACTGCTGGAGACAGCCAGTGGGTTTAGAGAGAGTTCATGCTATCATGAAGCATGGCGACCCCTGGTTTAGTTATTAGCCAGGATTTTTCCTGATTAAGTATGCGTTGTCTTTTCCTTGGGGATAAGAAATAAGAAGCTTATGCTTTCTTTGTCCAAGCAACATATTACAAGCTTACCCAAGATTAGCCACATTATAACAATGAAGATTCTGCATTCAAGATTCCAGCTATTTGACTTTAAATATGACACAAATTGAAGTAGACTCCTTCAAATGCCTCAAACAAAAAAAAAAAAAAAAAAAATCAAGTAAATCTCAAACAAATACAACTCTGAAGTGTGGGTTCCCCTCTCCTCTCTTTCTTTTGGAAGAATGTAAAGGAGATAGAAAAAAAAAAAAAAAAAACGAAACAATTCACATTCTTTTAATGTTCTTAATGTGACTTGCAAACAAATTCAAAAGTATTTACGTCACCTTGCATCTCCATTATGACTGCAATGAGAATATCATTGGTCCTAGCCCTTTGGCAACTCCTGAGCTTAGAAATTGGTAACAGAGTCTTTCTCAAAGTTGAAGAGAGTCTGCAAAAGTATGGCTGCATCCCTGCTGCTAATCAGGTTTGTCTAAATTCTCCAGGCACTTTCTCATAAATAGAATGAAATGACACTTAGCTTAAACTAGGTAATCCTGTCCAATAACTTTAACAGCAAGGGTTAGTTACTTGAATAATTTAAAGACTATTTTAGTTGGGGATTAAAATTAAGTTATTCATTCTAAGTGTATATAACAGTTGTATATACTTTGGGTCTGGTTAATGATGGCATGTGATATTTTTATATTAATTTGAAAGATATATGTGTGTGTGTGTGTTTAGTAAAATAAGTACTTTAAAAAATAAAAGTTGAGGAATGAAATGGCATTCCCAAAACAACTGTGATCAAACCTGAAAATTGCCCAGCTACCTGTAACAAGGCTGTGAATGGTGACCCAAGGGTGTGACCCCTGAGCAAATGGCGACTGTGCACAGGTGTGCACTAGAACTCGGTGTTTCAAATGGTCAATGGGGGCTCACATGGAGCCGGGTTCTAGTGTGACGTCTGGAGTCCGGGAGGCCTCTGCAAACCCTCATAGTTCCCAGCCCCTCAGAGGACCAGCGGTTCAGTCCTGGTAGCGAACAATTATTTGCTAGAAAGTCACATCTGGCACAGCTTTGTCCAGGAACCCTGTCTGGGATGCTGATGAAACGAAGACAGGAGTGACATCGCAACCAAAGGATGTAAAAGCTGGATTCCAGGAGTTGTGTGCACCCTGCTGGAGGCACAGAATTCAGGAGTCGTGTGCAGCCTTCTGGATGAGCACTAACTAGGCAACAACTTGGAACCTCAGCGCTTTCTTTATGTACAGCCTAGGGGGAAAGAGCTAGCTGGTCCTGGTGGGATGTCCCTTTAGGCAAGCAGTCTTGGGCTGTAAACATCTCAGAGGAGGAAGGGGGTGGGGGATTGCTTGCTTTTACGCATGCTTGCTGGTCAATCATTTGTAAACACTTGTACTTCAACCAGAGGATGGTTTGCTAAATCCTATGGGTCTGAAGCAATGAGGTCCTTAGCATGGCTGTGCCCTTATCAACAATACATGTTCACTCAGGAATTCATCGGCTCCCCACACTAGAGGAACCGTGAAGCTTTATGGGAAGGGATTTAGCAGAAGTAGGTGGACGTGTGCAAACTCCGCTCAAGATGAATGAGTCACTGCCAGACGGGAGGGGCCCTCCCGAGGTTAACAGAGTTTTGATTATTCACATTTCCTTCTGGCTTTAGTTGCATCCAGAGCCCAGGGCCAGATCCCCAGGGGAAGCATCTGATGGAAGCTGCACTCACATTTTGAGGCTGTAAGACACAGACAAGACAGCATGGCTCTGTGGGCTCAATGCAGCCTAAAGGCATTTGGCGCTGCACTAATTACACAAACCAACAGCCACCAAGACCAGACACCTGGGAACCCCATATCTGCTACTGTAACATTCACTGGGAAGGACCATGGCCACCTGGCTCTATGAGGGTCACAACAGTGTGACACCAAAGCAAATAACCCCCGGAAAGGGGAGGGCAGAGGTTCCCTTAGAGCTGGAAAGATAAGCCATGTAGATACCCCTTCTGAGGACTCTCTCTGTTACTTTGGAAGCCTGGGAGCGATTGGAGCGTCCCATCGTTCATAGGACCTGATTGGACAGACATTCTTTGGTTGAATTTCTAGATTCTGCTGCTTGTCAGCTTCCCAAGGCTGTCATGGCCTGGGAAACACAGGCTCTACATGGAAGTGCCTTCCTTCTGGAAGCCCAGATCTTGCTGTCTTCTCCACCCACTCCTACCGAACTCGTGCTCCGAGAGTAATAACATTTAATGAGTCCCCACGGGAGTGAGGGCAGATGCCAACCACACCGAAAGATGCTTTTACGTCAACCGTTGAAGCCAGCCAATCAGGGAGGGACAGCATCAACCAAGAAATACAGTTTAAGATAAAGTGCTCCTTACAACCTCAGTGTTTTAATGAGCAGCCTACTCATGGCATCCTGGGAAGGTCTCTTGCAAGACACAAAACAATAAAAGTATTGGCGATGAATATATTCCTGCTTCTACCTTTGTCAAAATAAAACCCCATGCCCTCTGCAGCAGTCCTTCAGGTCAGCTAGATCTCTGTGTACACACCACACACACACACACACACACACACACCATAAAAAAGAGAATTATCTGAAGTGGGCAAGGTCATCGAGTGGCACTTCCAGCAATCCCCCAGGGTCCCGTCCACATCCTAGAGCCTCCGCCAGAGGTGACAGAGTAAGTAATAGCAATAAAAACTTGAAGTGCCCATGTTGGTGTCTCCTGGGCACTCGATTGCTTCCAAATCTATTTCAAACAAGCAGAGCTCCCACGAGGAAGAGTTTGAAGGAGGCTTACTGAGTCAGACACCCAGCTTGAAACACAAGCTTTCCTCATGGGATCCCGCAGAGACTGCAGCTCTTTCTCTGACTTTGAGTTCTATAAAATTGGAATCTTAACACTCATTGTAAAGAACTCCAAGGATGGGTAGAGCTAAGTCTAGCAAGGGCTCGGGTATATGGAAACACTTAAAACATGGTGCCTATATTCTGTACACCTTTACTGAAATGTAACAGGAATGTCAGGGGTTGTAGGCAACACAAGAAATCAGGGAATCAGCCTATTTCTTTTAAAGATTTATTTATTTATTTTATGTATGTGAGTACACTATTACTCTCTTCATATACACCAGAAGAGGGCATCAGATCCCATTACAGATGGTTGTGAGCCATCAGGTGGATGCCGGGAACTGAACTCAGGACCTCTGGAAGAGCAGTCAGTGTGCTCTTAACCACTAAGCCATTTCTCCAGCCCCAGAGATCAACGTCTTTTGAATTTGCCCAGAAGAGTCATTCTGAATCCAGTCACTTTCCTGTACTCCAACTCAATGCCTTTCTGTTCCCTTCTGAATCCAGGGATGAGTCATTGGGTCTTTCCAAAGCGACCAAGAGCTGATGTCAAAGGCCAGTTTGCTGAAGGAAATTCCTAGGAGTGGCTACTGCTCAACCTTTGGAATCCTCCTTTTGGGGTCTTATCAGCAATACTGAGTCTCTAAAGCCAGGTTCTGTTCTTGCTTTTTTTTCCTCTGTTTCCCTGTTACAGCTACTTTCGAATGTTTGCTGCTATTTTTGCCAGCTCCTGACCTAAGCCTGAAACTGGGCAGGGTTAGAAAGGAATAGGGACGTCTTTTGAGGTATGAGAGTGGAACAATCAGAGGGTAGACAGGGAGGGGGATAAAATCTGGAGTGTAAAAGAAATGATTAAATAAAATTAAAAGAAATAAGAAAGGAATAGGGTGTACTTCTGCCCTAGGTTGGCCTGATATTTCTCAGGTCTCAACTGGATTATGGCATTGGGACCACTGCTCTTTCCCGTGATGCTTCTTGGTCACTTCAGCCTCTTCTTTTCCTCAAAGGAAAAATGTTTGTTTCCAGTTAAAATCGAGGCAATTCTAAAATGTTTGCATTACTGAAACCCCCTGTCCCACCGTGGTTGTCCTCTGACCTCGATTCAAATACCATAGCATACACATGCATACTCATACACACATGCTTTGAAAATATTTAAATACCATGGCATATACATATGTACCCATACACACATGCTTTGAAAATACATTTAAATACCATGACATACACATGTGTGCCCATACACACATGCTTTGAAAATATATTTAAATACCATAGCATACACATATGTACCCATACACACGTGCTTTGAAAACGATACCATTTGACCCGTGACCAGCACGGGAGGTGAATATTATTTGACACCCCTGTTCCCATTACTCTATAATTCACACGTGATGGACACTAGAATGTGGATACCATTCCATGTTCCTCTCTCTCATGACTCTAAAATGATAACAAGAACTCTTGATGGACAAAGCCATTACAACATATTGTTTGTCTTCCCAGTGTCTGCCTAGTGGCTAATAGGTACTACATACATGGCTATGGTTTACTGAAGACGTCAGCACATGAGTGAATACTTACTGTAAGCAGCAGGCAATAATGCATCCACTCAATGAGAAGCAGCTACCTCCACTTTTACAAACACGGATCACATCTGTAATGTCATGAGCCTTTGCTTAGGCATGAGGGAGGCCCAGCCAATTTTGCAGATGGTGTTGGGCAGATGAGTCCTGAGCATGATGACAATTCCAGCCGAGGAGACAATAAGATTCAAAGGCCTGAGTCAAGACAGGAATGGATTTGTGACTATAGGCCTGGCCATGAACCAATGACAAGAAGCAGGAAGAGTCCAGAAGGCAGGCCTGGAACAGTACTTTGCAGTTACGTGTGCATTGTAGGCAAGCAGTGCACTGTGGGTAAGCAGTGCACTGTGGGTAAGCAGTGCATTGTGGGTAAGCAGTGCATTGTGAGTGAGCAGTGCACTGTGGGTAAGCAGGGCATTGTGAGTGAGCAGTGCACTGTGGGTAAGCAGTGCATTGTGAGTGAGCAGTGCATTGTGGGTAAGCAGTGCAAGTTCAAACAGAAACAGGGCAAAGGTACTAAACATCAGAGAGGAAGCAGAACACACCACGTAGAAAAGAAAAGCAAGCAGAGAAAATGCTGATTGTGTGTATGAAGGAAAGGGAGTTAATAGATGGTTGCAAAATCAGGGAATGAAAGAAAATCCTTACCAAAGGATTCCATTTCTTCATGTGCTACACAAAAACAAGTTAGACTCCCCTCCCTTCCCCCTGAGCATGGTGGAGCCTCTTTTCTCTGCTCAACACCTTAACCACAGCTTTAGAAAATAGTGTTTAGAAAAAAAAAAAAAAACACTTTAGATAGTGTTTCTCCAGCAACAGACATCTGCTGTTAAGTGTTGAATTACCGGCACAAAGGGGTTCAGGAAAAGAAACCTAAGCCAGGAGGGAACAAAGTCACCATCCGGTTATCTCTGGTTACTGACAGCTGTGGATCCTGCAACTTCACTCCATTGTGTAGCATTACAACTCATTCAAAAATCCATCCGATCACATGGGTTTACCACATCTCACCCCCAAAACACAGTCCTGACTCCACAGACCTGTGTCCAATGGGAGACGAAGTGGAATGTGATCACCTCTGTCCTTCATTACAAATAAGACACATACAGACTTCCAGGAAAACAAAATGATGCCTTAACTAGCATAACTAATAAATATACTAACTAGTACATAACTCGATTCTGCACTAACTAGCTACCTAACAGAATTGAATAGTCCTATCCCTAAATTTTTGGAGGGACATAGACATTCATAGCATCTTTGTGTAGCAACGGTTAAGTTGGTTAAAATTTTACTTTACTACCAATTTAGAAAAACATATTCTAATGTTGCATCTCTTTGTCGCACAAAATTTTAGGAGTACACAAGCGATCTGGGAAGCAGCCACCAGCCACCTTTTGTGCATGAGCAGTAAGATTTCATTGAAGTTCAAGTATGTTTTTTTAAAAGATTTATTTATTTTTATTTATATGAGTACACTATAGCTTCTTCAGACACACCAGAAGAGTGCATCAGATCCCATTACAGATGATTGTGAGCCAACATGTAGTTGCTGGGAATTGAACTCAGGACCTCTGGAAGAGCAGTCAGTGCTCTTAACCACTGAGCCATCCCTCCAGCCCCTGTGCACATATTCTTTACCCTTTCCTGGGACCAGCAACACCCTGAAAGCAAGTGATTGTACTGTCAAGATCTTGGTCTCTCAGGACTATCTCAAGTTTGATCGAAGTTAGCATAACCAATAAGGCCAAGTTTGATGGTTTGTATAAGCTTAGCCCAGAGAGTGGCACTATTAGAAGGCATAGGCCTGTTGAAGTAGGTGTGTCACTGTGGATGTGGGCTTTAAGACCCTCATCCTAGCTACCTGGAAGTCAGTATTCTGCTAGCAGCCTTCAGATGCAGAACTCTCAGCTCCTCCTGCACCATGCCTGCCTGGATGTTGCCAAGTTCCTGCCTTGATGATAATGGACTGAACCTCTGAACCTGTAAGCCAGCCCCAATTAAATGTTGTCCTTATAAGAGTTGCCTTGGTCATGGTGTCTGTTCACAGCAGTAAACCCTAACTAAGACACCAAGGAAAGCCACATATTGCCTGAGAGGATATAATGAGCGAAACACTACCTCTCAAATCCTACTCAAAATGGATCAGCTGCGTTTATGAGGAAAGCCCAGCTGGACTCAAACTCAAGGGCATTTTATAAAATACTTGGTTTGTAGTTTTCAAAAGACTGGAGTCATGAACATCTGGGAAACACTGAGAGACAGGTCTAGTGTGGAGGGATCAAAGCACCCTCCTCCCTGAATTCATCACCTTGCAGGGGCTCATACTCAGGAAGTCTCACAGAGTTCAACTAGGATCTCTGAATTTCCTGCCAGTAACACACCTCCTCTCCCAGTTTTCTGTTACTTTTACATTAATTTTAAGACACATCCCAAGTCACAGTGTGAGAACTGGAAGAAGCAGGCACATAACCTCTGCACCCACACGGCCAGGCACATAAACTCCAGAAGGTTCACATGCAGGTGTGGTGCATACCTGTCATCCCAGCATGGGGAGGTGCAGGCTTGAGGGTCAGGGTTCAAGGGCATCCTCGGCTCCATAGCAAGTTCCAGGTCCACCTAGGCCACAAGTGACTCTAACTCAATACAAAATAAGTAAGTGAATAGATAAATGACCCTGTTTCTGCCTAAGGTCCGCCTACATAGTTTACATTCCTGGAAGTGACGATCTCAATTACACCTGTATGTTTGCTGCATGCGCCAGGGAAATACATTTACCGAAACATGCTCTAGCGATGTTTCTTTGCATTCCAGGAGCAATGTTGTGGGCTCAGCTCACACGTCTTCCAGTTCCGATGATGGCGGCTGCTCAGCTTCTTTGCAGTAGTATTTACTGTGTGTCCTGGGTAGCAAGAGACTTCTACCATTCCCTAGTTAGCAAATGGTTTCTACTCTTTGGTATTTCCACAATCACCTTGAAGATACCTTGAGCTTCCTTACTACCTGCGTTTTTAAGACCAGGAACTATTTCTCCCTCCTTACGATCTGACTGGTAATATAGCCCACCTATCTTTAGTTAGCAATCACAAGTTGAAGCTGTTTGCCAGACCCTACAGATAAATGGCAGAGAAAAATCATAGTGGAATAAGCCACGTGTATCTCAGAATAGACAGGATTTAGGAGAGTACAATGAAATATCATCGGCTGAAGGCACTGGGCAGCCTTTGGAACAGGAGAAATGATGTTCACATAACAAGGTATGGCAATATATTATCAAAACAGAAACCACTACATTCAGAGTTGTATGAGTGAATCTAAAGGGGTCTGGTCTGCGTGGCTAATGAGTACAGAGCACCGGGAGGCTAGCGGAGGGCAGATTATCAGGCATTTTGATTGTCATTCTCAGCAGGTTCATTTTTTTTCTATTGTTGTTGTCTCTATAGACCAAAGTCATGTTTACAGGGAGCCTCAAGGTTATGTGAAGCCAGGACTGAAGTGTGACATGACTGGAGATAAAGGGAACTGAGGAAAGCTGGTTCAGCATCCGGGTAGCATTAGGTCTGGCCAAGGTAGAAGCCGCTGGCAGGTTGGCTAAGGATTTTCCGGACTCATTAATCAGGGCTTCCTGTCCTATTAGGTATGACAATTGATACAAGGAAACAACTTTAGACCACTAGTGTCTAGCTTGAAGTTTGGAATGGCGATAGTGATAGCGAGATCCTATTGGCTGACTCAACAGCTACAATCATATGCCACATGGTACATTTGCTGGTTGCCTCCTGGTAGACCTTCTTACAGGTAACAAAGCACAAACAAGCCAGAAATGGCACTGACCAGCCTTGTTTACAACACGAGCAGAAATCTTGCCTGAGACAGTAAGGATGTCTCACTAAAACAGAGGCTGGTAAGCATAATAAAGGTAAAGAATTCTTTTTAAAAATATATATGTATATATATTTATTTATTTATTTTATGTCTATGAGCACACTGTAGGTGTCTTCAAACACCAGAAGGGCATCGGATCCCATTACAGATGGTTTTCAGCCATTTTGGTTGCTGGGAATTGAACTCAAGACTTCTGGAAGAGCAGTCAGTGCTCTTACCCACTGAGCCGTCTCTCCAGCCCGGGAAGGAATTCTTATTCACTGCTGCTGGGGTGTGAACTGGTGTGGCCATTGGGTAAGTCAGTGTGAAGATTTCTCACAGAATGCCTTGGTTAGTATCGCTATGATGAAACACCATAACCAGAAACAAGTTGAAGAGCAAAGGGCTTATCCGGCTTATCCTTCCACATCACTGTTTATTGTTGCTTGCTCTCTCACTCCCCCTCTCTCTGATGTTTCATGTGTTCATGGATTGTGTAAAATAGTTGTCCAGGCATCTCTCCTTGCCTCTTTTTTCAAACTCCATATGATGCTCCCACCTAGTCTTCTAAAGCATGGTCCAGCCATATATATCCCAGCTACACTCTTCTCCTTCATCCCAGTTTCAGGCTTCCTACTATCATAACAATCATCCACGTCAACAATTTAAAATAAAACTCTCCTCACAGTGTCCTGCACCCCTAAAATGTTTCTCCATTTGGAGGGTGGGGTGAACAAAATACCATTGAGATGTTTTCAACTCTACCATCAAACTCCTTTGGTTTGAACAGTAAGCAAAATGGGTTATTTTACAGAACAACCGTTCGAGAACAGCCCAGCCCTTGATTAATTATCTCAGATTACCAAAGATAAGGAGGAGGATTTCAGCTTCTTTCTGCTTTTGCTTGTTAGTTTGAGTCCATGGCCAGACAAAAGTAAGGAGGTTGGGGGGATGTCACCCAAGAAAAAGAATTGCCACCAAGGGGAGGCTGTGCATTTGTGTGTGGGGTCACTGTGGATGTTGTTTATGCTCTTCCACACTGGAGAGTTAGTGAAGAGCAAGAGGGGAGACTTCTTCACAGGAGACTAGGGAGAGTGGAAGCTTTAGTTAGCTTTGTGGTTCCCAACCCTTAAAGCAACTGGTTATGATTTACAAAGAAAAACAAGGGGCTAGAGAGGTGACTACATGGTTTAGAACACTGGGTGCTCTTCCAGTGGACCCAGGTTCAGTTCCCAGCACCCACATGGCAGCTCCCAATCATCTGTAACTCTTGTCTCAGATGATGGATCTGACACCCTCATCTGGCCTTTGCAGGTGGTGCACTGATGCGTGCAGACAAAATATCCGTACGCATAAAATAAGAATAAATAAAATTTCCAGAAAAAGAGAAGACAAACCACATAGATAGTACTCCAGTGGTCTCCATTCTAAACAAAGACATGGGTGTCTAGGACATGTTTTCTGTGTGCTCCACCTGAAGGGACTAGAACTCCTTCCCATTATTTCTGGAAGGAGGTGATAACCAAAGCCAGGCAGAGCTGAAGAATGACATTATGGTGGAGATCACTTAGCATGATTAAAAGGATATAAAAACATAATCAATTGAAGATAATAAGTTGTAATGTCTATACTACTGGGCTTGAAGAAAGGCATTGGTAGCAAAAGTTAAAGAATACTCCAAGATAGAAAAAAGACAGTCAATAAAGTTATTTTAGTTCATTTGAGTCGCCATAACAAAGCAGCACCAGACTACATAGATTAGAAGCAACAGTAGCTTGGTTTTAGGTTTCTGCAGGCTGACACATATTCAAGGTGCCAGCCGTTGTGCTGTCTATAGAAGCAAATTTCCTAATTTATACATGGTTCTATTTGAGTCTTCACATGGTGGAAGGGATTTAGAAAGACTCCGCAGGACCTATTTTATGAAGTCATTAATCCAAACTCTGAAGTCAAGGTCTCAAGATCTACCCACTTTCCTCAATGGTCCAACCCCAGGACCATCACTCCACACAGAGATTTGTAACCTATGAACATTCAGAGGGGGGTGAAGTCATCTGCCCCCGATAACCTCTGCTTGGCTTTTGTGCTTCTCTACATACTTTTTCTCCTTTCTTTGCAAACCCTTACCACAATTCCCTAAATAGTCTTTCTAATTTTCTCATCCTCAATAAACAAGTGAACAGAGATGGAAATGAACAGTCAGCAGGTCTTTATTAAACAACTTGAATCAGCGTGATCAAAAGATTAAGGAAATTGGTTATTTCCTAGTGTTATGAACTTTTGATTTCTGAAGGTTTCAAGCAGAGATGGGAAAACAGCCCTGAGAAACGTTGCAGTTACAACCAAAGTGCTGGATACAAGCAAGTGAGCTACTATACTATCATTCAAAGGTGCTGGGCATTTATACGGACAGATGAACCTTTGTAGGGAACTGGAAAGAACAGGCAGGAGAGAGAGAGAGCTGAGAATAAATGGGTGCTACGACAACATGGGGTTCCTGGGGTAACACAGAAAGAGAAAGCAAGAGAGAGTATACAAAGTAAGTGACAACATTTACAATCAAACTTGTTGAGTCTCGTTTACATGCCAAGTCACATTTTTGAAACCACTTTAGGCCACGTCTGTACTGAAGCCTTACACTGAATAGAATCTTCAGTCTATTCTGGTGACCAATCCCATGTGAATAAATTATTGCATGAAGCATGAAAATTCAGACTTTTGGCTTTCTATCAGCAGAAACCGGTAAGAACAATTCTCAACAACCATTGCACTCAAGTGTGGCAGAGAGCAGAAATAGTTAGTGGGAGGTATTTTTCTTAAAGGTAAAGGAATCTGTTTGGTGACTGATAATAATTCATGTACTACCTTTTCTCCCTTGAGTGAAGTATGCGTGTTGATTGTTGTAAATAACTGGCTAAATGCCAACAAGGAAAAAAAAAAAAGAGGAATACAGACAAAAGAGGTGCTACACTCATTGTGAAAGACAAAATTGTTGAGATCTACTAATTATATTAATTAACTGAAATGAATAATGTATCAGGAAAGGAGGCTGATTGATATCAGTAGTAATGAATTTAAATCACATAACAAGCTTTTCAAGAAGCGTGTCAGATTTCACAGGCACCCTGGTAGCCACAGACTTCTCTGGAGCTATCAATTTCCAGTTTATAATGGGAAAGCAAGTGTGGGTGGACAGGTAACTTGCTACAGGTCACACACCAAATGGCTGCCGGGATCTAAGCTCAAAAAAAAAAAAAATAATGTTCAACTACTGTCCTATATAATCCTTCAAGTGTCAACCTGTATCTCCAGCTATTTTCACAAAGGATTGTATCATGCCGTTGGAAGAATGTCAGGCAATAGCTAAAATAGGAGTGGTGGAAAAACAGAAACAACTTCACAGTAACTGACTGACTGACAGACTGACTGACTGACTGAATGAATGAATGACAGTTTCCTGGTGGAAAGGCCTGTTGAGGTCGGGCTGAAAACACTTGGCTCAATTTCTCACTCATCATGAGTGGTGTGAAGCACAAGTATGTATGTAATGGACACAGATGTCCCCAATCTGTTTCATACACCCATGTTTAATGTTACAACAAAGGGCCCACATGGTATCATTGGGGTATGTGTCAAAGCCTAACTCACTAGAATCCTTGAAGGCACCACTGGTCAATTTCCATGGAACAAATGGTTGAACTCTAGAACAAGTAGATGAGTCTCTTTGAAGAATGCAGTGGTTGAAGGGTGAGAATGGCCTCCATTGGTTCATATGTTTGAATACTTGGGCCCCAGTTGGTAGAACTGATTGGGAAGGACTAGGAGGTGTGGCCTATTGGAGGAGATGTGTCACCAGGAGTAAGCTTTGAGGTGTCACAAAGACTTACATTACCTCTACTGTCTCTTTCTGTCTCTCTGCTTTGTGGTTGTAAATCAAGGTGTGAACTCTCAGCTGTTCCTTTGCTCCACCATCATAGTCTCCAGCCCTCGGAAACCATGAGCTAAATTAAATGCTTTCCTTTAAAAGCCACCTTTAGTCATGGTGTTTTACTACAGCAATACAAAAAAGAAACTAAGACAGGTGCTATGATACTGCCATTGAGCAACAGAGGCCAAGTGTTCAGAGGAAACAAGCCAAAGATAGAATTAGCCAGGAAATATATGGCCCTCCATCTCTGTAGATAGGCCAGAATACAGAAATTCCCAGTGTCTGAAGTTCATTAAAGTATTTCTGACATAGCCATAGGAAGGAGAGAGGGGGTTCCGGGTATCTTTTTTATTTGAAGACACTAAGTATTTTGCAGCAGTAAAGAGTATATTCAACACAGTGAGTACATGTTGATTGAAAAGTACTTTGAACAGGGAGGACTAGAAAACAAAGAGGAAAACACACACACACACACATATACACACACACACACAAACAACAAACAAAACACCGTAGGTAGGATAAGAATTTGGAGGAAGGGGCTGGGAGATGGCTCAGCCGTTAAGAGCACCGACTGCTCTTCCAGAGGTCCTGAGTTCAATTCCTAGCAACCACACGGTAGCTCACAACCATCTGTAATGGGATCCAGTGCCCTCTTCTGGTGTGTCTGAAGATAGCTACAGTGTTCTCGTATACATAAAATAAATAAATAAATCTTTAAAAAAAAGAATAATAATAAGAAGAATTTGGAGGATTTGAAAGAACAGGAAAACCTTGCTCTTTGTTTGTTCTATGGGTTTTCTCTGCTCATTTAAGATTGTGTTATCTGTTCCCTAGCCCTTACTCAGCACATGTAGTCTGTAATCACTGCTTCTTAGGTTGGGTGATTTTCCCCATCATTTTCAAATGTTCTGAGAGCAGGAGCCTGGTTAGTCATGTTAACCTTGCTCACTAACTAAGCCTCAAAGGCTCTGGTGTTGGAGCTGGAGAGATGGCTCAGCAGTTAGAAGCAAATGCTACTATTGTAAAGGACATGAGTTTTCACAATTGTCTGCCACTTCAGGGACTCCAATACCCTCTTCTCACCTCCTTAGGCAACTGCTCACATGTGAGACACACACATACACACACACACACACAAATCTTTAATTAAAAAAAAGATTCATCTTAAAGACTCTGGCTACTGTGAGCATTCAATAGATTTAGTAAATAAATGAATTGAATCAATGGCTATTGGGAGGCCACTGCTGGTCTCTGATTTGAGTAAGCATGTGACTTAGAAGCATCAAGTGTCAGGAAGTAGAGAACACCCTAACAATAGGATCTAAACCCCTCTTTTCCTGTAACGTTACCAGATGCTGGGCAGAATGGTGCCTTCCTGGACCCAAGCCACTTGTATTTGTGCTTTTAAGTGACTGTGAATTTTAAAGGGGCAAGAAAAAGCCACCAGCTATACTCCTCCAATCCCCTCCTACACGAGGAATTTCATTATCTTAAAATCACCAGTCAGGATAAGGAGTACCACAGAAGTGTCTGGTTTCCATGAATCTGTATAAAGCAAACAGATAATACACCCAGCTCTCCACATATCTATTTGAGGGCTGTCCTTGGTAGGCCTTTATGTGATTCTTTAGGAAGATTCCTTTCTCCAGATGATTTTTAAGGATATATGCAGGAAGGAGATCTGTTGAGCCTGGACAGTATTATCTCCAGGAGTGGTTTGTTGAGTGTTCCTGTAAAGGCAGTCACCACATAAACAAAAAGAAAGATTCGATGGCTTTGAGAGATTTCATAAGGAACACTTGTTCTGTCACTGCTTTACACATGGAACACAGACTCCGGAGACTAAGAGAAGCTTCTCACTTTTGTATGTCCTTGTAAGTCTGAGTCAAGATGAGTCCTGCTTAGCCCAATAGTCTTACTCAACAGGGACAGCTATGGAGATTTGTATTGATTTGTATTCAACCAGGGCTGTAAAATGAAGACATTACTCCAAGAGAAAGAAGAGTGGAAGGAGGAACAGGAAATTGGAGAGTCTGTTGAAGTGTCATCGAGAAAAGCACTGAAGGGTTTGTTAGCTGCATCCAGATAGGTTTTTCTCTGTTCTCACTAGTTGAAACTAAGAACAACATCCCCAGTGTTGTGTGATGCTATTCCTTAGGAGACATGAACAACTGTGTGCTCACCCTAGAAAGGGAACCAATGGGAAAACCACCATAAGTTTACCACCAAAGCACAACTCGGTGGGAAAAACGAGTTACGTGTGGTTATATACTGAAGTATGGGTGCTACTTCTAAGAGCGGGGGAAAAAAAACTTAAAGACAGCAGTAACATTGAAGCCCACCCCCAACACGGGCAACAAATCATGAATTCTGGAATCCAGAGCACACTGCACAATTTGAAGGCTTGGCAGGTTAGAGAGTGTCCCTGCTAGGCAGCTCAGATAAGCTGAGCCTCTTCCAGAAGGCTTGCTGGTCTGATCCTTTTCTAGGCAGTCCAGCTTGTTTGAGAGTGTCTCTCAACAGTCCTTAGTGCTTATATACACCTGCAAGAGTGTGAGTCTAGTGAATCTGGTCAATTTGGGGGACTTCATGTTGTAGCCTTTGTGTTGTTTACCCCATGAGCTCGAGAAGCTTCCCTGTAGCTTCCCAACAATGGGTTGTGAAGTGATTTTGGCTTTCGTCTTGGTTTTCTTTCTTTCACTTGATACTTAGAGAGAAGCCATGATGGGATGGGATGGGATATGTTTCACCTTCTTCTATAGCCGTTCTCAAGCTTCTTAATGTTGCGACCCTTTAATATAGTAGTGCCTCCTATTATCGTGATCCCCCCTCCAACCACAAAGTTACCCTCGTTACTACTTCAGAACTGTAATTTTGCTACTGTTACGAATTGTAATGTAAATATCTAATATGTAGGGTAGCTGATATGTGACCCCTGTGAAAGAATTATTTGACCCCCTCAAAGGAGTTGTGACCCCCAGGTTGAGAAGCACTTCTATAGACATCATATAGCTTTACAAGCTGTTCTCCAAGACGGAGCTCTTTGTCTTAGAGGAGAATGTTACCGAGCACTCAGGCTCACCAGCAGTATGTGAAGCCGTGCTTTGGGTAATGAGATCCTGTGATTGGCAGGTTGGTCCCCAGTAGACGTTTCCTCTCCGTCTTCATCTTCCTGGACACATCTTTTTCTTGAGCCTGGGCTGAACTTAGTAAATCACTTCCACTGAATACAATAGATGAGAATGAGAGGAAACCACTCTTAACGATGGGTTGTAAAGAGATTTTCTTTTGTTCACTTGATGCTTAGGGAGAAGCCATGATGTGATTAACTCTACAAAGAGATCTATGTTGCAAGAAAAATGTTTGCCTTCAACAAGCAGCGAGCAAGGAACAGAAGCTTGCCAACAACTCTGTAAATGAGTTCAGAGCCTGGGAAGGTGAGCCTTTGAATGACTAGAGACCATGTAAACAAATTGCAGCAGTGAGAGAAACCTTGAGCTGTGAGTATCCAGCCAACTTTTATATAGTTTGCTGACCAACAAGAAACAATGAGATGATAAATGTCTGTTGTTTTAATCTACTATGGTTTGGTATAATTCGTGATATGGCAAAAGGCAACTAACACAGATACAAAAGAATTTCCACAAGGCACCTCTAGAAGGTCTGCTGTTTACTAAAGCAAAGCAACATAGACAACGTGCCCTCCACCCCCCCCCACCCCCCCCACACACTACCCAGAACATAGCTGCTGGGTAGATATTCACCAGCCAGCCTGGATCATGAGGTTAAGGATGCATGTGGCTGTGAATGGGAGGATCTTGGGCTCCTGAAGTCCTGTCTTCTTGGTTATGGCTCATTGGCTCTTAGTACCTAACTTAAACTTTTCTGAAGAAAAAATATAACTAGAACTTGTGTTCTGTGTGCTACTGTATTAAACCAAACTGGTACAGGTAGACGGGGAAGGAGCGGAGACTCTGACAGTGATGAGTGTGAATCAGTCTGCAAGGGAGTGGATTGTTGAGAGTGGGGCTCTCAGAGGATGAGCGGCCTATGTAGGAGGATTCATGATCAAGAAGAGAGTCTCCATGATAAAATGCCTCCATTATGTAGCAGAGTCTCTAACTGCTATGGTCAAAGGTGCTCTGTAGAAAACTATCTTACTAACATTAAAGATACCCCCACCCCAGTTCCCTAGGCAGACTTTTATGATAGCCCTTCCTTTGCATACAGTGAAATACTGGTATTTTAACAGTAAAAGAACAACTTAAATTCAGTGTGGTAATTTTGCATCTCCCCCAGTTCTGTCTTATTCGGTATTTGTTGATCATCTTCTCTGCTCTTGGCATTAGATTTCACCATCTGACCATCATTATCGCCGGATATTTTTCCTTTAGGTGATGAGAGTGGTAAATACTTAGACACACAATGGATGCCAAACTATAATTTCTAATAAAAGAAAATGTCTTCTGACTATTAATAAATCCACCGAAATGTAACTTTAACCTTCAGTCCTATCAGGGTTGTGAAACTAATCAAACCCCACGTGAGACTAGCTTTGAATCAACTACACCCCAAAAATACATTCTCCCCAAGCCCTCCTGATAATTCTGTCTGCCAAGAGGCAAGGAAACAGATGAAGGAGAAATGATCCCTGAGAAGCTATGGGCAAGAATGTGTTGGAAACGTAAGATAAGCTACAACGTTAGCAGAATAAAATGATGTTTTCTTGATGCCACGCGTGAGTATAGGAGGTGCTCAAGGAGGGGAAAGTCAAACACATTTTCAGCCATGATTACATTTTTTATATATGATATTTTAAAATTTTTCAAAATAGGCATTCACTGTAAGGGAGTACAGAAAATAATCTAGAGATAACACTGCTAACATGTTGGTGTACATCGTCCTGGCTTTTATATGTGGGTTACGATTCTCTTCTTAATTTGTCTCATAAAATTTACATTAAATTTTATATCCTTCCCTCCTCCATTGATGAAACATTGTAAGCATGTTCTTGTTTTACCAGATGAACTGTCGACAGATAATTTAATGGTTACACGATACTCTATTAAATGAAAATACTAATAGTTAATTTTCATCAGCACTGTGTGCCAGGCTCTACAGACTCAGTACATTATCGTAGCACCATGGTTAAAGCTCAAAACAAGCTTTTATGATGTTCTCTTAGGACTCACTCAAGCCTGGAAAGGTAAGAAATGGAAGATTCAGATTGGAATGTGTAACTAGAGTCTGTTGTCTTAATTACTATTCATAGAATTTCTCTTATTGCAGGAGTTTATCAAAATGCATTCTATACTCTCCTCTTGTTATTTCCAGCTCGCTTTGCCGGTCAGGATTGTTTGCAGAGGGCACAGTAATTCCTGGTGTTTGCAGCATGGAGGTGTTTTCCTGGTGCAGTCTTTGGAGTTCCCACTATGCACTCTTATAACTTACCATTATGGCAACCCTCATGTCGCCTGCTCCTTTGCAATGCTTTGTGGCTGCTGTAGGCAGCATTGCTGTTACCCTGCATCAGCCCCCGTCCATCTTTCTTGTTGGAAATGTGGTAGAGGCCTTGGTTTCAGATTCAGCTTCTTCAAGGCAATCAGGAGAGGACTCTTCTCATCAGAGCCCTGCTTATTGTCATGGATGGCGACAAGTGATCAGGGACTGGTAGCTGTGAGGGATTTGGGGGACCAGAGCTTTGAGCTTTTAGAAACTTCCAATTTAAAATCTATCTGAGCTTTGCTTTAATATATGGTTTGAAATGAGAATCTGACTTGGTGGTAATCTCCTGTATAAGAAACAACTTAGTTATCCGATTATTTTAGATGGTATCTTTTCATAGGCTAAGTTTTGTGCTTATGAGCATCCATGTTTGAATACATTACACACACATACATACACATGCACACTCATATGAACACACACATGCACATATGCACATATGCACATATGCACACATACACACACATGCAATCACATACACATGCATGCATGCACAACCACATACACATGCGCACTCACATGCACACATGTATGCATACACACACAATCACACACACAGGCATGCACACATACACACGCAAGCACATACACATGCACCGACACATGCACACACACAAGCACACATGCACATAAACATATACATGCATACATGCACACACATGAACACACCTGCACACACCCTGCACACACATGCACACACATGCACACAAACATATACACACACATCATATGCATACACACATGTACATATACATGCACATAAACATACACACGCATACACACACACATGTAGAACCTATTTCTGAACATTTTACCATCAATCATCTCCACTGATGAGTCTTGTGCCACTCTCTGGCTGTTTTCAATATTAGAGTTTTGAAATACATTTTAATATCAGGTCATGATGTTTTAAATCACATGGGTGAAAGGAATTCATTACTTCTCATCTCCAAATTCACGCTTTATTGAGTGCGTGGGGAAAACTTGGGTCTTTTGAAGATTATCCTTTGCCATTTTTGTGTGTTTGTTATTTATTGTTGTTGTTTGCTTGGGGCGTGTTTGTTGTTTGCATTTTTTGAGGCAGGGTTTCTCTGTGTAGCTCTGGCTCTCCTGAAACTTGCTCTGAAGACCAGACTGGCCTTGAACTCAGAGATCTACATGATTCTGCCTCCTGAGTGCTGGGATAAAAGTGTAAGCCAACACTGCCCAGCTGCTTACCATTTTGTGGGTGGAGAATGCTACATAGACATTGTAAAGGTTCTCTGGGCCCTTGTTTGTGCTACACATGGTAGTCAAAAGCTCTCAAGAGCCCAGGGTTTTACCCAGCAATTTAGAATTCTGATTTCAAGTACTTTCCACTGGTGCCCCACCACAGTGATTGCTCCAAAGTGGACCATAATTTTGTTTCATTGGGGCCTGTGAACTAGTCTTGGAAGAGGTGAGAACAAGCTCTTTCTGATAGGAGACCTGATCTGTGGATTATTGGGTATAATTTTTTTCATCTTCTCTTTCTTCCTACTTCTTACTGGGTAACCTCTTTCTTTTCTAATCTAGGTTTACGGTTAAGAAGTCTTAAGATTAAAATATTCCTGTTGAAGTTATTATTTGGTCTCAGTCTTCTGATTGAACCCTGGGTGACACAGTGTTTTCAAAATTTTATAAAATCTTCTTATTTACCTTTCCAAATAAATTTTAGAATTTGTAAATACCAAGAGAAAATATTTTTTTTAGGTTTTTGTTTTCTTAGAATCACACTAATCCTACACATTTCATTACAACCTTTGTAACTTCATTAAAACCTTTGCATTCTTTAGGAGAAAAAGATGTTCGTTTTTCTTTATATAGGCACTGCCAATTTCTTGTTGGTGCTTAGCTAGTTTTCTGACCACTGTTATGAATGGTTCCTCTTTCCATAGCAATTTCTGATTTAAAAGTAAAGGCTGATCTATCCATTTATGTACAGAGAACTGGCCCTTTTTATGAACTTTACAGAACCGGGATAAATCCAAATGTTAAAGAAACCATTTCTGGCCCAATATTGAGATGCAGGATCCAGCCACTAGGTCTTTATAAGCTATGAGTGCAAGACATAAATTCTTGACTTTGTCTTAGTGACTATGACTGCATAGCAAATGACACCAACATTGGGGATCATAACTTGTCACATTTATGTGTCAGAACTTACGGAAAGACACAGCATCACTCCACTCCCTGGAGTTGGGGTTCAGCTGAAAGAGTCAAAGTTTATAGCTTGGGGTATCCAAAAAAAAAAAAAAGCCCATAACTCCTGATCAGAAGTGTGTGTTTGGCTCTAGCTGGAATTCTCTCTTTTTGTCTGTATTTTCCTCTACAGCTAGTCTCTTGGTGTTGGTTGGTTTAAGTTTCCTCAAGAGTTACTGATTTTCTAATTAGATTCTATACCCCCCAAAAGCCAGATAAAACTGTGTTCAATTTATAATTAGCTTTGAAAGTCAAATAAAATCACCTCTTCTGTATTTTAGTGATTTAAGAGTTCAAGAGTGTACCTTTCTTCACGAAGGGAAGAAATAGACTATATATTTTTGGGGTATGTCAAGGCTCTTGATAAACTCATGGGATCAAAAAATTGCTGTCTTATGGGATACGATGAAAGCAGCACTAAGAGAAAGTTTATAGTATTAAATGCCTGCATAAAGAAATTGGACGGATCTCATACTAGCAACTTAACAGCAACCTGAAAGCTCTAGAATAAAAATAAGCAAACACACTCAAGAGGAGTAGACATCAAAAATGATCAAAGGCAGGGGTGAAATCAACCAATTAGAAACAAAGAGAACAATACAAACAATCAACAAAACCAAGACTAGTTCTTTGAGAAAATCAGCAAGATAGACAAACCCATAGCCAAACTAAAAGACAAAGAGACAGTATCCAAATAAACAAAATCTGAGATGAAAAGAAAGACATAACAAGAGATACTGAGGAAATACAAAGAATAGCCTACATCATTAAATGGACAAGAAACTTAAAGCAGTTCTACTAAAATTAGGAACAAGAAAAGACTGTCTCCTCACTCTGTATCTACTCAATATAGTACCTGAAGTTCTAGCTAGAGTGATAAGACAACTAAAAGAGATCAAAGGATAGAAAATGGAAAGGAGGAAGTCAAAGAATCAGTATTCACAGATGACATGATACTATACATAAGCAATCCCCAAAATTCTACCAGGGAACTCCTACAGCTGATAAACACCTTTAGCACTGTGGCTGAATACAAAACTACCTAAAAAAAAAAAAATCAGCAGCCCTCTTTTATACAAATGATAAATTGGCCAATAAAGAAATTAGGGAAATAATACCCTTTAAATTGGCCACGAATAATATAAAATATCTTGGTGTAACTCTAACCAAGCAAGTGAAAGATCTGTATGACAAAAACTTCAAATCTCTGAAAAAAAAAAACAAATTGATTCCTCAATTTGGCAAATTTCTCAGAAAATTGGGATTAGTTCTATTTTAGGATGGAGCCATATCACTCCTGGGCACATACCAAAAGGATGTGCCACTGTACCACAATGACACATGCTCAGTTATGTTCATAGAAGCTTTATTTGTAATGGCCCCAAACTGGAAAAACCTAGATGTCCTGAAGAATGAAAAAGTAAATGTGGTACAACTACACAAGGGAATACTAATCAGGATTTAATATTATTAAAAACAATGACATCACGGAATTTGCAGACCAATGGATAGAACTAGAAAATATCAACCTGAGTGAGGTAACTAAGACCCAAAAGGACATGCATGATATATACTCACTAATAAGTGGATATTATCCATAAATTACAGAATAATCATGCTACAATACACGGACCCAAGGAGGCTGAGTAACAGGAAGGTCCCAAGGGAGGATGCTTGACTCTCACTCAGAAGGGGATATAAAATAAGCATTGGAAGTGAATGGAGGAAGAAAACTAGGTGGGAGATGGCATGAGGAAAGAAGCAAAGGTGAATCAGGTATGGGGAGATCAGGGGTGGAAGAGGGCTGGGAGAGAGAACAGAAATCAGAGGTGGTGGGGGCATCTCTGGGACAAGCTGGAGACCGGGAACAGGGGATGTTCCTGGGAGTCTACTCCAGTGACCCTTGCTGAGACACCTAGCTAGTGGGGGTATGGAGACTGAAGTGGCCACCTCCTGTAGCCAGGCAGGACTTCCCATGGAGGGAGGGGAACAGCAACCCACCCACAGAACATTCAACCCAAAATTTGTCCTGCCTAAAAGATGTGCAGGGATAAAGATGGATCACAGATTGAGGGAATGGCCAACCAATGACTGGCCCAACTTGAGACCCATGAGAGAGAGCAAACCCCTGATACTATTAATGATACTCTGCTATGCTTGCAGGCAGGAGCCTAGCATAACTGTCTTCTGAGAGACTTCATCCAGCAGCTGATGGAAAAAGATGCAGAGGCCCACAGCCAAACATTAGTCTGAGCTCAGGGAGACTTTTGGAAGAGTAGGGGAAGGATTGAGGGACCCAGAGGAGTCAAGGACACCACAAGAAGACCCACAGAGTCAACTAACCTGGAACCAGAGGGGCTCATAGACATTGAACCACCAACCAAAGAGCATGCAGAAGTTGGGCCCAGGCTTCCGTACACATTTGTAGCAGATGTTCAGCTTTATCTTCATGTGGGTCCCCTAACAATTGGAGCAGGGGCTGTCTCTGACTCTGTTGCCTGCCTTCGGATCCCCTTCCCCTAGCTGGCCTCAGTGGAGAGGATGTGCTTAGTTCTGCGTCGACTTTATGTGCCAGGGCAGGTTGGTACTCATGGGGAGCTTTCCCTTCTCTGATGAAAAAATGAGGGGGACTGGGGAGGGATATGTGAGGGTAGTACTGGGAAGAAAGGAGGAGGAGGTTTTCAATAGAGATGTAAAGTGAATATGTAAAAATAAATATAAATTTCTGGAAAAAAATGTTGTGACTATTTTGGGAACAGAATTTTCCTTAACACCCAATAATTTACAGGGAGAACGGGTGTTCTGAGGTATCATGACTATTGAGGAAGGGTAAGGTTTTTTTTTTATTATTATTATTACAATCACAGTTGTAAACTTGGTGAGGGAGGGACTTCTGTGTCCCCAATTAAATAATTATGTGTCTCCTAAGTCTCAAACCCTTGGGGCCAGGGTAACCAATGTGCTGAAGAAATGACCATGTGAGATTTCATGGGCTATTCTAGAATGTGATGGGCAATATTAAACTCACTCTGTGTCACCATTTCAGTTTCCATAGGACTTGTCAATAAGAAAGACTGCTATATATCTGAACAGAGAATTTCCCAAAGAAGAAATAAAAATCGCCAATAGACAATTTAATAAGTACTCAACATCATTAGCTCAGAGATGCAGACTGAAACTGCTTTGAGGTCCTATTGCACTCAATTAGGTATGGCAATTACAAAGAAGTGTGTGGGGAAGGGTGAGGCATGCCTTTAACCAGTACTCAGGAGGCAACAGCAGGTGGAACTCTTGAAGTCTGAGGTTTATCCTGAGGTTAGTTTAGATAGCAAGTTCCGGACAGCCAGAATTACTTAGTGAGACCCTGTCCAATATATATATATATAAAGCAGAGAAAAAATGAAAAGACAACAAACAACAAATGCTGGTGAGGATGTGGGAAAGAGGAAACTGTCTTCCCTGTTGGTGGGAGTGGAAAATGGTGAAGATACTCTAGAAATGGTTGCGGAGATCACTAAATCTCAACTACTTTATTCCTGGGCAAACACCGAAAGAATCCTCCATCCTGCTGTAAAGATGCTTGCTCACCCATGCTTGCTGCTGCTATGGTCACAAAGGCCGGAAATCAGAATAATGTAGATACCCAAGAACTAACGAATGGAAAGGAAAATATGGTACAATATAATTGTATCCACCTGCATCAGAAAAATGAAATTTGCAACCAGGTAGAAGGATATGAATTTTTTTTTTTTTTTAGATTAAGTGGGTGTCACCCAGCCACAGAAAAACAAACAGCGCATGCTCTCCCTTACATACGAATCCTAGCCTCATAGTTCTAACCTTGTGTTCGACTTGGAGCACCATAGAAGCTAGGCAAGTTTGATAAGACCATTGGAAGGGAGATGCTTTAAGGGAAGGGAATAGTAGAACACAGGTAAGGTGAGAGTCAAGACTGGGAATGCTGGGAATGCTGGGAATCAAACCAAATCAAATCAAATGGTTAAATTAGGGAGGGGTAGAGGATACAAGAAATGAATTCCATTTAGCTAAATAGACATAACATCATGCTGCCTCCTAAATTTTTATGTTTTTACCAATAGACAAAGGCTACCCTCAAGCCTTGGTCAGAGAAGTATCTCTCTCTAATGAATGGTGATCAAGACAGAGACTCATCGCCGTTGGTTGACAGTGCTGTGAGCAAGACACAGCCATTGAAAGAATGATTTCATGGCAGCGGAGGGTGCCTCTTTTGGCTCTTGCCCTAGAATGGACCTATCAACAGTCAGGTGTGGATGGAGCAGAGACTCGGTGGGCCTTCCCTTCGTTGAACTATCTGCTACTGATGGATTCGGGGGTGGAAAAGTCACTGCCTTCGGCTGTGTTACCCGCTGATGAAGCCATTGGATTCATCAGTTTCAATGGATTGCTCTAATTCACAGGTGGCCCTGCTTCAGCTCGTTGCCTCACAAAGCAAACCGGAAAGCTAGGAATTTGGGAGAGAGATCAGTAGGGATTAAGGGTCAGTGATGAGGATAGGAAGGTTAGAGAGAGTTCAGAATATGTTATAGGCCTGTATGAAATTGTCAAGTAACAAAAATAATCGATAAAAATTAAGATGGCAGGTAATTGACTATTACGTCATCTGTCAATCTCTAGATCTCTCTCTCTCTCTCCACACACACACACACATGTTTACACACACATGAGTACATACACATATGTATGCCACACACTTATACCAAAAGAAGCCACAGAAAAATGGTAAATAGGAGTGATTGAATATCTTACGGTTTCTATTGCTGTAATAAACTCTGTGACCAAAAAGCAAGCTGTGGAGAAAAGAGTTTGTTAAACTTACACTTCCACATTGCTGTTCATCACCAAAGGAAGTCAGGACAGGGCAGGAACCTGGAGGCAGGAGCTGATGCAGAAGCCATGGAGGGATGTTAGTTACTGACTTGCTTCCATGGCTTGCTCAGCCTGCTTTCTTATACAACCCAGGACCACCATCCCAGGGATGGCTCCACCTACAGTTGGCTGATCTCTCCGTCTTTGATGGCTAATTGAGAAAATGCCTTACAGCTGGATCTCCTGGAGGCATCTCCTCAACTGAGACTCTTTCCTCTCTGATGACTGTAGTTTGTGTTAAGTTGACACAAGATCAGCCAGTCCAACGAGGAAAATAAAACCTATATTAGGGCTTCTGTTGCTGTAATTAAACACTATGACTAAAGCAACATGAGGAAGAGAGGATTTACTTCCGCTTATGTGTCTCTCTCACAGCCCATCATGGAGGGAAGTCAGGGCTGGAACCCAAGGCTGGAACATGGAGGCAGGAACTGAAGCAGAATCTATGGAGAACACTTCTCACTGGCTTGCACACCCTGCTTTTATATACAATTCAGGACCACGTGTCCAGGAGGGGTCCAACCAAGCTGTGAGTTCTGCCCATCCCTTTTATCATTAATTAGGACCTTTAATAAAATATGATCCACAGTCCTACCCACAGCTCAGTCTGGAGGGAGCATTTTCTGAGTTGAGTTTCGCTCTTCCTGAATGACTGTAGCTGGAGTCAGGTTGACATTCCCCGCTAGCCATCACGAATGTCTTTGTCTTTTCACTACCGTAAAAGAGAAAGCTGTGTTGAGCAGTTACTGGAATTGATGGTTGGTTCATGTTATGATTTTTAAGCACGAGACGTCCTGGTCACATTTGCTAAGATGTTATTTTTATCTTAAATCAAATCAAAATTCTTTTTAGCGCTTGTGAAGATTATTTTCATTCTGTAACCTTTCGGTGTGGTTATTTTGTGTTAGTCGATTTCTCAACATTAAATTACATTTGCAATAAGCTTGATTTGGTCTTGATGCATTTTCTAGTATTGAATTCAATCAGATGATAATAACCCTTTGCATACAGATCTTTCAGCACCCCATGTATTTTAACACAAAGTGTTCTCATTATTTTCGATAATAACATTATTTTCTTTTCCCAAAATTATTTTGGAGAGGTTCTAAAGTTATTAGCTATTCCCAAGCAGTGAAGATCCACTTTAAATTCTGCTACTATAATTTAGGTGTCAAAACAATACATTGCTTTTTTTTAAAAAAAATGAATGAAATAAAAGCTGTCGTTGTCTCAGAAGGTATTCGTTGTGGTGGACCGTGTAAACTACATTGGCAAGTTAGCTCCAAGAGCTTAATGATTTTACATTTTACATAACCACACATGTTCATTCTTGCTCTTAGTAATAAGTATTTAATGTAGGTTAGTAGAAAGTCTTCCCAGGATTCAGGTTAATGCAGCAGTTCTCAGCCTGTGGGTCAATCTTTTCACAAGGATTGCAAATCAGATATCCTGCATATCAGATATTAACATTATGATTCACGACAGTAACAAAGTTACAGTTATGAATCAACAATGAAAATGGTTTTATGGTTGGGGAATCACCACAGCATGAGGAACTGTATTAAAGAGTCACAGCGTTGGGAAGGTTGAGAACCGCTGGATTAATGGCGTGTTGACACTTGCCTGATCCTGTTATCTCCGATTGCATCGGGAATATTCTGTAACAAGCAAGAGAATGAATAGAGAACTCATTCTTCCTTTGAAAGCTCTGACCTAAAAGTAAAACATGCTGCTTCCATTCACAGCCTACCACTGGAGACAGTCGTGTGCGCATGCCTAACTACAAGGCCTTGTGGCCCATCAAGGCAACCTACAGGATGTAGAGATCTGCAAACATGCTATGAACCCGATTAGGACTAGGTTGAGAGTTAACCCTGATACTATATGAGCTTGGGTTCAATGGTAGCATGGATATTTTAGAAATGTTTTATGAAAAGTGAGGAAAGCAAAGAAAAGCCCTCTGAAAAGATCAATGTGACCATGGAGAAATTTATTTGTCTAATTGAAATTTTAAAATTAAAAAATATTAAACTATGAAGTTGGAAGAATAGAGTGTAGTGAACTATCATTTTCTGTAAAAAATAATACAGCAAATGGACAAAATACACAAAAAAAATCACAGCTTTAGGACTAGACAATGGTCAGCTAAGGATGGTGATCCATGAGAACCAGTCGGTGACAGCTCTGGTTGCAGTGACCCACTGGTTACTCCCTGGAGAGAATTTGCAAAATTCAGTTCAAGGGAAACCATCTCAAATAATAGGATGGGCTAACATTGGCAAGAATTTGGGAGAATCAAGACATCCAGTGTTCCTAAAACTGAGTCCCTGAGAAAGCAGCCCAGGCACTGAACTGTCCCTGTCTACAGTGACTCCAAATATCCCACAGAGTATAGACCAGCACATGTTCATGCAGAAATTACCTGAGGCAAGAAGGAACCATTCAGAAGGACTGGAGGTAGAAGTGCCCATGGCTGGGATGGTGGCATCTGACCAAGCAGAATGGGAAACCTTCTGTAACTCAAGGATAGACATTCGAAGGGTTTGTTCCCATGAGGAATAGCTAGCTAGCCTCAGACTAATGGCCATTCTACTGCTGTCCTAATACATCTAAAAGAAGGAGACCCAATAGCTAAAAGTTTCCCAAACATCTTAGCTGCATCTATAAAGAGGTTCAGAAGATTGTTATAGTATATAAAAATATGTAGCTTCTAGCAAGGTAGATTTGCAATGCCTAGTGTGATGAAAAAGCAATTGCCAGACAAGAAAATGGGGTAACAGGAGGAAGGAGGAGGAGAAGGAGGAGGGAGGAAGAGGAGGGAAGAAGGAGGAAGGAGAAGGAAGGAGGAGGAGGAGGGGGAGGGGAAGGAGAGAAGGAGGGAGAGAGGAGGGGAGGAGGAGGGAGGAGGAGAAGGAGGAGGAAGGGAGGAGAGGAGAAGAGGAGAGGAGGAGAAGGGAGGGAGGGGAGAAGGAGGAGGAGGAGGAGAGGAGGAACTGCCACAACACCGTCATGATTGATTCAGCATTGCATAGGAAAACTATGGATCTCTGAGTTAAACTGGGATTCTGCTTCAAAATGAGGGAAGGAAGGAAAGATGCAGGTGAAGCAGCAAACATCCTCGTCGGCTATCAAAGCTATGACATAATATCCATGTACCTGGACCAAAGATCATGCACGACAGCGATTAAACTATTAATGCTTAGAATATTTGCAAAACTATATCACAGTATGAACACATGTTAAAAGCAATGTGCTATTATGTTTCGTCCCTCATTTCTACACCCCTTTAAAATTAGTAGATTTATAGCAGTCCATTAAATAGAGATGCCTTTAGGTATTTAATATAATTTATAATCCTTGATATTATATAACTACTAATTTTAATTATTAAAAGTTGTATGATAGGCACACTTGACACAGAACTTTGCATATATCACTGGTCTCCCAAATGATAAATTGTGGGACAGGCTAGAGACATAGAAAAGTATTTCTTCTGTAAAGAATTTATTTCCTGTCGTGACATCAAGGACTACTTACTATCTTTGTGTCTTCACACTTACTGGGAGCAGCTACTGAATCCAAATTTAAATGCAAAAGTAAACTTTCATGGCTGTAATGGAACCAATAGTTTGATGACCATTGAAATGAACCAAGTATTCTCATAACTTGGTACAAATTTGTATCTTTTATTCATAAATTACCTCTTGAATGTCTTCTGCCGCCTAAGTAAAATAATAAATAAATAAAAATAAGCAATGTAAGTAAACAAATATGAAAGGTGGAACACAGTGAATAGTACTTGCCCTAAAATATGTGTTGAGAAAGGTAAATGGTCAGGAATAATTGGATATTATAAAATGAATAAAGGATGTTATTAGAGCTAACTTAAAGACTACCATGTATTGATCTTATCATATATTCTTTGTGATAGAGATTAATGGCAGAATGTTAATGCAGTTTAGACATTGGTAAGGAAGAATTCAAGTCCGGCATAGATCAAGATGTAGAGAGAACTTCCTCTCATGTAAATGTATCACTCTGGGACTCACTAAACTGTCAGAGTATTGCTAATATGTAAAGAAACTTCTGGAAGAGGAGCCTATGGCTAGCAGATGCCTGGTAAACGTTGCTCAGAAATTTAAAGAAGGGAGGTGGGTGAAGAGTCCACTTACCTGTTGTATTAGGACAAATGTTTATAGATTGTTGTTAGGGGCTGTGCTGCTTTTAGTAAATTACTGGTTGTAGATTCTCTTCTGAGAACCAGGACTTCACTAACCTAGTAGTTAGCTAGCTTTCCACGACCAGGCACGGTTCTGGATGGAACATAAGAAGACCACTACAGAAAGTCACAGCCAATCAGAATGTAGAGTTGTGGCACACAGTCCCAATGGGGCTACATCTACAACGAACCCCATACCTAAGGCTGGCCTGCAGGGAATGCGATTGCAGAAAGGATCCTGTGAAGGTGTCGTATGTCAGGAGCATTGGATTAAGAGTACGCAGGAGAGAGGATCTTCCGGGGAGTACTTAACGCTGTGATGTAGTGTGTCCCCTCTATGGTATCGTCATCGAAACAGAACGCCATAATTCCCAACCGGTACATTGCATCAGTACCATCGACTGTAACGCAAATGTGTGATTGCTGAATACTCAGGGATAACACAGGGACAGGCCGAAGGGGAAAGGGGAAAGCCTGAGAGGCCTCAGGTATTACACGAAGAACTACAGACACCCGATGAAAGCTGGGAATGGGAGAGATGGTCTTCTCCAGGGAATTAAACACCACTTGATTGTCTACTGCCAAACAGTCGGCATGGGAACATACATACAAGTAGGTGAAACAGGTTAGATTTAGAAAATATAATATATAATAATATAATATAAGTGTGTATGTTGTGTGTGTGTGTGTGTGTGTAATATCTATTATATTATTTATATATTTATAGTATCTATATATCTACAAATATAAATACAATTTATTCCTACAATAAACACATAACATATATTAATATGTTAATTATTAAATATATATATTGTATATTTATAATGCATAAAATATGTGTATATGTGCATATACATATGGTATACATATGATATACATATACACATACATATACACATGCGTGCCATAACAGCCAATGAAAATGAGGCCACCCACTTTAGAGAGAGTGGAGACGGCATGTTGAAGAGCTTGAGGGAGGAAAGGTGAGGGAGGAATGTTGTGATTATATTGTAATCTCTAAAAAATAAAAAGGAAGTGGGAACCTGAGTAAAGTCATGTCATGTCAGGGATAAAAAGACACACACGCATTCCCACCTAATTAAATGAGTTACCCCAAACATTGGGTCTAGTGGGCCCAGTCTTCCCTTTGCATTGTGCAAATCAGGAGGCTGCAAATTATAATAAATTTAATGGGAACATGTTCAAATGGGAATGAATCGTTTAACAAAGATGTGAGATTCCTTAATGTACAGGACTAGAGTTAATAGGCAACTGGTGTGCTTTATAAAAATATGGCAGAGATTGCTAAAATAGCAAGAAAAATATTTTAAAAATCAATGTTAGAGCTACAAATAAACAACTTTCTTTAGAGCAGGCCAGGGACAGGCAAGATTATCTTGTCTAAGCCTTCATTTTACAGTTGTCAAAACAGAGATCGAGTCAAGTAAAGTGCCTTTCCCAGCATCCCGACAAGTTAGCTGCATGAGTTAACTCTACATCATCTGTCACGCTGACACGTCTTCTCTCTAGCCCTTGATTACAGTCTCTCATGATCCATTCTTCCAGGAAACGTGAGGTTCCCTCAGCAGAATGTAATTGCTTTTTCCAAAGGGCGAAGAAAGTGGGTGTCTTGGATTGAAACAGGGATTTCCAACAGGGTTTGAGATTACTAGGGGAGGAGATCTAAATCACGATTGGCCCTGTCAGTCTGACAGTTGGTATGTCTTGACCACACACATGTAACGCGCTCGGTCCAGTTCAAAGGAGGAGGACCTGTTTATAGCTCACACCTTAATGCAGTCCTCACAGCCTGGCTTGGCGGCTTGACTTCAGGTGTGGCGGTGCCATGCACTGAGTTCTGACTCTGACACCACCGCCTTCCTCAGACAAAGGAAGACTCCTTGGAAATCCTTGGCTGAGGCTCCCCTTCCGGTTTTGCACCTCTGTCCAGACATCCCCAGTACAGTCGGCATTTCTCCAGAGAGACTTCCTGTTCCTACTCTCCTTGCCTATTACCCTGTATCCTATTAGTTCATTTCAGTTTTTAAAATGTACTGTCAGTTGTATTTTTCTTTAACTTCTTCATATTTTTTAACTCTATGTGCATTCTAAAAGTGCAAATATCAATCATATTCAGCCCTGGAAATCTAGCACCCTATCAAGAGGTTAGCTCATCAGAAGACTCCATAAAAAACACTTCCTCAATCCTAATAATGAATTTGTGAAAGAAAAGTTTCCATTCAGACTCTGTCCTTCCTTAGTGAATATGATCATATTTAGCCTTAGCTGGGCCCGATATTTATACTACCCCTTATCTTAAACAAAAAACAAAAAAAGGATGGGCTCCATATTAAGGAATATTTTGGCACATATGAGAATCAGGTAGAGTAAAGGGCCTGTAGTCTCACAATTAGTTACTGTGGTGGTTTGAATATGCTTGGCTCAGGAAGTGGCACTGTTAGGAGGTGTGGCCCTGTTGGAGTAGGTGTGCCCTTGTTGGAGTAGGTGTGTCACACTGTAGGGTGGGCTTTGAGAGCCTCCTCCTACCTGCCTGAGGAGTCAGTCTTCTGTTTGCCTTCAGATGAAGATGTAGAACTCTCAGCTCCTCCTGCACCATGCCTGCTTGGATGCTGCCATGCTCCCACCTTGATGATAATGGACTGAACCTCTGAACCTATTAGCCAGCCCCAATTAATGGTAGTCCTTTCTAAGAGCTACCTTGGTCATGGTGTCTGTTCACAGCAGTCAAACCCTAACTAAGGCAGTTATCTTCTACACTGGATAGTTTTTGGCAACTACAATAACAAAATAGACTTATCTGTGAAGAGAAAAGTTCAAGAGGAATCACCTCCATCAGATTGGCCTGTGGGCATCTCTCTGGGGCTTTTTCTTGTGATTATTATGGGAGGTCCAGCCCCATCATAATCTCCCACTGTGGGAGGTGCCACTGCTGAGCAGATGTCCTGGTTATAAGAAAGCAGACTGAGCAAGCCATGGAAAGCAAGCCAGTAAGCAGCACCCCTCCATGGCTCCTGCTAGACTCTTTGCTCAGACTTCATTCAGAGACGGACAGAGACAGACTGTGATCAGGTTGTGGTAAGCCGACTAAACCTGTTCCTCCCAAGTTGGTTTTGGTCCATGTTTTTATCACAGCAAAAGAAAATTAAACAGGACATCAATAAAGTAATACATCCCTTCCTCCTTCAAACCGGAGAGGAATTGACAAGTTTGAATAACTTCAACGGTTGAGAAGGTTATCGTATCTAAGACTCAGAGAACCAAAGTGACTGGCTCAGAATGACAGGTGTCCACGTCAAAGGTAAGGCTCAGTCTATGTCTGTGGGCTCTTGCTTCTTTGTCTCTTCTTGAATCACATTCCTGCTGTCAACTAAATGACTCCATAGGGACCAACAGAAACGGGACAGGAGTTAGATGGTCTGAAAAAGTCGGGAAGTAGAGATGATTAGTGTCATAGATTCAAGAGGTACATGAGATTAAAAAAAGTCAAACAATCATAATGTCCTAACTCAAGAGAGTCTGCTGTAGTGGAATTTATACTCTACACTGAGGCTAAAGTCTATGGTTTGCTTGTTTCTTGGGAGGGAGGCATAAGATTCCCACAACTCCTGACCAATACAGATGCGGATACTCAGAGCCAACCATTGAACTGAGTCTGGGGACCCCAATGGAAGAGCTAGGGGAAGGACTGAAGGAGCTGAAGGGGTTTGCAACCCCATAGGAAGAACAGTATCAATTAACCAGACACACACCCCCAGAGCTCCCAGAAATTAAACCACAAACCAAATAGTACACATGGGGGAATCCGTGGCTCCAGATACATATGTATGTGACATCAATGGGAGGGGAGGCTCTTGGTCCTGTGGAGATTTGATGCCCCAGTTTAAGGGGATGCTAGAGTGGTGAGATGAGAGTGAGTGGGGTGGGTGGGTGGAGAGCACCCTCACAGAGGCAAAGGGGAGGGGGACAGGGGGGACAATATTGGGGGAATTGTGGAGGGGTAACTTGGAAGGAGAATATCATTTGAAATGTAAAAGAATAAAATGACTAATAAAAAAAATAGATTTCCACAATTCAGCTGGAAGCTCTGAGAGGCCCTGTGAATGCCCCTTTATTTGGGTAAATCGAGGCAGTATTCTATGCTCACAGAGGATCTCCCCCTGTAAAGCATGAAATACTTTGTGAAAAGCTATGTTTCTTACATCTGTAGCATACGATTTTGTCTCTTGTATACAGGCCAGGGTTATCCAGCTAAACCTGAATACAAGGCTTGCCTATGCAGAGATGTGGTAGTAGGTGAGACCGATGTGTACTCTTCACAACACCAGGGATAACATTGTTGCCTGTCTATCTCAGGATGGCAACAACCTCGTTGTCTGTACTTTTCACAGTACTCTCTTATGTTCATAAACAACTGAACATGACGCATTTCTGACGAGATTCTGTACAAGCGCAGCATTCCGGCCTTTACATTACACCGTATTTCCCTCAGCTTCAGAGTGGCTGGGCTTGTTCACAGTGATGGATTTCCCAGTGTCATTTCCTTACCATATGATTCTGGACAGCAACTGGGAAGTTCTGTTATCCAAGGATGGCTCAGTTCTCACACATCACACGTACCAGTGTGTGTGTGGCGGGGGGAGTATGCTGAGAGCGAAATAGTCCCACAACCTGGTCTGCCCTACCCATCCCAAGAACCAAGCCCAGCTGTGCCCAGAGGCCAGTACCTGAAGTAGAAAAGGATGAGGAGACCGAAAATCATTGGAGCTTTGAGATTCTAGGAGCTCTTCGAGACCGTGAAATGCTCACTTAACTTCAAAGTTTTAGTTTCCTCCTCGATAAATGGATAATGACAGCCCCTGGCTCTACCAGAAACTTGCTCCAAGCATCAAGAGAGATAACGGTGGTGAAAGTGCCCTGTAGACTACTTTATGAGGAGATGTATGTAGGCAGACCTGGCTGTGGGCGCAAGGGGCGGTGTTAAGGATCCCCATGACTTGGGAGAGGCAATGAAGCAATGTAAGTGCCTGGAAGAGACATGATTAATGAATGACACCTTCTCCCTGCCTGAAATGTATGTGTATCCATAGGTGCGTGTAAGTGTTCCTGTGTATGTGTATTAGTATTATCTCTTTGCATTGCTTTAGAAAAGTACCATATAATGGCATCTCATGAATAATGAAAATTCACTTCCCATAGTTCTGGATGTTGGGAAGTCCAAGGTCAAGTCACCAGCCCATGATTGTTTAAGGTTTGGGATTATTCCAAATAGTTTGACTAGCAACATACTTGAATATCTTTGGCATATTTACCCATTTATCTTGCTCATTGGTATTTATTTTATTTTTATTATCTTAAGATCTGTTTTACTTTTAATTATGGGTTATCTCACACTTCTGCATAGATGTCTGCAGAGGACAGAAGGAGCTTTCTGATTCCCTGAAACTAGAATTACAGGTGATTGTGAACCATCTAACCATGGGTGCTTGAAATCAAAACCAAGTCCTCTGCAAGAGGCTAAGCCATCTCTCCAAACTATAATCTTTATTCACGCATACATAGGTGCCTATGTTAATGTCTGCTATATGTGTATGCATGTGTGTCTGTGTAAGTGTCTCTGTGTATGTTTGTGTGAGTATCTGCTGGGTTTGTATTTGTGTGTGTCTGTATGAGTGTATGCATGAAGATGTATGTGAGTGTCTGCCCTGTGTGTTTATGTGTCTGTGTGTGTTTGTGTGATTATCTGCTGGTTTTGTATTTGTGTGTTTGTGTATCTGTATGAGCATTTGCATGTGTGTCTGTGTGAGTGCCTGCCATTTGTGTATGCATGTGTCTATATGAGTGTATACAAGACACAGTGTGTCTATGTCTGCTGTATGTGTGTATGTGTGTGTCTGTGTGTCTGCTATCCCTGTGGGCATGACTAAGACATCCAGAAGGTGTTGGTTTCACTGACGCTGGAGTCCAGAGGGTTACGAGTCTCACAATGTCGGTGCTGGAGAGTGACATTGGTTCTTTTGGAAGAGCAGCAAGCAAGTTCTCTCAATGACTGAGCAAACTCTTCAACTCCCGTTCACTGATTTTAGTCACAATTTCTAAATTAACTTTTTGAATCACAGTAGATACAGATTCGAATTTTGGTGATGTTGCCAAATGCTTTTCTGAAATAACTGAACCAATTTCCAACCTATCTAGCAGTACATAGAACTCACAATTGCTCCTCATCCTTGCCCACACTTGGGATGTTCTGTTTCTTTTTTGTCCTCTCTGTGAGTGTCTTAGTTTTCTGTAGCTATATAATAAGTTGTTAGAAACCTACAGGCTTAAAACAATGCACATTAATTATTTTACAGTTGATGTGTCTTAGACTAAAATTTCTCTGGGTTTTCTTCTCAGTGTCTTAGAAGACATGATAAAGATGATCTCAGTAGTGTCCTCATCAAACCAGTGCTGTGTGCTTTGAATAGGTAGGGCAAACTATAGACTCATGTGTTTGAATGCTTGGCTATGGGAAGTTGCACTACTAGGAGGTATGGATTTGTTGGAGGAAGTGTATCACCGTGGAGCTGGGCTTTGAGATCTCCTATACTCAAGCTCCACCCAGTATGGACATGGGCTTGTGCTTCCTTGGATTAAGATATAGAACTCTGGGCTCCTCCGGTACCATGTCTACCTGCATGCTCCCAGGCTTCCTGCCATGATGATAATGGACTGAACCTCTGAAACTATAAGCCAGCCTTAACTAAAAGTTGCCTTGGTCATGGTGTCTCTTCACAGTAATAAAACTCTAAGACACACCTGGCATCTCAACTGGTTCAGAATGTGTTCCTAAGATTCTCTGGTTGTTGACTGAATTCATTATCATTGCCAGATGATTGACACCCTCAGGGTGTTTTCTAACTTTGGATGATGCTTGTAGTGTCTTAGTTAGGGTTTTACTGCTGTGAACAGACACCATGACCAAGGCAACTCTTAGAAAAAATAGCATTTAACTGGGGCTGGCTTACAGGTTCAGAGGTTCAGTCCATTATCATCATGGCAGCATCCAGGCAGGCATGGTACAGGAGGAGCTGAGAGGTTTATAGATTCATCTGAAGGCTGCTAGCAGAATACTGGCTTCCAGGCAATTAGGATGAGGGTCTTAAAGCCCACACCCACAGTGACACACCTACTCCAACAAGGCCACACCTACTCCAACAGGGCCACACCTACTCCAACAAGGTCACACCTACTCCAACAGGGCCACACCTTCTGCAACAAGGCACACCTACTCCAACAAGGTCACACCTACTCCAACAGTGACACGCCTACTCCAACAAGGCCACACCTACTCCAGCAGGGCCACACCTACTCCAACAAGGCCACACCTACCCAACAGGGCCACACCTGATCCAACAAGGTCACACCTACTCCAGCGGGCCACACTACTCCAACAAGGCCACACCTACACCAACAGGGCCACACCTACTCCAACAAGGCGACACCTACACCAACAGGCCACACCTACTCCAACAAGGCCTTCTAATAGTGCCATTCCTGGCTGAGCATATGCAAAACACACATGTAGTGAAGTCATTGAGTGTCTATAGTCTGGATTCTGCTTCCTTCCTTACTGCATGAGCATCTCAAAAAGCTGCAAACTTTATGAATGCACAGTCAATAGAGTCTATGAAAGTGATGCAATGAGACTACTTGAGTGGCATCCATTATCCTGCCAAGTTTACTAGTGAGAACAACGAAAACTTGTTGTGTCCAAAAGAGGAGGTTCCAGAGGTGAAGACACCAGGCGCCTGGGGAAACTGTGGGTAGTGTTTAGATTTTGTCTCTCACAGTAATCGTACCACACTGGAATTTTAGTTTACATTGTATGACCGCTTTCTCTTTGGAACTAAGTGAGCAAAGAAAGAAATTAGCTAGCAAATTTGTTCTGAAATATCCAGATTATTGTTTTCCCCAGCTTGTGAATTAAACTTTGCTTAGTCCATCTAAATGTGGACTCTAAATGCACACTTCTGCTTTCATGTAAATCCTACCTTTTATGTAGATTTGATAGTCTGCCGTCTCCAGTGAGTGTTATTTTCATTGAATAATAAAGGCACAGACCTGAATCACAGTCTGAGGTAGCCCACCAATTTTGACGACTCTGCTGCAATATGTGAATTTCTTACTCAGCTGCCTGGAGCCCTGACTGGACTCTTCTTTTCTTGCTTACTTCCTCTGAACAGCAGGAAGCGTCGTTTCTTGTTAAGCAGCAATTTCACCCCAGGACAGACGGCATTTCAAGAGCCAGTGCTGCGATCTCTGAGGTTTGTTTATCAGTCGGTCTAACTTTATAGAGTGCTTGTGCCTTCCCCAGGAAGATAGTCCTCTGCAGCTATTAAATTTCACCTGGCTGATACGTCCATTCAATCACGGATTATTTTTTTTAATGGAATCTTTCATACTGATGACAAGAGAAAATGGTGAACACCGCTTCTTCAGTGTCTGGAATTGAAAGAGTCACTCGGCTAGGCAAACACTGCATTCTTCAATGTGTCACTCACTGCGGCAAATATTGTCACAGATGAGATAATACAGCCAACTGCAGCCAGACACAGTAGAGAGTTTGTGAACTAATGTACACCAAGGAGATTCGAAAAATAATTATTTGGGTAAATTTCCGGGTTCATTATTTCCCTAAATCCAGAAAGCACAAAAGCTCCTCTTACAGAATATTTTTTTTTACCTTAAATGATATTTTAATCTTTTGATAACCCTATTAACAGAAATATGCAAAAAGAAATTTGCATGACGGGAAATAAATTTCCAAATATAGCAACATATTCGTAGGAGAGTGATTACATCTAACACAGAAAATGTCACAGGGATAATTCCACCTGGTGCGTCTTTGAGCCGTGTTTATAATGAGACTACAGAGAAATTCATTCAGATTTGACTTCTCTTAGCAAGGAAGTGGGAAATGTATGCCAAAATATTCAGAACTCTGAAAGAAACACCTGAAAATTATTTATAGCGAATAAAATTCAACTCTCATGAGCAGTGAATTTTAATTTCTGCTGAACAGGAAAAATAATTATTCCTTAAATGTGGTTTTGTAAGTAAAAGTCACAGGTAATTGAATATTGATGCAACACACGGAAGGGAAGATGAGGGATGAGCAAGGTTCCTTGTGTTTATTAAGAGTCAAGGAGGCTCACTCTTCTTTCCTTTCTTTGCTTCCTTTCTTTTTTACCTTTCCTTTCTTTGTTCTTTCCTTCTCCTCTTTCCTTTCTTTTGTTCCTTCCTTCCTTCTTCCTTCCTTCCTTCCTTCCTTCCTTCCTTCCTTCCTTCCTTCCTTTCTATTTTTTGCTTCTCATACATAGCCCTGGCTATTTTGGAACTCACAATGTATTCTAGGCTAGTCTTGAACTCACAAAGATCCATGTGTCTCTGCCTCCTGAGTGCTGGGATTAAAGGCAAACAATTGTTGTAAACCATCCAGTGTTCTCGGGATATGCATATTTTCATCCGCTATAATACATACTACATATTCTCTAATCTTCTCAATCATCATGTAAGATGACAGTGTTATTTTATTTACTTCTTCTTCTTTCATACATTATGTTCGAATGTCAGCCTCCCCTCCCTCTTCTCTTCCCAGTCCCCACCCCCACAATCCCTCTCCCCCAGATCCACAGGTTCTCATTTCCCTTCAGAAAAGAGCAAGCCTCACAGTAGTATCAACTGAACATGGCATCATCAGATGTAATAAGAGTGGGAACCCTTATATTAAGGCTGGATGAGACAACTCAGTAGGAGGGAAAACATCCCAAGAGCAGTCAAAAGAGTCAGAGACAGCCCCCACCACCACTGTAGGTGTCCCAGAAAACCCCAAGCTAAACCATGTATATGCTGGGAACCTAGCTCAGACCCATGTATGTTCTGTGATTTCTGCTTCAGTCTCTGAGCCCCTATGAGCCCTGCTTAGTTAATTCTGTGGGCTGTGTTCTTGTGGTGTCCTTGGCCTACAGTCCTTCCTTTGCCTCTTCTTCTCTGGGGCTCCCTGAGCCCCACCTAATGTTTGGCTGTGGGTTTCTGCAACTGTTCCCATCAGCTATTGGAGGAAGCTTCTCCCATGACAATTGAGCTAGGCACGATGGTTTTACTGATATAATAAACATCATCGTTTCCATTCGCTAAAGGAGCAACTGCTTAGAAAGCTCGAGAGTAAATATGGCCAGGCAATGACTGCGCTAGAAGTCAGTCCTGGGTGAGCCTGGCTCTGTGGCGAAGCAACTTCATTTTATTGGTGTGTATTAGGTAACATCCGTGTCTGCCTTGTGTTCTCCTATTGTTCCCAGAAATCCCTGTGACTGGCTCAAACCCACAAACACACACTACAGCAGTGTTAATAGAGTGTAGTAGGAGAAGCACATGCCTACAGGGTTCTTGAGTCTGGCACGAGATAACTGAACAACACTAAGCTGGTACTGGGCACTGTATCGGCAATACAGCTCCAGTGTCTTCCCCGTTTTGTATTCCAACAGTCAGCCATCAGCCACTGTTAGAACAGCAGTGCTACGTTCAGCCTCTCTCCACACTTTCCTTCTCCCTTTCATCACTTCTAAAACAAGGTCCCAAATCCATCCAAGGGACAAATGAACAAGGGAAGAAACAACTCAACACACTCATTTAACTGTTTCTAACCTTTGTTTTTAGTAGTTGGATTATGGATGTGCCAATATGTAGCTTTATGCATCTTTACAAATATACAATATATTATGGGCATATTATATGATTTCTATTCACTAGGTTTCTGCACTGGGCAGATTATGCTGCTTACCCACTTCAGAGATTTCACAGCAGTATCTCTCTAAGTTTCTTTCCTCTGTGCAGGACCAGAGTTGCACATACCATGATACCCTGCTTTATCCTTGCATTTTTAAAGATATGATCTTGTGTGTTGCCCAGGACAGCTTGAAATTCTGTGTGTACCTCTAATTGACCTCAAACTTATGATCCTCTTGCCTCAACCTCCCAGTTTCTGGGATTATAGACATGTAACACTCTACCCAGCTTCCCATATCTCTTAATTTTTCCTAATAGCGTATCATATCATACCATATCGTATCATATATCACTATATTGTCTCTTTGGCTTTACTTTGGATATTAAATGTTCTTTGAAATTTTACTAATCTTACTTTTGATGTCTGTGTTAGTCTTTAAAAACAAAACCCCCCAAAATTTAGCATTATTGTACAATTTACCCATACTTTAATTTACCCCCTTAAAGTCAGTGCAGTTGGAAAGAGAAAGAAATGGTGTAGGGTCTAAGGACCTTGCAAGCTAAGTTCAGAGGTACGGGTGGGCTGGATGGACAATTCCTGGCTGGACCAGCCAAAGAATGCTGGCCTGGCTTCCACCCTGCTCTTGTGAGGTCTTTGTGTGATAAACTTACTGACCCACCAACGGTTTTCCTTTCCCAGAAAAGCTCACTTAACCTCTAGACCCGTCTCTACCTCTGTCTCTCACTTCAACAAAAGATTTCACCCCCAAATCTCTCTCTTCCCAAGATCTCCGGTCACTAGCAAAACTGATAATTGATTCCCGTTAGTGTATGAATTGCTCGTCTACTCCAGGCTGCACAGAGCGTTTAGGTGGAATGCTCTTAGAGATGCAATACCAGAGCTCACATTTTCTCAAACAAAGTTTAACGGGCCTTTTTCCTGTATAAAAATGCTCAGTCCCTGGCTTCCCTCCAGGCCTTGTGAATAAAATCTAAGAAAATGAGGCTTGGAATCTGCAGGTGTTCCCTCTGTTCTTATAGCCCCAGAGTTACAAAATCAAAGCCTTAACTCATAAATCTCAAATGTCTGTTGGTAGGACCTCAAGTGCAAGTCAGATTGACTCCAAGTAATTACAGAGGTCTCCAAGGACTCAACCATGCCTCTCTAACTGCACCTCAGTCCTCCCAACAATTTCAATTTCAAGCAAGTGGAACCCAGTTTTAAGTAAATGAATATTTATACAGTATATGCACAAAGTCCAACCTTATATAGGCTCCTTGGGGAGAGATAGAAAAGCAAATGAAGACAGTCATTTTTATTTGAGAGGTAGGGAAAAAAAAAAACTCTGCAAGACCAAGACAGATATGGAGGGTATTTTGGAAATGACTAATTTAAAATGACACAATCCATTTTGAGTTTCAGTCAGGTGTACTGATGCAGAGACTAGAGACCTTCGTCACTCTGACTCTGAGTAAGGCTGGACCCAGACAGTTCACATCTTTGAACTCCCAAAGATTTTCTTATGCTGCTCCTTAATCTTAGTAAGGATGAGCTCCTCAGTCAATAACCCTTGCTTAGATTGCAATGTCTAAGATGCATGTGGGATATGTTTATCTGTTATTGGAAAGGCTTTACAAAGGCAAGATAATATATCTTCTAGATATGTTGGTCAGGCCCCCAAGCCAGACTTAGCAACTGCGTTATCAGTCTTTTCTGGTGTACTGTCTCGTGCTTCCTGTGTCTTGGCAAATTGGCTCTTCAATTTCTGAACAGAAAAACCCTTTGAACACATTGTTAATAAGATAGGCGCTGGGAAATAATGGAAAGATACTACTGCTGTAAATGTTTTCATAATTTACTCATAAAACTCATGGCTCAGACAGTGTAATATAAACAGTGCAATCTGAAAAGGAATATGTTAAACCTCTTAAGTGGGAAGATAGAATAATATATTTATGATTGCAGAAAGAGTTGAGAAATTCAGCAGGACACAGAATGCCTAACTGATAAAGGAATGGATGAAAAAATTGGATCACATCAAAATCTGAAACTTCAATGTGATAAAAAAAAAATACATAAATAAAACATACCATAAATAAAGTTGAAGGCAAATGACAGAGTTGGTGAAGATATTTTCAATACATAAGGCAAAGAAATGTTGACCATCCAGAAGACATAATGATGGCATACAGTTTTACAAGAGAAAGAACTGAAACCCAATGGTGAATGCCCAATGCCTAGTAAGTGTTCAGAGACCACAAAGTGGGAACCACCCACGAGCATATGAGAGAGTGCTGGGATGCAATAGTATCGAGGAATTTGCAGTAAAAAGTGTAAGATACATTCTCCATCCGACAGATTAGGAAAGGTGAAAACCCCTGAATGATTAGATATGGCTCTGTCGGTGGCAATCTATAGAAGCCAGCCACGGTTAACGCAGGAAAAAAAAGAATGTGTTAAATCATCACAACTAATGTTGACTGTTGCTGACTCCGTGCCAGGCACAGTTCCAAATGCACCATAGATATTTGCTCCATTAATCATCGCAAAGCTATAAGACATAGCTACAGATGCAGTTATTTATTTTTTTACATGTAATAGAGGAAGAAGAGGAGGACTCTGAGTGGTTAATTTGCCCAAGGTCAATGGCTAGTTTGTCAGGAGACAATGATTTAGATTATGACCGGGCAGCCTATTTGCAGAGTGCATTTCCTTAGAGCCACACAGAACCATCAGGAAACTCACAGTCTGCAGAAGGGCCAGAAACCACACCCAAAGTCATACACACCATTTAACACACCAGTGTAACAACACAGCCATCAGAAATGCTGCTTGGTTTGGGAGACTCTTGTGTCTGAGGTCATTGAGAAATGGAAATAGTTTCCTCTAAAAAGAATAGATTCCAAGAAGCACCTGCTTCTGTTAAGCCACTGATTTTATTCATGATTGGGTGGGTGGCCTAAGATAAGGAAATAATTATGGCTTCTGAAGGAGGAGATGAGGTCTCAGAAAGTTGAAAACATTTCCAGTATGTCATAAGGTGATGAGTAGCCAAAAAGGGTGGCAAGTGATTGTCACACTGGCAATGCCACAGACTAAGAAGGCACACACAGATTAGAGCTCTTGCAGCTGGTATGACACACTTTCCTGGTTTCTTTTTCTTAATTCTTTTTTATTTTCTGATATCTCTTGAGAATCCAAAAGTGGGGCTTAATGGGATGACTTAGTGGGAAATGGTGCCTGCTACCAGGCTTGACCAATTGAGTGTGATGATCCTTGGTACCCACAGGGTAGAAGGAGAGAGCTGGCTCCCACAAATGGTCCTCTGACCTCCACAGGTTCACCACAACATGCAACCCCCATAATTAAATTAAAATGTAATGGAAAAGAATTACAAACAAATAATGGGAAAGTACAGGTGTCTGACAGGCAAAGAAAGAGACCCAGCTCCCAGCTCCCAAGGATGGGAAGTCAGTGAAGCTCTGAGGGAATTCAAGTGACTAACAGTGCTTGTGGGTCTCACTCAGCTAGTCTATTCAGATTCACGTGCTAAACTTCTGTCTAAGACATACCCCAATTGATGCTTTCTTAGGCATGTAGACATTTCTTAACCCATTTAACTGACATCTAAAATTAACCATCATGGCAGTATTTATGTAAACTAGAAACAAACAAAAAAAATCATATATATGCACTGAATCTAAGAACACATCATATTTCCAAATCACCAATGTATGAGATGTCTCTGAGAAGGAAGAGAAAATTAGAAATTATGACAAAAATATCAAAGTGTGAACAGCCTTTGTTGATTTTCATGGTAGTTGATTAAGTATTTTCTATATCTTAATTTATTTTTTGTAAGACTCCCAAAAGTAATGATGATTCAACCACTATTTTATTTGAGTTTTGAGGTCTAGATAATTTAATCATTTTTTTCCAGGAATATTTTATTATGTTTCACAGGCTTCTCCTTTCAACAAATAAAGGGCACAATTTTATTACTAGAAATGAAGCTATATAATTCACTTGATTAGTATTCCATTTTTGAGGTCTACAGAGATTTGTACTTTTTCCAGGATATTTGATCCTAAAGGTTCAGATATAATCTTTCCGAAGGGTATAATTTATATCTATCTCCTTTCATTTTTGTATAACTTGCCAAAAGTGATTTATCATTGCCTTCTGTCTAATGAAGACAGACTCCGTTGGGGGGAGAAAAGAGTCAAATTATTTTTCTTTAACCTATGGGGAAGAAATCCTTGAGAATCGGTTTCATTTCTGCTGCAACAATACAGAAAGCAAACATCATTTCATTGATGGGTCTATTTTAAGCAACAGAAAATTGAGAGCATTTGCTTCTAAAGTCTACTCCAGAATACCCTTGAAACCACAGTGCTGAACCTCAACAACGTGGAGATGCCTATGACCTTCCTGTGTATTTATCTTATTGATCAAGTCCTTTGAAGAATCTGATATTTCAGTAGAATCAACCATCCACAATATTGGGGAACCCGGCTCTGTCCTTCTAGCTTTGAGACAGACATCGTACTACGCCTGCAGCAGTCACTCACAGTTCTTTGGAAACTCTCACTTTTATATCTCCCAGATCCAGCTCAGAGATTAACCTATTAATAGACTTCCAGGATCATAGAGATATGGGGAAAATTTAATCTTCTCAAGGGAGGCTCAGAATACCCAAGGAGTATCGCCTGGGGTATTGGGAGGCGATTACTGGTCTCAAACTTTTTGAAAAGAAGTCACAATATGATTGAACTTGTATTACCTGACTCGTAGATATTTGTGGAGATTTTAAGGACAGCTTCAAATTCATATGAAGGGGTCACATAAGAATATGGTGGCTGAGTAATCTCCACTTCTGCAGGGGTCAGCTCTCAAGGGTCTTAAAAAGTAGTAGTGAGGATAAAGTGGAGAGCTGGGAAGTGATGATTCAGAGCTGTTTCTTGGACCAACTCTGCTCTAAAGGTTTGTAAGCTCAAAACTAGACAGCTACCGTCTTGAGAAAACGTGAAGCAGCAGGAAGGTTCATTAAGACTCACCTTTGATGATAGAAAATACACTAAAATGATAAAGAGTCGTCCTCACTCTGTGCGTGAGAACAGTAGCATCTTCAAACATTGCTTCTCTGGGAGGTGAAGGGGTGACTGAGGAGGGTTACGCAGATGATGCCAATGGCTCCAAGAAGTTGCCATGTTGTTTCAACCCAGTGATGTTCTTCCTGCATTCTGATTGTCTAGAGTGCCTCATACCCCTCTGTAAATGAGTGGTGAGCTTTGAAGTCCATGAAGACTGTGTCCTGTTGTGAATGTTGGACTTTCATAATGGGAGCTTTCTGCAAGACCAGACAGCACTCAGGAGAGATGGACCTAACTATGTACAAGTGTCCTAGCTCTGAGATAATGGAATGGTGAATGGTCCCGAGAGGTTTAGGGAAGACATGGGAGAGGAGGTGAGTGGTCTCTGCAGAGCGAGAGACATGACAAAGAACAAACATTATTTGGATCTCAATGTTATACTACAAATAACATATTAGTTCTATATGACCATAGGGATAAATACACACACACACACACACAAGAGAGAGAGAGAGAGAGAGAGAGAGAGAGAGAGAGAGAGAGAGAGAGGAGAGAGAGAGAGATTAATAGAATCAGGGTAAAGCAGAAGCATCCTGGGATGGAATAATGGATCTTTCCATAGTGTTCTTATAGAAGCTTAGTTGGGAGGACTTTTGGCATGATAATCACAACAGGTATCCGAGCAAAACCAAAACACCACAGTTGTGTAATAAAACAAGTTTTTTTATAAATGGTGAACTTTGTATATTTCCCGTCAAATCAGCACCTTCCTTTTTGAGGAAGCTGTTCAAGGTTGGCTAGCCTGATCTTTAACTTCATACTTATGGGCTGGATGTGATTCTTACATCATCTGCATCACTAATAAATGGGGGGGGATATTAAAATGTAAGGGAAAATACGTACTTCGCCAAATGATTACTCTCAGGGGCTCTCAGATTATACAGACCCAAATAAAATCTAAATGATAAAAGGAACTGTTGATTAGAATGGCTAAAATTAGTACTAAAAGTTTACAACTTCAGGCATATAAAACAATAGATTTTTTTGTGAATTTCTAATGAATTTCTGAATAATTCGGTTGGTCTGAAGAGTTTATTTTGAGAGCCACTGGGTTAGACGAACAGAAGCTGTCAATAAAACTTCAGACACATCATGAAATAAGAACATGTCTAGGGTACTCAGAACTCCTGATTCTGTGGCATTCTCCCCTAGAGGGATGGCAGTCTCTTCCTTTGCTGTCAATGGAGTCCCTTGTTTGAGCAAAACACCAGGATCCTTATTTTCCTGACACAGACCTTAACTCACAGTCTCATATTTGGCCAGGAGGTGGCACTATGGCGAATCAACCAGTTTCATTGGAAAGTCGTGGGATATTCCACTCATCAATATATAACAGATATTGGACCAGTAAACGTCAGTAAGCACCCACATTGAGTGGGGTGTTTCTTCTGTAAGGCCAGCATCACTTTTTACCCTTGTGCTTCGCCCACATTACAGATTCTTTATATGTCTTGCTTAGTTGAGTGTGTCACAGAACTGGTTCTCAGTAGCGATGGGTAAGAGTCTCCCATCTCTTTAAAGAGCCGAGAGGTAGTTCTGAGTGATCCCAAGATGCTTCTGAGAGTTGGTGGAGGGCTTGAGTGAATCTCACAGCTAATGTCTTTGAACTTGCGCAAGACGTTGGCTTCGCACAATGAGAGAGGGTATCCACCTTGCTGACACTCAGAGCCTACGTCAGTTGGGTTCAGCTGGTCATTGGATCTCACCGTCAAAGAATAGGTCCTCCGCCTCGAGGTTGCAAACCTAGGGATGTTTTAATGAGCGAGGACTAGGTAAAATAGAGACTTAAAGGGCCCATGGTAGAACTTTGTGTTGAGGAGGGTAATGCGAGGCACCTGGCGTCGGTGACTTATTCAACAGATGCTTGTGCGCAGGCTCTCTTTCTCTAGAAGCAAATCTGTTGTTCGTTTGTTACCGAAGGCTCCGCCCTGGCAGGTGACAGTTTCAATCAGTCTAACAGGCTGATCAGTCTCTTGATATCTCGCTGGACTCCCAGTGCACATTTTAATGGAAGATGGTTATTCCTGTGTGCTGGCACTGGGTTTAGCATGCATCCCAATCTCCTGAAAAGTGACGTGATTCATGACACTGCATAATGCCCTTTCCTGGCGGTAGAAAGGCTAGAATTGAATCAACTGAAACATGAAACTCCCCTTTCCCCAAGAGACTCAGAGTGGATTTAGGGAGGAAGACTACAGCGCTGGTCAGAGCAAGAGAGGAGGTACACAGTGGCAGAGGGGGAAAGCCAATGCATGCAAGACACGCAATGCATGCTGGATATAAAAAATTGGAGGTGAACCTGAAAACCGAGAGTGGAGCCGGGGAGAAGCCAAAGGAAGCAACAAAACGGACAGGACTAAACAAGGATTTGTGTGTGAGAAGAGAGAGACTGGAGAGCACCAGGCTGTGCTCTGGATGGACTCCAAAGGCAAAATAGCCACAGTCAATTTTATAAGCTTTTAGGACAGTCTTGCTGGAGGAGCTAAGATCCCTGTAAAGAGGATAGAATGAAGAAAAACTTCTCTAAATACGCGCTAGGCATGAAAGCGAGGAGAAGTTACAGAACAGACAGTGGTGGTGAGCTGTTGCCCTGAGCAGCTGAATGGCAGGGTGTTTATTGAACATTTGTGTGCCTAGATTCATGATGCATTAGTTCATTTGGCCCTCTCAGCAACGTAGAAGCTTAGGGTGAATACACATACACACCACAGCACACACACACACATGCCTATATTTTTGCATTAGTTTGGGTAACACTAGATATGGTAAAAATAAACTTTAGAAATGGAAAATGATTGGGGTGTGGACAGAGTACTTAACTACTGCACTCAAGAACCTAAGCCTGGAAGATTGTAAGTTTAAGGCCAGCCTAGACTATATAGTCAGTGTGATGGTTTGTATATGCTTGGTCCAAGGAGTGGCATTATTAGAAGGTGTGGCCTTGTTGGAGTAGGTGTGTCACTGTGGGTGTGGACTTTAAGTCCCTTATCCTAGCTGCCTGGAAGCTATAGACCTCACAGCTGCTCCTGCACTATGCCTGCCTGATGCTGCCATGTTCTCACTTTGATGATACTGGACTGAACCTCTGAACCTGTAAGCCAGGCCCAATTAGATGTTGTCCTTATAAGACTTGCCTTGGTCATGGTGTCTGCTCACAGCAGTAAAACCCTAATTAAGACAGTCAGTTTCAAGTCAGCATGAGCTACAGTGTAAAACCTTGTCTCATCCTATAGCCCCTCCCCCCATGCTAAAATGAAAAGTGACTTAAATACAATAGAAGTCGTTGGTGTGTTTTCTCACTCATGTATAAATCCTACGTGTGGTTCCTGATCAACAGGTCATATACTTCCTACCCTTTGTCCCAACAATCTCTATGGCTCTATCTTAACCATCTACATCTAGGTACCAGCACGGAAAAGAAGACCCACTTTCCCCTTGAAGTCGTATGCAGCCTGGAAATGGCAAATGCAACCCTTTACAAGCATTTCCCTTGACCACAAGGAGTCGCTTAGACTTTAAGGAGACGGAGCAATGTAAGCCGTTGTCTGTTGCTCGGGCACTATCTGTTTCACCTCTTCTTCACACACATGACACAGCAGCGGTTCTCATCCTCCCTAAAGCTGTCATCTTTTAACACAGCTCCTCATGTCGTAGTGACCCCCAACCATAAAATTATTTTTCTTGGTATTTCATAACTGTAATTTTGCTAGTGTTAGGACTCATCATGTAAATATATGATATTTTCAACGGTCTCAGGCAAACCTTGTGAAAGAGTCATTCAACCCCCATAGTGCTGCTTTATAGAGTCAAGGATAATACTCAATCACCTTCTGCAACAAGCCCAAACGCCACCATATCTCAGGGATGTATTGCATTGTGCACCAGGTCTGCAGGCTCCTCTTTTGGTTCTGGGAACAGTACACTGAGAAAGAGAAGATGGAACAATTGGTCAAAGACAGGATGTACACGATGAGCGCTTTATTGGGATAATGAAAAAACAGGAAGCATACAACAGACACAGGACCACAATACTATGAAATTCCACTAGGACACCATTGGCAAAACTGGTATTTGGGGAATTGTGGGAGTTCCTTACTTACATCCTATGTTGGCTTTCAGGAGGACCTCCTTTGTTTACATCTGATACACCCTTCCAGAAAGCCTCTGGGATCTTAATTGGACACTGGAATCTTTGGGCTCTGTCCAGTTCCAACATACCTCTTCTCTCTTTGTTGTTGTTGTTTTGTTTTTAGAGACAGAGTTTCTCTGTGTAGCCCTGGCTGTCCTGGAATTCACTCTGTAGACCAGGCTGGCCTCGAACTCAGAAATCCGCCTGCCTCTGCCTCCCAAGTGCTGGGATTAAAGGTGTGTGCCACCACTGCCCAGCTACTTCTTCTTATTCATAAAAACCTGTGCTTTTTTTTTTTTTTTTAAAAAGGGTGTCTTCAATCATGGATATGGGATCAGAGGTATAATTTCTTCACATATTAGTCAGCTATTGTTGTTTGTTACATAGTAAGCAATTCCTGAGACTCCATTGTTCGCAACAAGAAAGGTGAATTTCTTGTTCACATTGCATGTCAGTGGAGGGTTGACAGTAGCTTGGTTTTTGTGACTTCTCCATTCTGGGGTGATGATGGAAAGATTAACTCCTGCTCTGATGTTGACTTAGCAGAGCCATGTAGTGGCTGCTGATGTGTACATAGGATGCAATGCTATCCATTCTCAAACTTTACCATGCAAAGTCTCCTGTCGTGGGGCAAAGTGATAGAGCCATAGGCAGATGTATATACTCTTTTCATGGGGTGAGATGACATCTCTTCTTGGCAATGCAGAGCCACCAGGAACTTAGTGGAATTTGATCTGTTTGCTTGTAGTCTGGTTCATGGGAAAACAAGACCAAGCTCTTTCCTAGACAGAGCTTTACAGTCTGATGGTCTCATCGCTTTCTTTCCCATAGGACAGTCAACCTCAGTTTGAGACTGAGGAAGGCTACCAGCCTCATGAGAGGGCCGTGTCCTCATGAGTTTCTCTGCTATATGGTTGAGTCACTTCATTTGCCTGGAAGCCTTCCTGCACACTCAAAGCTGTTTCAGTCTTTGATTTCCTTTTGCTCAGGGTCCAGATGCATTCTGCAGTACTGGCAAGCCCCGCCTCTCTGGGCTCTTTCCAATGCCTTTCCCCTTTTTCGCCTAATCAGACAGTGTTTGCCTGAACTCATCACTTTCTTGCAACGTCTTACTAAATGCAGCCACCAAGCAATTGGAAGCAATTGGGATTCTGGCTCTTTCCAGCCTCCCTTCCCCCTTGTCCTTCCACAGTAAGAGCTAGAGACTCGGTAGCACTTCAGCTTTCTGAGCTGTTTCAGATTGTGATTTTGCTCTATCATGTCTCCATTATTCCTGCATTAGATGTCTCCTCAGTACCATTATTCATCTATCTGCCCCTGAACCAATGCCATAGTTCTGTTCTGTTGCTGATGTATTCACTTTCTCATTCACTGTGTTGTGTGTGTGTGTGTGTGTGTGTGCGTGGTAGTGTGTGTATGTGTGTGTGTGTGCGTGTGTGTATATGTGTGAGTATATATGTGTGTGTGTGTGACTGTGTGTGAGTGAATGTATAAATGAATTGTGAGTGTGTGAGTATATATGTATATGTGTCTGAGTGTGTGTTTCTGTGTATTTGTGTATATTTGGTAGAGTGATGCAACAAATAATGTTGTTTTTAAAATCAAGTATTAACTCAGTGAAATAGGAATCTATTTCCTGTGTGAGTATCTGAGTACCCAGCTAAAGAAAATTTACTGTTTCTTAGAGTCTCTTCCTTGCACAGAGACTTGGAGTCCTTCAAATCCGTGACTCCATCATCCTCCAGGACAAAGTTCTCCCATCATAGTCTGTGGGCGAGATTTGGCCTGATGACTACTCCTGCAAACAGTTTTATGGAAGCACAGTCATGTCCATTTACTAATATGTGGTCTGTGCTTGCACTAAAACGGTAGAGTTGTGGGGATACTCTTCATTTCTTATTGTTTCATGAAGAGCATGAAGACACATGCACTCAGAGAGCATTAGAACTCAGAGAGCATTAAAAACAAAAGCAAGTTCACTCTCATAGGCACGGGCAGACCATCCCTGAAATGTGGGTCATGGTGTTCTGTCTTTCTAGTCTATTTTACTCTACATCATTTTTCCTCTCCTCTTATTAGCACGTATAATGCGTTTTCCTTATCCCATGTCTTGAATCAGGGGTGGGTTGAACTAGAAGTCATCTATTCCTTCATGAGATTCATCAAGGTGGTGTCATTGTTCCCATTATTGTCTGTTAGCTAAATCATCTTGCTCCCCTAAAGTGGGGAGGGCGTTACCATGAGAGCCAGTGCCCGTCTCTTCTCAGGCCATACAGGCAAGTCAACTGTATCCTGTACAAGCAAACCAAGGAGAGTTGTCCTGTGCCAATGGACCCTTTCCCTGGTTCCATAGATCATCTGTAAAATGCATCAGTAAATCTCTAACCAACAGTAGAGGTAACAAGAATGGTTAAACTTCATTGCCAACTCGATGTAGACTCACCCATGGAACACACTTCTGTACATCGTGTGTGATGGCTCTGTGTGTCTGTGTGTGTGAGTGTGTGCGTGTGATGACTCTGGTGTGTGTGTGTGTTTGTGATGGCTTTCTGTGTGTATATATGTGATGGCTCTGTGTGTGTGTGTGTGTGTGTGTGTGTGATGTTGGGTCTGTGTGTGTATATGTGATGGATCTATTGTGAATGTGTGTGTGTTGTGATGGCTCTGTGTGTGTGTGTATGGTGGCTTGTGTGTTATATTGTGATATATATGTTTGTGAATGTGTGTGTGTATGTTTGTGATGGCTCTCTGTGTGTGTATGTGTGGTTATGTGGTTCTGTGTATGTGATGGCTCTGTGTGTGTGTGTGAGTGGTGTGTTGGCTCTGTGTGTATATGTGATGGATCTATTTGTGAATGTGTGTGTGTGTGTTTGTGATGGTTCTCTGTGTGTGTATGTGTGGTTATGGTGGTTCTGTGTATGTGATGGCTCTGTGTGTGTGTGTGAGTGTGTGTGTTGGCTCTGTGTGTATATGTGATGGATCTATTTGTGAATGTGTGTGTGTGTGTTTGTGATGGTTCTCTGTGTGTGTATGTGTGGTTATGGTGGTTCTGTGTATGTGATGACTCTGTGTTGTGTGTGTGTGTGTGTGTTGTATCAATCCACATGTGTGCAATCATCCTATGGTAATAACTAATAAACAGTCTAACAGAACTATTATGATCTATAAAACCTAAATGATTTGTCTGGGTTTTCATATAAAAAGCTTACAGACGCCCACTTCCGATCCCAGTCATCAAAATTTAAGTCTGCATGAGAAAATGGAGAAAAAGACGTTGACGAGGTCCAGGGTCCCGGGCTCGGAGTGCCCCACAGACTCATGATCACGTTCCACTATATGCTTCAGCCACCAGGTGGAGAGAGAAGTGTCGTTCCAGCCTGAGTGACCATCCTGCCGCCGCTTCTAAGACATCCCCTTCTGCAAGGGGGTTAAAAATGTTACAGGTCAGTTGGCAATCTCCAACGCAATGCCCACTGTGGGGATTTATTTCCTAAACAGGCTATTTAAGGTTATAACTTGACCCAGCTAAGGCACCTATCAAGAGACTTCACAGTTTGGCCTCTAGGGTCAGAAAGACCTAAGTTTGACTATAAACTCAATAAAGGGTATTAATATGTTCTTGCCTTTAAGGCAGTGAAATTCTTGCTGGAGATGTTTAACATTTACCTCCTAATTTGTAGTTTAGAAATTGCAAAAAACATTGCCCAGCAGGCTTTTAAAGTTCCTTCTACCTCAGCGATACTTCCTCTGTGGCATTTTCTTCTGTGTGTGACTTCAACCATTTAAGGTGGTCGAGGCAGAGAGCGATGCAAGCCCCCAGCTGCTGAGGTGATGGCAGAGAAAGCATGCGTGGCTCAAGGGCTTTGCCTGACATCAATTATGTGCCCTTGGAGGCCAGAAGAGGGTGTTGGATGCCCTGGAACTGGAGTTATAGACATGACTGACCACACGGGTGCTGAAAACCAAACCAAGTCTTCTGAAAGAGCAGCCAGTGCTCTTAACCACTGAACCATCTCTCCAGCCCCCTCACTTTTGTTGTTTTGGGGTTTCATTTGTTTGTTTAACTTAAAATGATTAGAAAATTATGCTTTGTTCTAGACATTTTTTGAGTACCCTGAAGCTTTTTAAAACTTCATTCATCTCCTTCCCTTCATGAGGCCCTAAATTTTATTTTATTTTTTTTAATAATCAGCAGATTTCTACACAGACCTGGGTATATTCTACAGTGTCTCTGTTAAGGCCAAAAACTTTTTTAACTTTATGATTTTTTTTCCTGAAACATAAAAAATCATGTAACATTCTAGCTTATCAAAACTATGACCTAATAAATTAATTAATGTCTTGGAATCCTAACACGTGAGACTGTGTTTAAACATGTGACCGTGTTGGCATCAAATGGCATTGTGGCATTTTCAATGTCTTGAGACAATTGTGATGGGGGGACTGGTCCTAACAAAAGCTCTGATGGCACTGGCATACAGAATTAAAAGTGTAGACGAAAGAGGCCTACTATGCCACCTACTATGTTTGTTCTCCAAGTCGCTGTATCGCTTGAACTCTCCACATGAGTAACCAATTAACAGTGAACATGATGTATCCACTGCTTTCCTAGTTGGACTAAATAACCCCAGACATGCTTTTAAAATGCTGTGATGTTAAAACTTAAAGCAATTTACACAGTTGGAGCCTCGTGGAATTATTCTGGGATCATTATTCACTCCGTTGAGTGTATCGGAAAGCTGTTTCTTGAATCCTGCTTAAGTAAACGCACTACTCTTGTTGTTGTTATTGTAGTAGTACTCAAAAAGTTACACTGCACACGTAGATGATCTATAGACCCTAACCTGAGGCTGCATTGTTATGTATAAGTTCTCCGCCAGCAACAGAGTTCTTGTAAAACAATCTCATATATTCCATTACATTAATGCTGTTCATTTGGATTTTAATGGTTTCTGCCTTCCTGTTGGTGTTTAATTCGTAAATTGCTTTGGCTCCATGGTTTGATAAGAACTGTAAACACATATTTCTTTTTGAATCACATGAAAAATGTGAGTGTTTGCTTTATAGTATAATAAAATAATGTAATAGAGCAGGTAGAAAGGGGCCACTGTAGATGATCCTTCCTTTTAGAGGAAGAATACATATTATTCCAGCTCAAAACAGCTCCTTGAGCAAGCACCTCTCTCAGGAGTTCAACAGATTTAGTCTTTGAAGGAGGAAAGGCTTTGAGTGAAAGCTTGGCTGAACTGAGGAGAAGGACAACGCCATCCTGGACATGAATGATAACGCTACATCACGCTGCATTTAAGGAAATCGCCCTTAACATGTCTTCCCAGTTCTCTCAATGATTTAAAATTATCCTCTAAAATCTGTGACCGTACAAGGCTTTACTTGACAGAGAATTTACTGAGAACTTTTTCTAGGGTTAGGAAAATGCCTTGGTGGTTAACTGCTTGCCACATAAGTAAGACATAAGTTCAAATCTCTAGACCCCATATAGACATCTGGTGGATGTGATGGCTCACCTGTAATTTCAGATGAAATTGTAGTAGTACTCAAAAAGTTACACTGCACACGTGTAATGTGCATGTGTAATGGATGGCAGACACAGGACATCCCTGGAGCAAGCAGACTGCTTCAACTAGTGGTAGCTGCCACCTTTGTGTTTGATTAAAAGAAGCTGCTTTGTCAGGCTGTGATCGCACATGCCTTTAATCCCAGCACTTGGAAGGCAGAGGCAGGCAGATCCCTGAGTTTGAGGCCAGCCTGATTACAGAGTGAATTCAAGGGCAACCAGGGTCACACAGGGAAAGCCTGAAAAACCAAAGAAGAGAAGGGAGGGGAGGGGAGGGAGGGGAGGGGGGGGAAGGGGAGGGGAGGGGAGGGGAGGGGAGGGGAGGGGAGGGAGGGGAAGGGAGGGGAGGGGAGGGGAGGGGGGAGGGGAGGGGAGGGGAAAGGAAGGGAAAAGAGAGACAGACCTGTTTCAAAAGAATTAGGTAAAGGAGATATTGAGAAAGATTTCTGACATCAACCTTCTGTTTCACATGCGCATTACACACACACACACACACCACTCACAGAAACATAGGAAAAGGAGAAAATATAAAGAAATGCTTTTCTAGCTCAGGATGTTAAAAAGTTACATACCTTTCCACTCCCAAGCTCTATGGCCCTTTTTTTAGTCACTGTTCTTTTTTTTTTTTTTTTTTTTGGTTTTGGTTTTTCGAGACAGGGTTTCTCTGTGTAGCCCTGGCTGTTCTGGAACTCACTCTGTAGACCAGGCTGGCCTCGAACTCAGAAATCCGCCTGCCTCTGCCTCCCAAGTGCTGGGATTAAAGGCGTGCGCCACCACCGCCCCGGCTTTTAGTCACTGTTCTGTTGCTGTGAAGAGACACCATGACCAAGACAACTTATAAACGAAAGCATTCAATTGGGAGCTTGCTTCCCGTTTCAGAGAGTGAGTCTGTGATCATCATGGCGGGGAGCATGGCGGCAGGCAAGTGCTGACGCGTGAAGATACATCTGACTCACAAGATGGGGCCAGAGCATAAACCTGGGCCTGATATGAGCCTTCGAAACCTCAAAGCCCATCCCTAGCGACACACCTCCTCCAAAGAAACCACGCCCCTCCGTGAAGCCACGCCTCCTAATCCTTCCTAAACAGTCCACCAACTGGGAACCAAGGATTCAAATACAATAGCCCAGGAGGGCCATTGTCATCCAAACCACAAGGTCTCAGCCTCCAATCTCTGATCTGGGATCATTTGCTCATTTCAGGACACACAGGGCTTGTAAATTAGTAACCATATTTTAGATTTTATTTTTATAACTGGGACTGGATGCTTAGTAAAAAAATAAAAAGAACCAGGAGACCAAGAATGACACACAGTACTATAATTAAATTTTCCTTTTTAGCACAAAGAAATGTACTTTAAGTTACCTACAGTTTCCTGTAGAGTTACTAAAGTATGGGCCCTCCGCCTGAGTGTAAATCACACTCAGTGTAAGTTGTTTCAAGTAGAGCAGGGTCTCATGGCTTTCGGATTGCTATCTGGTTTTTGTGCTCAATCCTTTCTTTCCTTCCTTCCTTCTTTCTTTCTTCTGCTTCCTTGCTTCCTTCTTTCCTTCCTTCCTTTCTCTTTTCTTCTTTCTTCCTTTCTCTCTTTCCTTTTTTCTACCTCTCTTGCTTCCTTCTTCTTTCTTCCTTCCTTCCTTCCTTCCTTCCTTCCTTCCTTCCTTCCTTCTTTCTCTTTTCTTCTTTCTTCTTCTTTTCTCTTCCTTCCTCTTTCTTCTGCTGTCACTTTTACCAACTTCAGCAGCTTTTAGTAGCTTTGTTTTATTAGTCATTTCTCAACCATCTCATCTTTCTCATGAAGTGGCTCATTTTGCATCTGTATTCTGTCCCTTTCTTTAACACTTGAAGTCTGTAATTGCGCCAACAAGAATGTTTGTATCAGAGTCTGGGAGACAGCCTACCCAGTTCTTGCTAAGCAAACAGTTCCCTGGTGTGGGGTATCTGAGGGCATCTTGAAGAGCTAGAGTCCTTAGACTGTAAGCACTATGAGCAACAACCTGTATCTTTTACAGGAGGGATAGCAGGTTTGTACTTCAGCATCAGGGTTAAATGAACATTGGTTAAAAGACAAATAAGTTTCTACTTCACAACATAGTGCAAAGTCAATGGGAAATATCATGGAACCCTCCATCCGTCAGTCTCAGGACTATTCAGCTTCATTACTGTGATCTCTGCTTTTTGCTTCAATACTAGATGCCCCTTTCCAAGAACTCCCAGAGGACAGGGATGTTTAAGGATAACCTAATTAACTACGGCCACTCACAGATGTGTGTGTGTGGTGCCTCTATGTTACAAGTCTCCTCATAGCGAGCTGTGTTCTCTCTGTCTTCTTTCTGATCACGATGTCTGGCTGTCTGTAACAACAAGGGTGGATAATTCATCCTTGAATTGAACAGGGGCAACCAGCAGGTTGGAGGCTCCCAAAAATAAGTAGGGATATCTAACCCACTGACTAGACTTTCCTGAGAAATAGTTAAATTTTATTCTCCAGTTGGTGCCCTAAAAGATACGGATGACCATATAGCTCTTTACCAGATTACATCTAACCCAACAGTTCAATCTGAAGGCTCTCTGTTAGTTCCTTGCTTCATCACTGGGTCAAACAGCTAACAGAAGCATCCTACGAGGAGATGGGTGTATCATAATTGAGTTTTACAGGGAGGAGTCATGACAGCTGAACTTCAACCGTGTGGGAGGAGTCTATATCTTGAAGTTCGAAAGAGAACTATTTGGAGGGTGGAGATTTTATGGGGATAGAATACATGTGACATGGAAGCAGAAGAAAGATTTCAAGAGGAAAGAACAAGAAGGTTGTGAGGGGTGGGAGAAGAGGATGAAGAAGAATGATATGAATGCAAATGCCATATGAAGTACGACCTGGTACATTTATTAAAAACACTAAAAATTAAAAAACAATAGATCCCTCAATCTGGCTATGATAACTTTAATTTTTTTCAAAACCTATTTTTAATGATGGTTCTTAAATGCTTTAACCTCCCTTGTAGCCCATCACCCACCAGAGGTAGTGGAAAAGAAAGGATATAGTAGCAAGTCCCATCTGCACTGTCAGGACATCTGTAATTCAGTTTACAGGTCAACAATGGCAGCTCGATCCACTTGCAAACACTTTATGGATACGCCAGCAGTCTGGATACGCCAGCAGTCCAGTTTGGTAGAGTTGGGATAGCAAACATAAATCAGCAGTGGTGGCACTACTAGCAGAGACAGACAGACCTCAGCCTTGGTACAAGTCAGTAGAAGGGATCAGGGAATGCCAGGAAAATGTTTTTGGCTGTGCCTCTTTGGGGGAGGCAAAGATCATCGAAGACTTGAGACCAACAAGCATTGCACAGCTAGCTCTTTAAGCAAGCCAAGCTCAGTCCTAGTCACTGTCTGTCCTATTTATACCCTCCAAACATCATGATCTTCACGGGTCTTGTCTCAGCATGTATCTTACCTCAACACGTGTCTGTCTTAGCTGACATCACTCTGTCAAATAGCCTGAGTCAAAGGAAGTGGCAAGAAACTGCAGCACATCACCACAAGTTTTTTGGTGCCATTTCTCTCTATAGAGTCCCAACATATGGAGCTCAACCATACAATGTAAGGTAGATCAATACATGCATGTCATTAGCAAAGAATCCTTCATCACAGTGTCCTTTCGTGTGCTTGCTTTAGCAGGATATCCTTTCACCTGGGTCTGCTTCAATGAACCACTCCTTCATGCCTTCGCAAAACACCATCCAACACAACTGACTTTCCAAAGAACCCTTACATTTCCACTTCAGCCATCACCCATAATAAGCCATGCCTTTCCCCAACCTACTTCTTCCAGCTAACCTTCACCTCCTAATGGCCGTACATTTTCCCCAAATAGTGCCACCAGCTGGAGACCAAGTGTTCACACATGAACCTGTGGAGACATTTCACATTCAAACCATGACAGAAGAATCCCAAGGGAGTCAGCAAAACTTAAGACAGATAAACACAAACCAGCAAAGAAATAAACCCGAGACGTTTCCTCTCTACTGTTCTAAGTTAAGCACTTAAATAGCATGGGCAGAAGCCCTAATGTGTAAGCAAATGCAAGGAAGGCTGTGCTTCCTTATACAGCTAGAAAAGGGCCTCACAAATAAAAAACAAATCTTACCATAAAAGTGATTTGTTATTTGCTGTCCTCATAAACACCACAAGCATAATGAGGACTTCAAGACATGAGTTGATTAAACCTTCTCAGTCAACAGCAAAAACAATCACATACAGATTTAGGAGTCACAGGGACAAAGAATCTAAATAAAAATTTTACATTGAGAAATTCTCTTTTATAAATCCTTTCTCCATCTGTTTCATGGAGTTGGTGAAATGAGGAGGGCTTCCCTCTACAATCCCTCATCATTTCCTGTCTTTTCTTTTTTCTACAGTCTCCCTCTTCTAGGAACACTGTACTGTGTCTGGTGTGTCTCTGAGGCAAACATGGGATGTAATGGGACTTCCTGAAAGAAAATTTTCTTCCTCCTCTTCCTCTTCCTCTTCTTCTTCTTCTTCTCCTACTCCTCCTCTTCCTTCTTTCTCTTTCTCTCTTCTCTCTGTTGATCTGTGATGTCATCTCTATTCATTTCCATGACGGCCAGCTTGTCATTACTTATGCATTCTGGCCCTACATTTCTGGGTGAGCCAATACAGGAAGGGCAAACGTGCATATTTATTTCTATTTTCCTCATTTGGTGTTTCATAAAACAGTATAAGAATTTTATTTCCTATGACAGGAAAAAGCCATGTAGCTTTATTGTCACAGCTTCAATATGTCTGGAGAAAATGTTATAAATTAGCCTTTGGAGCAATTGAGACACCAATCCTGTGTAAAGTGGGTGACTTATTTTTAAGTGAGAAATTGATATACAGAGTATAGAGGGGACTGTGCCCACTGTTGAGTTGTTCTCATTGCTGCTGGGGACAGGCCTTCCCTGACTGGGAAGACTTATCAGAGACTTAGCATGCTGAAAAAGGGGTGAACTGCAGGTGACCACAGAACATAAGGGCAAGAAGTGTTGGTGAAGGGGCTTCTTTCAGCCTTAACAAGAAACTTAGCTAGCAGGCTCCTACACTCACAGAGAAGAGAGGCTGATTAGGAGATACATTGAGTGGTTTACAGGCTTGGTCCTGGATTGTGGGCTGTCTGTTGCCGATTATAGGGACAATCAAGAATCTCTGGTGGTGACTTCTCCTTTATAATCCCCATCTTCTAAGATTCTCCAAGGTTATCCAATCCTGTGGTGTGGGGTTTCCAAAGGAGTAGAACCAGTAGAATGGGAAACTTTCTGTGAATTTGATACGCTTTAAAAAATATGAAGAATAATTTCTGATGTCAGTAGAGATGTTTATGTCTTTGCTCTCAGGTTCTGCGGGGTGAAGGTGCAGTCTGGAGCTCCAAGAGAGTCAATATGTTTAAACCCCAGTCTAAAGTCTTACGAACCAGAGGAGCCCATGGCATGGTACCTGTTCAAAGACCAATGGGTTTGAAACCCAGGAAGAAATGTTGAGTACAAAGTCAGGAAGAAAGCCAAAGTTCCAATTCACAGTCAGGCTGGTAGATAGTTTCTTACTTCCTTTGTGGAAGATCAACATTTGGGTTCTACATAGGCTTTGGCATGTAGAACCACACTAGAGAGAGAGCACAACCCACTTTACTCAGTCTCTCAGTCTAGCAACTCTAAATATTGATCTTACCTAAAACACTCTCTACCCCAGAAAGATACAGCCAAAGATGGCTCAGTCATGATGATGCATAGTTTTTTTTTTTTAATTTAATTAATTTATATTTTTACAGTCCAGTCATTATCCCCCTCCCAGTCTGTCCCCCGACAGTTCATCATCCATTCCTTCTCCCCTGTCTCCAACAGGATGTCCCCACACCCAAACACCCCACCGTGCCTCCCCATTTCCTGGGGCCCTTCTTCAGGTTAGTGCATCTTTCTCTCATTGAGGCCAGACCAGGCAGTCCTCTGCTGTATATGAGTCGGGGACCTCAGATCAGCCAGTGTATGCTGCCTGGTTGGTGACTCAGTGTCTGGGAGATCACGGGGATCCAGGTTTGTTGAGACTGCTGGTCTTCCTATGGGGTCGCCCTCCTCCTCAACTTCTTCCAGCTAATTCAACCACAGGGGTCTCCAGCTTCAGACCATTGGTTGGGTGTATGTATCTGCATCTGTCTCAGTCAGCTGCTTGTTGGGCTTCTTGTTGGTAGCTATGCTAGGCTCCTGCTATCATACATCATAGCACATGATGCATAGTCTTAACCAGTACATTCGCTTGGACATACACACACACACACACACACACACACACACACACACACACACATGCACAGAAGCATAGGGAAAACAGATCTTCCATCATTAGGAGTTGAAGTTTCCAGGGGCCTACATCAATGCACCCCATTGTTGTAGCTCAGATTCTGAAGGTGAGTTACTTATTAGGAGTCCCCTTGGATCCATATGTATGGAAAAGAAGGAGGAGTGGATCTGAACAAGAAGAGGAGATGAGCTGGGATACAGCTTAACCATGGCCTTCACTTGCTTGACTGGGGGCTCAAGAAGGAAGTGACCAGTTGCCAGGCCTGCACACACTTGCTTTTATCAGCCGCTAGATGTAGGTTTCACATAGGTGGTGACCTTAGGCGAGGCAGCCATGTGTAGCATAGCTGTCCTAGAGGAAATAAACCCTGATGACTTTGTGGACAGTTCTCCTATCTGTCCCTCAGAGGCTTTGTAGTATTCCCTCCCCTGCATCCATATCACAGGGCTGGTTTGAATCCCGTGTCTTATTCTTTGCAGGGTCATCTTTGATTCTCAATTTTGTTCTTATTCACAGCAATGAAACCATTTTAATTATTTGAAATTCTCATAAATTTTTCTTATCAATTTATGTGACATAACATAGTTCACCATTGCTCTTAAAAACCACAAAGATACCGTTCTCTTCCTAAAGAAGTTTGTGTACAGATACATTACTTTCCAGTAAAAGATTATACAAACCATATTAAAGAAACCATACCACTTTTTATGGCTCCTGTGAAGTTGCTTGGTAAAAGTGCTTCTGAACTGAATCCTAAAACATACCCTCCTGCCAACTCTGTACCCTCAGATGAGCTAAAGGTTATTGTCATCAGAACAGTTTCTGTATTCTCAAATATTTGATAAAGTGAAGACACACTACTTTATCACCTCATGTTCTATCAGACCATCAATTTTTTTCTTGGTTCATGTTAGGAAGGCTGCTTTTTATTGTTTTTTGTTGTTGTTGTTGTTTTTTAATTTGAGAAATGTCTTCAAGACCTTTCAGGTATGGAAACACACCACCACCATCACCATCATCATTACCACCACCATCACCACCATCACCATCACCATTATCCATCCTAAACCCCAAATGCAACCATTTGGAACTGTTGACAACTCGACAGTTCTAGCGGAACCAGTCTTTGTAACTTCACTCCTGTTCTTCGGACCACGTGTCACCAGCTTGTTTGAGTCGTGTTCTGTAAACTCAGACATATGTCCCTCAGAATCTAATTGGGACTGGGATCTGATGACATAGCTCTGCACTCAGAATATTTAGCAGATGCACAGGTTTGGGAAGTGTGAGGGTCCATGTGATTAGAGCCAGCAATATCCAGCCCGGCACCATATGGTCTCTGGACCATACCATTGCGCTGGGATCTGGGTCTTGTTTCTAATTAAGATGAGACACAGGAAGGGTCTGTCTAAGGAAACATGTGGAATCTAAACACTCCTGGAGTATAAACTTGTATAACAATCCAGCCATCAGCAGTCAACCCTACAGTTAAGATACCCTTGTAGCTTTAATGTGGAAAGTTTTCCTGTGAGACTGAAAGTTACGATGCCTCCCTTCAGGCTGACCAAAGCTGCTGGGTTTTACTGTAATGTCAGTTGGATTCTAGTTGCACCCCATTGAAGGGCAAATTTGGCTCCATGAATCTCCCCAACAGTGACATCATTGCCACAGTGGTTATGAAACAGATCTGATATGGACTTAGCTGGAGCCACCCACAAAATTGCAAGCCAATGAGTTTAAACCAATCTTAAAATTGTAACTTAAGGCAAAAAAAAAAGTTTGCAATATTAGTTGGGTGCCAGGGACCCCTTTTAAAGGACTGTGTCTGAGAGGTAGAAAGGAAACCTAAAACACTGGCAATTCCTCTTTAAATTCCTATTCTTACCAAATTCGTGCCAGATACTATGAACTTTCCTGTTTAAAACTGTTTTCTTACTATTGACAACTTGGAGCTGTATATGTTTATAAAGTACAAAGGGATGCTTTTGTGTAATTATTTAATATGAATTGGATTAATTAGATCAACTTTCAATACTCATCTAACTTCAGTAGTAGGCACATCTCAGAATTAACCAATTACTAATTCTGAAATGCACAATGCCCTGTTATTAACTTATCTACCACACGTGCTCAGTCGCAAAAGAAAGCACTTCCGGTCAAAATGAGACTCCGAGGTCATGGTTCCCTTCGACCACCATCTGCTCTTTGACCCAAGAGAAGGGAAGGGTGTACTTCTAAAGATGAAAACTGACCAGAGGCCAGTCATTCACAGTCACATGGAAAATTGTTTCCTTTTAGAGTACAGAGATAATTTGACTCAGCCTTGTTCCTTTTATGTAGTTTACTCTCTGGGTTGGTTGCTATTCACAAATCTCAAATTGTCTTGATTTTCATCCAAAACTATGAAAGAATTTAAATTATTATGTTTACTCTGCAGCCTATGGCAGGGCTGAGAATCATGGGAAAATACCTCCACCCTAGATGGAAATCTAATCTCTCCAAATAAGAACATCAAATCTCCTAAAAGGGTAGCCTAACCCTAGTGCCAACACTAGCTTGAGTTGTGAGCAGACTTAATATAGGTTTCCATTTCAGATATCTTGCTTGGTAGCAAAAAATTATATATATAAGGGGAGTATGAGAGAGATCAGCCAGTTGGATTACATTTTAATATTTCCTATCCATGCTGAATACATTGAGTCTAAAAGCAGAACATAAAAACCCAGCTCAGCTGAAATATGAAGCACCATTTGTTATTATCAACGCTCTGTGTCATCATTACCAGCCTCATATGTCAAGAGGACAGCTGGCACTTCCAAGGTCAATGACAGTTTTATATAAAAAGGCCCCAAATGAAAGGATGACAGAGATCAAAGATTTGGGCCAATCCTAAAGAGAAAGACCACCATATGCTAGCTCATCCATTCCAAAAACCAGACGTTTATCCTTGGTACCTAAGATGAAAGAATAGGAAGAGATTGAAAGGGATGATTTAATAAAAGCTACAGAGATAGCAGCCCACTCAAAGACAAGTTAGAGATCTGATAGGAAAAGTCACTGAAGAGATGTGACTACAACTAATTGACATTACTGCATGTCCACTCCCCATAGTGAATTCATTCTCAGAAGGTTGATGCTAATAAGGTTAGATTCAATTATATAGCAGGACAGTAATCATCGCACATGTGCATGAAACCAAATCAGTTTCAGATAGATGGTAGCAAGGAACAGACCTGGGCCCCGCTCTGCCGGGCTTTTGAGTACCTTAGTGTATTTACATCCGTGGAGCAGGTGGGACATGTGGACAAGCTTAAGGGCTTTCGGATTTTTAGAACAAAGCAGAAATTAAATCGCCGCTGGATGCATGTCAAGGGTTGCTATGAGAAATTATAATTATCTAAATTGATAATGTGCAGCCAGTTGACGAAACATTCACTGTAGAGATATGACCTTGGCTATGACTGGGTCACAACATTGATGTTCTTATTTGGAGAGATTAGATTTCCATCTAGGGTGGAGGAATTTCCCCATGATTCTCAGCCCTACCATAGGCTCAGAGTAAACACAATAACTTAAATTCTTTCATCGTTTTGGATAAAATCAAGACAACTTGAGATTTGTGAATACCAACCAACCTAGGCTTTTCGGGAGCACTGGAAACAAGCACACTCCCCTAATGGCTTCTAATTAATTTAGCTTTCTGTCACATATGTACCTTCATTTCAGAGCCACTAGTTGGAGCTGTTTGAAGGATGCTGTGGAAAGAAAAGGATGACTACGCCAGAAAAAAGAAAACTGCCCAGACCAAGGACACCCAGATAATAAGCAAAGCAATAACTTCTCCGTGGAGAGTCTTCCAGTCTCAGTAAATACTCAATCCCTTCTGTATTTCATCGGTCTTTTTTTCTGTGAACATTCTTGCCTTTGTTATCAAATTACATGATCTGATTTGCTACGGAATGGGAGGGACCTGTATACACAGAAATCTGTTTTATTCTGAAAAATGGGAACCTCGTGATTTTTCCCGCTCAACTGAGTTCAATCTGAATAGTAGATACCCATTACTGAGACCAGTGACAGCCCCACATACTCAAAATAGGCTCTGTGAGTCACAGCAGAAACTAAGAGTGGCCTTCTGTGGTGGGCTGAAATTCTGATCCTCAAGGTGAGGGTATATAAAAGGGGCTTCGGGCAGGCAGAAGTCATGTTGTTAGAATGGCCTCCTCGAGGAGACTACTGGCCTTAAATAGAGAAACTTGAGGGCTAGGGAGATGTTTGTGGGTGATGTGGGCAAGTGTGAGGGTGGGACTGTGGATTTGCAGACACCCCCCAATAAACAGATTTCATTTATTAATTTGGTAACATACAATGTCAGAGATGGAGGTGGAGACAGAAGCTCTCCCACCCCCGGTAGCTCATGGGTTAACTAGTTTAGTGTACATAGTGGAAAACAACCAGAGAAGTTATCTCAAACAAAATGGAATCTGAGGTTGTCCGTTGACTCCCACGCATGTCTCTGCACTCACACAAATAAACGTAAGCGCACATGTGCACACACACACACACACCCGCATATGCACACTCACAAATAAATAAAGGTAGTTTTTTTTAAAAAAAATCTTTGAAAATAATTTCACAATTTTAATAGTTAAATTGAAAGCTTTGCCTTTATGGCTATTGATATGTGTATGCAGTTGAATAAATCCTTGTCTTTCCAAAACCACAAAGCTCCTCTCTTATAATATATATATATTTGTTCTTTAAAATGTCACACTTTCAGCTCTGGGTCTTCAGTGTTGCATGTGCTGTGGGGACTCAGTGCTTTGCCCTGCATATGGCCAACATCATCCTTTGTTGACTATCCCACCTCTGCCCACCAATTCAGGACACAACTAGTTGTACATCAAACATTTATGTTCACTTGCAGCTGCCTTGAGAGTCTATTTAGTCCGTTAGTCTGAGTACCATCCGGCCTTCCCAAGGCCTTCTGTATGTCTTGCTCTCTGATAGCACATCTTCTTTAATGGTCTCCTTCAAGAGGCCATGATGAATTTTACTCTCTGGATAGTCATATACATCTTACATCAGCTCATAAACTTTCCTGTTTACATTTGTATACAAATTATTGTCGCAGTTTTAATAGAATCGCATGGACTCCATACATCAGTTTAAAGATGACTGAAGCTATGATGATACCAAGTCCTTTCAGGGTATGACATGGGTAGCGATGTTAATCAGGGCTGTTTTAAAGTCCCCCCAAAAATGTGACGATTTTTTCCATAGGTGGATTATACCTCTCTTAGTTGGGTTTATTCTAGATGCTTGAAAACTAAAAATTTTATTTCCTACCCCATTTTTTGTTTTTGTTTTATAGGTTTTGAGTTTTTGGGTTTTGTTTTGTCGTTGTTGTTGTTGTTGTTGGTATTTTGTTGTTGTTTCTGTTTTTGTTTTGTTTTTGAGACAGATTTCTCTGTGTAGTTCTGGCTGTTCTGGAACTTACTCTGTAGACCAGGCTGACTTTGAACTCACAGAGATCCACCTGCCTTTGTCTCCTGAGTGCTGGGATTAAGGTGTAAGGTGTGCACCACCACTGCCCAACACTTAGTTCCGTATTCTAAGTGCTAGTTCTTTTTACAGTTTCTATGTAAACCATAATTCAGTTTTCATGTTCTACATAGAAGAAACCTTATTGATCAGTATCATTGATCCTAATGAATTTATGAATAGTTTGCTTATTATTATCTATATGTCCAGAAATATTGTCTTTGAAAATTATCACCTTATAATTCTTTTGCGATTGTTATCATGAAAACCTTTACAGCAACACAGAGTGGTAGAAAGCCTCTTTGCTCCTGCCCCAAATCAAAGCTGGGCTTGTAATTATCTGATCTGGAGTGAATGCATGCAGTGCAGACTTATGAAGCTCCCATTTGATTAACAGACTACCTTTGTTTTTCGACGATTAGGCATTTTATTATGAAAAGGTGTTAAAGTTATTAAACACACTTTCTGCTCTTTGAGATGGTAGCATAATGAATGATATTTTTACATATTGCTTGATTTCATTTGTTAATGTTCTATTTAGGGCCTCTGCATACATATGCATGAGTTAAATAAGTTTGTAATTTTTCTTAGCCTTTTATATTCCAGTATCAGGGTTTTACTGGCTTCATAAATGAACTGGGAAGTATTCTTTGTTATGGTTTCTAGTTGACTAACTAATTTTTCCTATTACTAATAACTTTGATAGAACTTACTAATGAAATAATTTGGTCCTGACAGATTTTACTTTAGTGGAAAATTTTGATTATAGGTTAATTTACTTGATAGTGATAGGTTGTAAGTACTTCTCATCTCTCTGATTTTGGTGAATTCTATTTTTACCTAGACATTTGTGAATTTTTGTATAAAGTTGTATACTAAATCCATGTATTGTTTAGCTATCTCATACTTCTCTCTACTACTCAGCTTTTTATTCCTAGTACCAAATAATAGCAATGTTCTATTGTTGGTTTGGATGGTTTTATAACCAAATCATTCATTTTGGAAAATAGCACTGACTTTGCTATTCCTCTCTGCTGCATCTTTATTCATAATTGCATACATCTCTACTATTTTGCAAACAATATGTGTGGGCTGGAGAGATGGCTCAGTGGTTAAGAGCACTGACTACTCTTCCGGAAGTCCTGAGTTCAATTCCCAGCAACCACATGGTGGCTCACAACCATCTGTAATGGAGTTTGATGCCCTCTTCTGGTGTGTCTGACAGCACAGTGTACTCATATACATAAAATAAATAATCTTAAAAAGAACAGTGTGTGTATGTGTATCTGTCTGTGGTTATGTGTACGTGAGTGCAGGTGCCCACAAAGGCCAGAGAGGATATTACATCCCCTGGAATTGGAGTGACACGTGCCTGGAAACTACCCCAGATGGGTGATGGGAGTAAGATTCAGGACTACTGCAGAAGCAGTACAAGCTCCTAACCACTGAGCCAACTCTCCAGCCCCATTTGGCGCTTCAATTTGTGCTGCATTTTCCTTTCGAGGGATTTTAATCTTTTTAAAAGATGCTTAGACGGTTGCATATTTTTTAAAATAATTTAATGCGATATAAATTTCTGTCTCTGTATTACTCTTGCAATTTTTCACAATCATTGATATAAAATATTCTTAATATCACCTAGGTCAGGAAATTTTCTAATTTCCATTATGATTTTCTCATTAATCACTATAGCCGTGCAGGAAACATATGGCTAGCCTTTGCTTCTTGGTTTTCGTTTCAGTCTGGCTTGCAACGTGGTTAGAAAATATACACTGCTTGATTATTTGAATTCTTTGAAACTTGGCTATTCAGTAATCAATTTTGTAAACTTTCCTAGCGTTTATTGAGCAGCTGTTGGTGCTATGTTCTAAATATGGCGGTCCCTAGGGTCAAGTAGGATCATTGTATTACTCAAATTTATCTCTATACTCACCCAATGCTTGTTTCTTTGCCGAATAAAAGAATAAAAGAAGAATGATACAAAGTATCTACTGTGAGTTTTATCTATATTTTCTGTTAGATGTATCAGGTTTGATTAATGAATTCTAACACACCATTATTTATTTTATGCAAATTTAACATCGTGTGTTTCTGCTATATCATCTTAATTCTAAAAAGTGCTTCTTTGTTTGAATTCCACTCTGTCTCATATTTATTATCTCATGATACCAGCTTTGAGGCAGGACACCTTTTACCATTTCACTCTTAACTATTTAACAGTCTTATGATTTGACTGTGTTTCTAGTAAACTGTAAGCAACTTCAACGTATGCCGGGCCATCTTTGTCCATTTCTTTAGATTATCTGTTGATATATTTAATTATCTATAATCATTATAGATGATTATTTGTATTAATATATTATTCTTTCTGTTGTTGTTGAGACAGGGTCACACTCTCTAGCCCAGGTTGCCCTTTACTCATGGCAATCCTCCTGCCTCAGTCTCCCAATTTCTATGATTAAAGACATGCTCTACCGTACTTGAATGACCTTTATATGTTTCAAGGCATCCAGCCTACTTTTTCTTTCTCTGCCTTGATTCACGTTACTTCTTTTCTCTTCTGTAATTTCATAAGCCCATTTGCTATTTCTATTAATTTGGTTATTAACACCACAGTGGACCAACATAAGTACTCTTAAGTTTAAAAACATAAGAGTTAATACATTTCCATCATTGTTGACACCAAACATCATTTCACTTGGCCCCCATCTCTTAAGAGTCTCACATATTTTAATGTCATTGCTTTATTAATCCCCCCTTAAACATGATGCTGTTGTTTATGAGATAGAACAGTAGACAAAGCCCACATTGGACAGTTCCTACCCCTCGCCTCTCTCTGTATGTCAGAACTTCCCTCTGAGATTCCTCCCCTTCCCTTTATGGAGTTTTCCTTGAGGATCCTCAGTTCACATTCCATCTGGTTATTGTTTTTGTTTTTAACAAAAATGCCGCTCCTCTGTCTTTGCTCCCAGAGACCATTTTATTATGTGCACAGTGCTATCTTTCTCAATGTCTCCAACTCATTTTCCTGTGGTCCTGATATTATTCATGAGTTGTTTGTCAACGTAACTGACTGGTACATGAAGCTAATCTTACTTTTTATTTGCTTTTTTAAAAAAGACTTATTGCATGTGGATCTCTTCCAGTTTTGCTCTGGTGCGTACTTAGATGGAGTTTTTCAATATATTTCGACTGGGAATCACTGGTGTTCTGGGATAGAATGGTTACTGGTGTTCACCTTCTATAAATCACGTAGATACTTTCTACCCACATTTGCCATCTGAAGAGTTCTCTTAGCCTAGGATGCATAGTCTTACATAGGATGCACTTATGGAGTCGGCTCCTGAGCTAGATGCACTGGAGAACAGGATGCAGGCATCCAACTTCATAGACATCTCTATTGGCTGCAATCCTCTCACTGGGCTTCATGATAGACAAGAGCTTCCTCTGCTCACCTATATTCTAGAGAAAAGAGCCAAACAGCATGTTCCTAACATGTAGGCATGCTTTAGCCTTTCCCTTGCATCTCCTGGCCAGCAGTGGAGGGCAGGGCACAGGATGCGGCCACTGCAATTCCCAGCAAGCCTTCAAGACAAAGCCTGCTCAGGTGTTGGAGTAGAAACGTAAACAAGTTTACACCCTTGTCAACTGAGCCCTAGGTGAACAGGAAAGATTCAAGTCACCTTGTGAGCAATGTGTACAATTTAGTGGTTATAAGTCCAGATGTCAATAATTGCTCTTTAAGATGGTGACTTGCATGATTTTCAACTGTTTTTTTATTTCCTTTCTTGTATATAGTTTTTTTTTTAATTTTTCTATAACAAACACACCTTCATTGTATAATAATAAATAAAGTTACTTTGGGCATTATATTTTTATTAACTGATTATTATATAACCTAAAATATTGATTGAACTTTAACAATTACATTTTAATTTACTAGCAACTTCCTTTAGTGCTCAAATGTGTACATTCTCTATTTGGTTTTATTTTTGTATATTTTAATTTCAAACCCTGTCACTACATTATATTGTGACTTTCAACCCACAAGTTTTGCCTGTTTAAGTCTACTGATAGGACATGGCACATTCGCATGCTAAGGCAAGAATTTTATCTCTGAGCTACATACATAACCTTGACTCACTCTTTAATGAAAAGTTCTGCTTCTAGGAATGAAAAGAAATAGAATATCCAAGATTAGATCAAACACGGGACTTAATCTCTGACTTAACATGAAGTTCTCCTTTCCAGATAAATGATAGGTGGAAATGATCATTGTGTATCAGACAGTCTAAGGAAACATTTGAAATGTGCACATATGTGCACATAAACGCAGATATATGCCTATAATATGCACATATAAGCTACGGATATAGCAAACCTGACCTCTGCTCTTCACAGGTAGAGAGAAGCACACTGGCATTCAACCAAAGTGCTTCTTAAGATGAAATTGAACAGATTCTTCAGTCAGTGAAGGAGACAGAGAACTTGGAGACAGTTTTTCTCCAGCCTTGTGTTTTTCCACTGTGTCCCTGGCTAGCTATGTGTTCTTTCCAGTTGGATCGTTCTTTTGTCCCAGTACGTGAGGTTCACTGGGTAAGGACTTTGAGTGAGATGAGAATTCTTTATTAAATATCTGTTGGACATTTTCTATTGCAGGGTCCTGATTTTGCCAGACAAAACAGTTTTCAACTCCATAAAAAAATTAGAATTTTTCTCTAGTTTTGTTGTGTTCTGTGTCATACATTATAAAATTTGGACAGGGGCTGGAACCCTGAGCTATCTTGAGTCTGAGCATGTTCCCATTGGCCATGTTAACAAAGATCTCATTCAGACTTTCTTAACTATGGTTCACGAATCTCAGGAAAGCCATGACTAAGTACATATGATAAAATTTTCTCCATATCAAACAACAGAATGTAAAATATGAAGGGAATTATCCAGGGCCAGATAGTGAAGTTGACAGCTTAGGTTAGTAAGAGTTGTGTAGCTCTAGGATGGGAGAGGTTTCCAGAAATGATAGAAATCTGAGGAACTTTGAAAGCTGAGTGGATGTGGGTAGACAAGCTAAGGACTTCCTATGTGCAAAGTCACTAGGAAGTTATGCACAGCGCAGTCTACATGTAGAATGACCAGAGCTGACACTGGTGGAGAAGCAAGGCAGGAAGTCAGGTTGAGACAACCTAAACATTCATATATGGAGTATGATGATTTAAAAGTATTTGTCAGCTGTACATGGGAGTAGATAATTGAACGAAAATGACTGTTTTGCTCTGAACCGATGTTTATTTACTCTATGATTAAATCTTATAAATCATATAAAGGATCATAATACATGCAGATGAATATTTAATGTAAATGTTGATTTTTTTTTTAATATTGCAATTACACTGGTTGCTGATAAAGGAAAGAGAAGATGGGATATTAAGCAGTAAAGTTTTCTTCTTACTTTTAAAACAGGTAGTCAGTCCCAAGCCATCACCAGGGCACCCGATGTCCGAATTCCTTACATTTCTCTGTTCACTGGCCTCCTGATCATCTTATGGTTACAGAATAACCAGTATAGCTCCAGCCATCAGGTTTATGGTGTAGGTGAGAGGAGAAAGCAAGGAGCTGAATGCAGATGGCACATCTCCTATCCGTGATTTCTAAACCCTGATCTCACGCCGTCTCAAAAGAAGGAGGAGAAATTTGTTTTCAGCCGAGGATTTTCTGGCCCTGACAAGACAAGGGTTCTGTTTACCACAGAAAAGGGTAGGAGTCCATGTTGGCTTTGGCTAGCAGCATCAATGAGTCATCTCAGCACCATCTCATACTTGAAGGAGCTGATCCTCTGAAGAGCAGACTAAGGCACCTTAATTTACAGGAGTAATGTCCTAAGCTAGGTCCCTCCGACCGTCCTCGGTAGTACTTGAGTCTGCAATCTCTGGGTCTCTGACATCAATTTGCCAGCGGATCAGCCAGTGTATATGCTCACCCTATTTTGTAATAACAGAGTCCTTGTATTGTCAGAGGCAGACAATACTCAGCGAAAGAGAAATTTCTCATCCTTCCCTGGGGATGGTAGTGAGGTCATTGTTTAGAAGTCACAGTTAGAAGTCACAGTTAGAAATCATAGGTTTTCTCTTTTGGAAGTTCAACTATAATTCTGTAATTCTCTTCCTAGGAAGATACTTCTCTAAGACCTTTTGCTAAGAGTACTGGGAACTGGGACTGACCGTAGTTCTACATGATGGACTGAGGTGAGTCTCACTGAAGTGGATGTTTCTATGGGTGGGGCTTGTGAAGGTTTGAGAGTTAGAGATTCTACACTATCCATGGCTGCCATCTTACGAATCTCATGACAGCCCTACTGATCTGGAATTTTTATCCCCTCCACTCTACCACTCAGCCACTCTGCTGTTTATAAAGACGAAGGGAAAACGGATCTGACACTAATCTAGTTATGAGCTGACTTTTACTAAGTATAACAAAAGATGTAGTGGAGAACAGATACATGAAACCTGTATGATGATGTGGCTTTGGGTTGTTAAATGGCTATCTAAAAAGACAAGCCAGGGATGACTAGACACATTAGGTACAAGTTATATACACACTGAGAATCAAGGGAGTTCTGTCCGTTTTCAGCTGTGTCTGATTTCCTGGCATAGAACCTTGCAGATGGAACAGCAGGAAATATTTATCCTAGTCTCTGTGAAGCCCCACAAAGAGAAGGTAAGAAAATGAGTAGTAGATTCTTGTCTCAAGAATCAAATCCTTCAAGTGGGTACCTGGTGTTTTGTTCAGAGTCTCTTGGATATTTGGGGGTCTTAAGTGATGTATACCTTAACGCAATGGACTCAAAACAAGAAAGGAACTAAATAATGCACACATACATACACGTGGACACACTCATGCACACACACATATAGACACAGACATGCACACACATGGACACATACACATACAGACCACACACACATGGACATACACATCACACACACATCCACACACATGAATGGACACAGATATGCATGGAAATAAACACATGGACACACACATGCACATGCACACATACATGGACATGCATGCACAGACATGCACACATACGTACTCACAGAGAGAATTTATTAGCTCACAAAAAGTAAAACAAGAAAGAAAACAAGCTCATAGGATCATATTGGCTTCAACATGGACCAGAGGGATGTCTTCAGGACAGTGTCTCATTCCATGTCTCTGCTCTGTTCATACCATGCTGTTATCTCTTACACTCTCTTAGCCAGGAGGGTGGCTATTAGCAGCATCAGGCTGCAATGTGTGAGAGTGTGAGCATGGCTCATCTTAAAGTCACAGTCATACGTCCTGTACTGGAGTGCAGGTCTGATGGGATGCTTGACTCTACATGTGTGAACAATACTTCTCCATGGATCTATGTGCCTTTAGTGCCACTCAAAGCCATGACATTATCCCAGAGGAATGGATACTGGAGGGGCTGGACAGGGGAGTGGCACACAACTACAATGTTACCATACAGGATGCTCACCTCTTAGCAATGCGCTGCACCGTTGTGTCCATCTCCTTCAGTTTCCCAGCATCCCTATCATGATATGTGTAGGAAGAAAATGAAAATGCTCCTGCCATCCATCGGAAGATCTTGGACCATCACTGTAGGCTGATTTGGTGAGGGTTCTGGATAGTTAGCCTTTGTGGGGTATCTGTTCCATCCTGAGGAATGTAATATAACTTCTAGTCGTTCATTTTCACAACAGCCCTTTGAAATACGCATGTTCTTATTTGTAGATAAGGAAACTTCAAATGAGTTAGATATCTTACACAAGGTCGAATAGCATATGATCTCTGGATGGTGACTTGAACTCCAAGCCCAGATCTTTAGTTTGTTCCTTGGAAGAATAAGGGCTATTGGGGGAGTACATTATTTAACTCTTTAACTCTGAGGTCTAAGCATGACTAAAATGCAAATCCAATCACAGCTAGTTCATGTGTTTACTTTTTTCGCAATAATAAAAATAATGTCACATCCCCAATATTCTATTCCATGGAAGAAGGTGGTAGAGCCTAGTATCCAGCTGGTACAGGGATGTCATGAAATAATTTAAGAATACCGTCATAACTGAAGCCTGGAGTGTGATAGTTGCAGAATGACTCTGGCTTGTTATGGTGGGGAGGGTGGCTACATTGTTTTACAGACAGGTACATGTGGCAATGTGGCCTGTGAAGGCCCTTTAGGAGACAGAGGTGTACCTGAGCACTCTTGCACTTCAGTGTTCTTCAGGCTTGTGAGATCACAAGGACTCTCGTTTCTCCCTTTCCCGATTGTTAGATTAGCGTCCCCAACACCATAGCTCCTTCAACCTACATGACCAGAATCACCCACATTGGCTTTTCCTTCCTTTTAAGCACATGACAAAGTTGTAGAGAGCCATTATGTGTCACATAGAAACTGTACACAGCACATACCATCTTCTCTCATTCTTCACGGTCAATTGATAGAAATGGTTTTTACAAATAGATCCACTCTAAACCCTCGGCATTATCTCTTTATGACAAAAGTGCCTCATGGTGGGTAACTTCACATCTTAAAGGTTTTGGGGTAGACATTTATCTTTGCTGAGAATAACTGCTATGGTTTTCTCTACGAAGAAACGAAGTCTGATTGAACTCAGATGTAAGTTTAAATTGGCATGCTATCAAACTACGCCAGTTTTTATTGATTTCTGAGACAAATTTCTGTGTTTTCTTCTTCAATTTCAAAGCATAACTTTGAAAGGCACGATATTCTAAAGAAGGCAAGGTATTCATAAAAAGGCATTGTTTTTATTTCCAAGACATTCCAAAATATCTGTCTATAGATCTGAAATAAAAATGGGTGATATATTTACTGATTTTTTCCCTCACTGAAAATTCACAGCTCTTCATATTATTCTTCTATTTGTCATCTTTCCCCCTCATCTTTCAGAATGTCTATAAAATGATGGGTTATTATTTCCACCACTTCAGTTAGTGTTTATGCCAGCAGGAGGAATATTATTTTATTATTTTTAGAGACTAGGAGCTATTTCTTGAACCAGGAAATTGAACCTGCTATTAAAAAAAAATAAAGCAAAGATCTTGTTCTCATCTATTGCTGCTTCATTTCCTCTGGATGCCTTCCCCCTTCATAACACCACAGAGAGAGAGAGAGAGACAGAGAGAGAGAGAGAGGAGAGAGACATAGAGAGAGATACACAGACAGGGGGTGAAGGGAGGGAGAGAGAAAGCTTCATGGATGTCAGGGGCAGCCCTGCTTATACACTGAAGGCCTAAAATCAGCAATAGGCCTGACATACATGCCTGCTAGCACCAAGTCTTGGGTCTCTGTGGAAAAACACTGAAACAGAAGCCTGGAAGCTATTGTAAACAAGCAGCTTTGGTGGAGGGCTGCCAAGCCTGAGTAGTCATAGACCTTGTAGATAGGTAACCTTGGTGGATAGTACCAACTTAGATAAAGACAAGTGAATCATAGGCGGAGTCATAGTGGTCTGTCTCCTGAACCTTCACCCAGCTGACACTCTGTTCTGGAAGATATCTGTACTCCCCCTAAACACCTACGCTCCTGCGTCATCCCCTTCCCCACATCCTGCCTCTTTGTGTATATAACCTGTGTGTAAAATAGTAAAAATCGGCGGTCTGATCAGCCTATAGACAGGCCGTGATCCTTCTGTTCCTCGTTTCTCGTCATCCTCTCTTAGGTGATCTCCCCGGACCCTGTTTAATGTCCTGCAGGACAGGACACATGGACATCTCATGTGCATCGTGTGTTACTCTGTTATGCCTGCCTCTCTTCCTTTTGGACCAGGTACTCATGAGGACAGGGCCTGTGTATGGGTATCATCTCCAGCACCGAATATGAAAATATCCTACATATCGAAAAGCAGCCTAACTTAGATGTGTTCCTGTGGCTCTGGGGATACCTGTGCCTTCCATTTCATAATGACCTTTAGCCACCAGTTAGGAAGGTGAATCACCAAAATGACTTTTAGTTCCTTGGAGCTGCACCTGCAAAGTTGTACACATCACTTTGGGTAATAATCGGCCCAAGACACTTAGAGGCACATATTTACTTAATACTAAGCTAGGCTAGAGGAGAAACCAATCTGAAATTGCTTCCTCAGCTGAAAGCTCTGAGCTAACAATACAGTTTAATTTCTGCAGCTGTAGTTCTCAAATCAATAGGCTGCAGAGTGGGTGGCAGAATTTCAGTTTTGGGTTTTGAATACTAAGCAGGTCAGAAGGTGCATTATTTAAGAATCAATTTACTGGTTTTCTTTAAAAATGCTTTTGGAAAATCAGCCACATGAGTTATAATATTTTAATTATAATGTAAACCTTCAGAATAAAAAAAATGTCTGATTATGGACCATCATATTTACTACATGAATATCGGAGGTTTTGAGAATTTATTGCTTCAGAAGAAAGACTTATGAAGCAACGTGTTGTGCTTCATATCTGTGATCCAAGTGCTAGAGAGGTGGAGGCAGGATGATCAGAAATTCAAAGCTAGCCTCAGCTACTGATCTTGGGAGAGCACAGATTGGGGAGAAGGAATGAGGAAGAAGGGAGAGATATATAAGAAAAAAAAGATAGAAAAGAAAAAACAAATTCTTTGTTATCATGAAACCTAATTTTTTTAAACCAAAATTTTAATTAAATTAAGTGTTTTGAGCTTATATACTCAGAGACATAATGAGTTCAAGGTCCCCATGGTCTGTATTAAATCCTGGTTCAAATAAATAAATAAACTTTATAAATGATAGATAGTAATCTTCCTAGGATGATTGGATGTTTATGTGATAGGGCATTGTTCTCAGGTTTCCTCTGCTTTGTTTTTAAAATAAAGCATTGTAGCAAGAACTTTGTAGTCAGAGTAAATAATGCTAGTATTCAATGGGTTTTGTCTTTTTTGCAAATTTGTCAGGATTGATTATAATTAAAAGTATATCTGTAATAAGTATTGCCCATGCTATGGCTGTAAAGCCTTTTTTTTTTTTTAACATAAAAAAAAAAATCTTCACACATGCTGTCTTGTGTTCGTCAGGGTCACAAAATTTATGGGTAGTCTCTATATAGTAAGGGAATTTGTTGATGAGTTACAGTCTGTAGTCCAACTCCCCAACAATGGTCTGCAGCAGCTGTGAATGGAATTCCAATGATCAAGCAGTTGCTCAGTCCCACAAGGCAAGCAGGTGAAGAAGAGCAAGTCTTTCTTCCAATGTCCTTATGTAGGTCTCCAGCAGAAGGTGTGGTTCAGATTAAAGGTGTGTATCAACACACCTGGATCTGGATGAAAGGCCTTGCCTGGGCCTAAGCTTTTCATAGCCTATCTTTCAAGATCAGGATCACAGGTAAGCCTTCCAATTCTGGATTGCAGTTCATTCCAGATATAGCCGAGTTGACAACCAGAAATAGCCACCACACTCATCCGTTTTTTTTTTTTTTTAAGATTTATTTATTTATTTTGTGTATTCACCATTGCTCTCTTCAGACACACCACAAGAGAACATCAGATCCCATTGCAGATGGTCGTGAGCCACCATGTGGTTGCTGGGAATTGAACTCAGGACCTCTGGAAGAGCAGTCAGTGCTCTTAACCACTGAGCCATCTCTCCAGCCCTTAGCTCATCTTATAACCACTAGTCATGCTGAAAGTATGTGGTTCAACAGTAATAAATCACAAATTCTTTTATAACCAAGGAGCTGAATCTGACAAATAAATTTAAGATGGAAATAAATTAATATAGCCTTGAAGGGGAAAATAACTATCTTAAATTTCTCCAAGTTCCTCAACACATGCTCTTAAATGAAATGGGAGGTGCTAGGCTTCCAATCCTGGATGGTGATAAATCAAGAGACAGAGAAAACTATACCTACAAAGATTTGCTACATCTGTGTTGTCTGTGAAAAACTCTTTAGATGTTCTGAAACAGCAGGCAAGAGTTCTCAGCATTTCTGAAGGATGCTAACATGACAACGGTTGCCATTTAAAAGGGCACTAAGGAGAAGGCAACAGAGGATCAAAGTGTGGTGCACGAGAAATCAGGACCACGGACAGCTCCACCGTCCCTGCCCCTCTCCTGTGTTGGCTCAGCTGATAACTTAAAGAAGTGTGGAATCATCTCATTCACTGACTTACCTTCGTTTTGCTCTGTGACATTTAAATGGAATAGGTTTAGTGTTTCATGTTCTTTCTGTCTTACACTCATAGTAGAAATTATGGGTTTGGTCTGACTGTAGACTTAATACTATGAAAAATACTGTGTCAGCTCTGAGGGTTGGGGTAGGGGTAGGGGAGTGTAGACCAATGGCTCTCCACCTTCCTAATGCTATGACCCTTAGATACAGTTCCTCATGTTGTGGTGACCCCAACCATACAACTATTTTTACCACCACTTCTAACTGTAATTTTGCTACTGTTACAAATCGGAATGTAAATATCTCTGTTTTCCAATGGTCTTAGGTGACCCCTTTGAGAGAGTTATTTGACTCCCCCCACCTACCACCACCACACACGGTGGATCATGACCCATGTTGAGAAATGCTACTGAAGACCATCCTCACACTTGTATTTTCCTGTCATGTATTTTCTGCATACAAAGATAGAAATTGGTACTAGAACTCTCTAAGAATACAGAGGGGGGAAAACTGTTTCTAGCTCATTTTGTGTGTGGATGATTCTGAAGCAAAACAGCCAAGGGTTTATTTTTCTCCTTCACTGACAAAAAGTAAAACCACGAGTTGTCTCTTTGTAATAATTTTCTGTAATTAATCTCTGAGTTTTCAGATGCGACGAGTTCTAATAAATTCATGGGATCTTCTAGGAATAAACTGCAGCTGTTCAAGTCATGAATTTGTTTTCCGGCGTTTTAATACAATATTCCTTTCAAAGGTAATTTCATTCTGTAGATGGATCAAATGACCTTCTGGATTTTATCTTCTCTCATTCTCTTATTTATTTATTTTTCCTTGCTGTGTGATCAAAAATACTTGTGAGCCTGGCCAGTTACATTTCCCGTCACAAGTCAGTGATGCTCTGTCTGTATTTCAGATTCACCACATAATTTGATCTCCACATTCTCTGCTAAATTCAGTGATGCTAATTGGTGTTTTAGTCAATTACAGAAGCTCCCGTTCTTTTCCTGAGTTTATTAATTAAACTATAATCTTGGTTCATGGAATAGTCAATAAGTTAACTTCTAATTTAAAATAAAGCTGAATATGAGAAAGGGTCAAGTATTATGCTTAACCTGAATCCCTGTGTGGCCCCCCAGTCAATGAAACAGGCCATCCTTACAGTAAGACATCAACTCAAAATGCTCTTACACCTCTCTCCTTTAAAACCCACCAAACAACAATGGAGTACCTGAAATTAATGAATTTTTACACTCTGACATTCCATTTAAATGACCTTAAACCATTTATTTCTTTCATCATCAAAAGTTAGTTCTGATACTAATTAATCTAATTATTTAATTAATCTAATATTAATTAATCTAAAAGATAGCAATCTGAAGAAGAATAGAACAATTGAAGGAGAAAAGAAATGTGGACTGTTTTCCAAGATGCTTCAAATCAAGGTCACCATGTGGCTTTTGTCACAGTTAATATAGCTATGTGAGCTCTCCCTGAAAGCCTATTTAGGACCAGTACTTACACTGTGCTTTAACAAGCTCTGACAACGAAAGGACCTTTGGAAACCTAGCATCTTGCTTTCTTGTTAAACCTCTCCTTTCTGATATGACCACATTGGTAGCTGAGTTCCTGTGACCATGTCAGATAGATTCAACTCCGGTAGTTTGTCAGAAAACTGTGTTCCTCAATTAAGGTGTCACTAGACTCTGAAGATTGTAGAACACTGTTTTAATATGTTCTGCAGACACACACACAAATCCCTCATTTCTTGCGATATTCAGATGACTTTCATTCGGGGACATTCCAAATGAAAAAAAAAAAAAAACTGAATCAATCACCAGGAAAGAGAAATTTCAAAAGACTAAAAGACCTGTTCACTATTCAGAAAGCAATACACAACAAATCAGCATCAAAGAGGCTGGGAAGGGAAAACACTTTAGATAGACCAAGTCCATCCTTACCTTGTCAACTCAAGAGATTAAAACAATTTTTAAAATCCTGTGTCTTGTACTCGGAAGAAATATGGGTCACAACACTACTTGTTTACACCATCTGAGATCTATCATAGCCTCTTTCTTCTTCCACTGTCCTTTTTGTTTGTTTGGAGTTTTTTTGTTTTGTTTTGTTTTGTTTTGTATTTCACACCCTTAGTCCAAGGAGATTTAAATGACAGCATTACCTCTCAACCTTTGAGATATAACCAAAGGGCAAACACTCCTAACTTTCACAACCCGCATCAAATGATATTTATTTGTTTAGAAGATATGTGCCGATCGCATTCTGCAGTAGTAAGCAAGGTAGTTAGATCTTGGCCTCGAGGCATCTATAATTTAAAACCATTAATAAAGATAAACATGCTGAACCACGTGTCAACAAGCGAGAAGCTGCCCAATAAATCTAGAGCTTGGAGCTGGAGACAAGCTTCTAAAAAAGGCACGGCTATTGCTTCAGAATTAAACACAGTGCTACTTTTTCTTTTCCTTTTAGGAGGGTGTGAGGTAGATTGTGGGTACAGGAAGCCTTCTTTTTTTTTTTTAAAGATTTATTTTTTTTTTTATTTATTTATATGAGTACACACTGCAGCTATCTTCAGACACACACCTAGAAGAGTGCATGGAATCACATTACTGATGGTTGTGAGCCACCATGTGGTTGCTGGGAATTGAACTCAGGACCTCTGGCAGAGCAGTCAGTGCTCTTAACCACTGAGCCATCTCTCCAGCCCACAGGGAGCCTTCTAAGGGATGCTTCTGAGCAAAGCTATAAAGCTACACATTGGTCACCTCTCTTTCTCCTCCCCGCTTTGTGAGGTCTGCTAATTCTTCAGACATACATTGACTTCATTTCTCTATCCTGTTCTATCCTAATTGAAATCAATAAGCCATGTATACCTTGGGGTTCATTTTATTCATCAAAATGTTCTCTTTTCTTTGTATCCTTTATGTTTCAGCCCTCTGGTGGCCTGGGAGACCTCACTTCCTGGTCATTGACTTTTGAATGCCAGTAAATACACATGAAATAGGGTGACATTGGTAGAATAAACATGTGCCTTGCTGAGCCACGGAGACTGCGGCATATAGACATACTTTTGCTTGTAAGGTCAGGTCTCCCCGTTCATATGTAGCAGATGTGCAGCATGGTCTTCATTTGGATCCCAAACAACTGGAGTTGGACTATCCCAAAAGCCTGTACATGGGATATGTTCTTCTAGCTTGTCTGGCCTCAGTGGGGGAGAAACGCCTAGCCTCACACAGACTTGAAGCAGGGGAGTGGGGATACCCAGGGGCCCCCACCCCCTCAGAGGAGACGGGAAGGAGGAGTTGGAGGGGGAAGGATTGTAGGAGAGAGTGACCAAGAGGTAGGGCAGTGAGCGGGACATTAAGTGAATAAGTAAAAATTTAAATTAAATTTAAAAAAAAAAGTTGTCTGGTGAGGACTTTTCTCGATGTTTTATGGGTGTCAGAGTAAACCTGACAGTGTGATATTACCCGAGATAACGATGGTGGCACCGACGGTAATCATGCTAATTATGCAGAGTATCTACAGATCCAGAACTCTGACATTCACTTTCTTTCAGAAAAGTAGGACATGCAAAGCCTTCTAATCCTAGCACACAGACCAAACCTGAATGAAGACATATCAGAAAACTCTCATAGATCGCTGATAGGTTTCTGATAGGTTCTCTAGTAACATCGTCGACAACACTTTAGTGGCAGATTTTTTTTTTTCAAATGTGGATGGTGACAAAAGGAAGAGCCCCCTAGTTACCTGGTTAGAAACAGCTGGGTTTCATTGAGCCTCCGCTTCTTCCTGTGTAGCGTGGGCGCAGTAAAGTCCAGTGCACAAGGGTTTGGAGGGACAGAGATGTAGACCTTTGTGAGCAGTGGAGATGTAGTTCTCAGTTCCTCACGTTGTGGGTGACCCCCCGACCATAAAATTATTGATGTTGCTCCTTCAGACCTTTAGTTTTGCTGCTGTTATGAATCTTGATGTAAATATCTGATATGCAGAGTATCTGATATGTGACCCTGTGAACGACCTACAAGGGGGGTCGCGACCCACAGGTTGAGAACCTTTCCCTGTTCTCGCATGAAAACAAGTACTAAAGTCCTTTTGATTTTACTGCAACATACAAAACCAAACTGACAGTAGCCACTGGGAGATAACATGTGTGGCATACTACATGCCACTGGATTTGAACTGTCTCAGGCATGGTGTGTGCAACTGTAAAATAGCCATGTCTCGAAACTTACCTTAAATGCAAAGTAGCTGAGAATTCACAAAAACCACTCAAAGCATTACAGAGGTAGCATCTGTAATGCTAGTCTTCTGTGTGAGCACATACTCTACCAAGCTGGATTTTCCTGGTTTCCAATGAAATCCTCTAACATTTTACTTTAAGGTTTTTCACAATAATTACACAGGATAGGGCCCAGACCTCTTTGATTCTTACATAGACACATGTTTACAACATAATTTATATACTCACATACATCTATTGTGCTTTCCCATGCATTCATTTTACCCAGTGCCCTGATAGGATGGTTAACCTTGATTGTCAATTTGACGGGATCTAGAGTCAACTAAAAAGCTTGCTTCTGCTCTGCTCTGTGAATATGTTTCCAGGAAAGGTTACCTAAGTGGAAGACCCTGCCCAGCGCAGCACCTCACTACCTTTCACTGTGTCAGCCTGGATACAGAGCGGTTCCACTGAAAAGCAGTGCTGTTAGCTTGCTTACCTTTGCTTCTTGATGGTCAGTGCATCTACCTATTGTTTTGTGGCTGCTGCTGCTTTACCATCATCAGAACCCAGCTTCTCTGACCTTCTGATGTAGACAGCAGAAATTGTCCAGGCCTTCAGGGTCAGGTTGAGGATGCTGAGGCAGCCAGCCTCCTGGACCTGGTAGCTACCATGTCCCCAGTCTCTCCATCATGCAGACAGCCAATATCATGTGAACTGATTTAGTAAACCTTTTTGTTAATGTATATTCATTCTGTTGGCTTTATGCCTCCAGAATGCCGTGGCTAAAACACCTGCTCACCTTGTATAAGCTGTAACTTGAAGGCTCAGTCCTTACTTTTAAATTTTCTTAAGTAGTTTTTGTCCTTTTAAAAAAATTAACATGTTTTTAAATTAAAATATAATTCCATAATTTCTCTACTTCCCTTGCTTCCAGTTCTTCCCATGTCTTCTTCCTTAAGCCCTCTCCATGTTCTTTCTCTCACCCAACTTGATGGCAATCTTTTATCTGATTGTTACTATCTTATAGGTAGATAAATGATAAAGATAGACAGATGATGGGTAACTTTTTATCTGATTATATCTCATAGGTAGATAAAGGATTGAGAGACAGATGATAGATAACTTTTTATCTGATTATTTATCATAGAGGTAGATAAATAATAGACAGACAGATGATAGATAGATAGATGATAGAGTTAGTGATAGATTCATAGAAAGATAGATATAGATAGATGGACAGATAGATGAAGAGATAGAAAAGCAAGTAGATGCAAATATATAAATACAACCCACTGAATCCATTATTGTTGTTTGTATGTATATGATTTTAGGGCTGACCACCATATCAGAAACTGCAAGATATCCCAAAGGTAAAATTGTGAAACTCCTATCATGTAGGATAGGAACCAACAGCTGTCTGATTAGACGTAAGTCCCTATCAATAGAAAGGAAATCATAGCTGGTACTGGAAACACAGACAACTGCCCAGACCTAGTGAGGTCATGACCTACTAATGGCACTTTACTAGAACAGCATAATTCCTAAACTTACCCTTTAACACCCAACAGGTAAGTGTAGCTCTTGCCTCTCATCAAAGAGCTTCTATTTACAGCAAAGGAAACTATTAGAGAAACCCACAACCTGTTGGGGTACCTGGCCCAAAGAGATACATCTTCAGCACAAACTTCTACACTTAAGGCTCAGGGAACATCAAGGGAGAAGGGACAGAAACAGTGTAAGAGGCAGAGGACCTGGAAGTCTGTTGTGAGACCATGTCATGTGGAAATTCCTGTATAAACAAGACCAAACAATGTCTATAGACTAACATGTAGGTGGGATCTCACAATGCCCTTAGACATTGATTTTTTTAATGTTTGGAAATATTAGGCATTCCTTTCAGACTTTGCTTTGTTTGACCTCTGGAAGTGTCTATCACTCGTTGCCACTTGTCTCTTGAAATACTGTCTTCTGTTTCTGTGGTTCTGTACGTGGGTCACACCATCTGAAGCTACTTCTTCTCAAGTCTCTTCATGAGATCTCTCTTGTGACAAGCACTCAGAACTCATGTCCTTCCAGCCCGTACCCCATACCTACAGCTCCACCTTCATTAGATTTTCAAGTATGGACTGCAATCTAAAGTGCCTGCTTGACATTATATAACCAAGACTTCGCAAAAACAGAGAGTTGGACCATCGCCTTGCTTTCTTCAATCTTCAGCTCCCATCTTGTACTCTCCTCTCTCTGAAGGCATCGCAGCAAGGTGACCTTGTCTCAGAAAGACAAAAATGGCATTTCTCTCTCATATGCAAATCCTTTCTAATGTCTGATGTCCTTAAATAGTGGGTTATGAGAGTGGATACTGATAAGAGTCCACTGTAGCACGTAGTTTTAAAAAAAAATGAACCACGCTAAATCTGGCTAATTGCTGACATCGATGGTCTTGCCCATGGCCAGTCCCAAGCAGGCATCTTGCCCCTGTTTCCCACAGTCAACCTGTTGCCAAGACACTCTGGCTCCCAAACTAGCTCTCTGGGTCTCTGCTTGCTAAGCTGACCAAACCAGTCTTTCCTGAAATGCCTGGAGCCCCCTGTGGCTGGCCTGTAGAAAGCTAGCTACCTCTTGCCTAGATCCCCTTAGCCCATGAAATGATGACACTAGAGACTTATATTTTACCAGCCAGATTTATAATGGTGAATCTCCAACCCCAAAATACCCGTGCAAAGAACACACAACTCAATAACATTATTAGAAGCTGTACACTTAGATCAGACAAATATATCACTTCGCTATTCTATTGCCCAGCTATGAAAGCCCTAGCTTCTTGTGGCTCCTTTTAGGCCATGTGGTTCGGTTTGTCTTCTTCTTCATCCATTTTTTTTTCCATTCTCCATCTTGTCTGATCCTTCTCTTCTCCCCTTCCCTTCCTGTTCTGCCAGAAGATCCCGCCTCCATATCTTCAGCCAGTGATTGGCTTCCTGTTGTCTTTGTCAGCCAATCAAATAACTAGTGGAAATTCCCCCACAGTCCATGAGGAAGGAAGAAGTGTTGAGCAGCAGCAGGGAGGCAATGGCTCACAGGCGAGTGGAAGTGGGTAGGAGGCTATGGCGTGAGAAATCACACAGTGGGAGGGATGGGCAAGAACAGGTGGAAAGAAACACAAAAAACAGACTTGTCTGAAAATGCTACAAGTGGAATTTTTTTAGGAACCAAGAAGAAATTAAAAATACCTAACGTAAAATTCTCTCAAGAGAAAAACTCTCCAGGTCTAGAAATATGCCATGAAGCTCAGCGTCTTTGAACAGAAGCCCAGCAGTGTGGGCAAACATTTACTGTAACCAACTGCCTAAGAAGATACGCTCAGACTCAGGGTTTCCCACGCACGAGAAAAGTGGAAGGTTTTCTGCTCAGTACCCTCGGTACTTGAGATCTTTCTCTTTGGTGTTCCCATTTGATTTCCACCACAGTTAACAAATACCTACCATATAGTGCATCCATGACATACCAGGAAGTCTAAAGATATTCCCTCACTTCCTCCAGAATCTCCCTTTCATCTGAAGGCATTTGATATGATGCAATTGCCCGTGTGTGTTCTGTGTTTCGATTGCCACGAGATTGTTCTTCTGTTACCAGACCTTTTCTTAAGTCAATTGCTCATTATCTCCTTGAATACTTAATACTACAAATTCCTAGGAGAGAAGTTGAGGGATAGCACACTTTATAAAAATGAAATCTGGCATACACGTGACCAAGAACACTAGTCAGAAACATTTATTTTGTGAATATCTGCTGTTTGAACTATAGGCATTGATCTGATAGCGTATAAATGCTGTAAGGTAGAACTGAATCTTCCCCCTCCCCCAAACCCCTACCGTGACCCCAGTCATGGCCACCATGATGCTAGCACTTCAGCTGGCATTTGCAGCAGCATCCCTCCAGGACACACTGAACTTTGGCTCTGTAAACTCTGGTAGCTCCCACCCCATGCACTGTGGTTAAATCAACTCTCCCCCCAACTCCAGCCACTAAACCTATACTTTCATGTTATAGATTTTCCCAAATCTATTTTGTCATAATCGTTTTAAGCGTTTTTCTCAGCTCACTTGTGCTTGACGGCTTTCATGAGGCAGAATTGCTACTCATTGATTGAGTCCTCTTCAGAATATTTTACCTCAGGACGTTGACATCAGGCTAAATTAGGACATTTCTGAACCTCCTGTGACATGAATGTGCTTTAACTGCCTTGCAATCAATTCCTAGGAATGAAGTGGGGGAGAGGAAGAGAGATGCAGGATAGGAGCTAAGAATACAGCTCAGCCAAGGAGCGATTTTTTTTTTTTTAACACTGGGATCAAGAAATGTATCACAAATATGAAAAACGCAGCTGTAGCCGGCATTGGAGTGACTCAGCCCTTCATCCTGGCAGGCTTTTTACGTTGTCAGCGTGAATTGGACCTGAAAGCTTTGGATTCTGATTTTCATTTAGTCCTACCAGCAAGAAAAATCAGCCCAGGGCAACCGGCATGCTGATTTTGATAATTCTCTCAAAATGTGTCCCTTGTTTAAATCAACGATGGTTAAATATTCTTGACGTCTTTCCTTCCTCACCGTACCCCTGATTCATTAGGTGACCACCATAGAACCTAGGATGAAATCTGTCTCCTTAAAATAGTTACTGAAAAAAGAAAAAACCAAACAAACAGAAAAACATCAGCAGCTAAAATGATAGACGTTTCTGGTATAAGGTGAGTATTTAAAAAAAAAAAAAAGTGATACTCTGTAAGCTATGAATCCTTAGTCCTAAGAGAATATCAACAGGGGTCCATCAGACCACAGGCCTGACCTACTGTGAGCCTGACCTACTGTGAGCCTGGGCTAGTGTTGTCAAACAAGCGTGACCCATACGGGGTGGAGGATGCGTCACTACTATTGGAGGTCACGTGGAGGTGATAATGTTGGCTGTGATCATGGACTTTTCTTCATTTAAGCTTGCCAAAAATAAGGCTCAAATTCCCTCCCACACTTGATCCCCCATTTTACTAACTGTATCCTATCATATATGATCATGAAATCACTGTCCACAAAGCACCTAGGAGTGACACTGGTGTTAGGGATTAAAGCCAGGACCTTCTGCTTGCACATAAGGAAGGATGAACGTCTCTGATATCGTGTGAAGTGATACTTTACCAGCGACATCGTCTCATCCTCTAAAGTTTGTTACTCTGCTACTTCCAACACAATAAAACATTCTGTTCTATGTGGGACCTTAATGGGAAGAAATTGTCAATCATAGCAAATTATTCACCCCATCCACTAAGCTCTGTCCATTTCATAGGACAGGAAATGGTCATATTCTCTAGGATACTATGGTAGGTGCCTTGCCCAGGAAACTAAGGAACATTTGCTATGAATTCCGTGACCTTGGATAGGACATAGAAGAGGACCTTGGGTTTTACACTTCATTCCATGGCTTTCCTCCTTTTTTACTAAGGATTATCTTTCTGGAATACATTACTGAGACTTTGAATGGGTTACTCAATGCCAGCTAAGACAGAGATTAAATTCACTTATCACTTGAAAATTAATGTGAATAAAAATTCAGATAGCAAGCCATATCGTTTCCATCTGCTAAGAATGATCCTATTTTTAGAGGTTTGATGTTTGTTGACTACAAGGATAAATACATTTAACTAGGGCTAGAGGTGTAACTCAGTAGTAGAGAACTTGGCTAACATGTGTAAGCATGGTTTTGGGCTCAAATTCAACGCTGTTTAAAAACTAACTAAAGTAACACATCAGTCTTTAAATAAATGACTTCTTTTTATGTATGTATATATGTCTGTCTTAGTTAGGGTTTCTATCGCTGTGACAAAACACCATGACCAAAAAGCAAGCTGAGGAGAAAAGGGTTTATTTGGCTTACACTGCCAGATCATAGCCCATCATGGAAGGAAGACAGGACAGGAACTCAAGACAATGTAGGGCTCTCAAGGCAGGAGCTGATGCAGAGGCCACAGAGTGATGCTGATACAGAGGGCCACAGAGGGATGCTGATGCAGAGGTCACGGAGGGATGCTGATGCAGAGGCCACAGAGGGATGCTGATGCAGAGGGCCATGGAGGGATGCTCTACTGGCTTCCTGATTATGGCTTGCTCAACCTACCTTCATATAGAACCCAAGCCCACCAGCCCAGGGATTTCACCACCTACCATGGGCTTAACCCTTCCCCATTGATCACTAATAAGAAAATGCCCTACAGCTGGATCTCATGGAGGCATTTCCTCAAGGAAAGCTCCTTTCTCTGTGATAACTCCAGCTTCTGTCTAGTTGACCACACAAAACCAGCCAGGTCCAAGCTGACCCCTTGTCAACTTGACACACAAACACGTCCCTATTAAGCCACCACCCTTCCTTTCTTATTTATCCCAAGATCTAACTAACTTTAAAAGTCCCACGGTCTTTACAAATTAAAACACATTAAAATTTCAGTCTCTTTAAATATCTAATCTCTTTAAAAATCCAAAATCTCTTTTAAATGTGCAAGGTCTTTCAGCTGTGGGCTCCTGTAACAATCAGAATCAAATTAAATACCTTCTTGAAGAGAGAAGAATCAGGTCACAGTCATAATCTGAACCAAGCAAAACTAATTAATACAGATGGAGATCTGTATTAATAAATCTGTATTAATAACTCAATGCCTAGTGTCTGGAATCTACATACAATTTTCTGGTATTCCCAAAGGGCTTGTGTCACTTCTCCAGCTCTGCCCTCTGTAGCACTCTAGGCTCAGGTGGACTCTACTCCACTGCTGCCCTTCTTGCTGATCATCCCAGATGGTACTAGCATCTCCAAAATGCTGGGTGGGGTCTTCTGCTGCAACTGACTGCACTTTCACCAATAGACTCTCTTCATGGTCCTAAGCCTCAACTTCTCTGCACAACCCCTTCAGCCCTGGGCCTTCAACTGCCACTGATACTGTATCTTCACCAATGACATCTCCTGACCTCTCAGAGTGCTAAGCCTCAGTTGCCTTCCATGACCCCTTCATGCTTTCAAACACCTGGTAACTCTTCTACAGTCCAAGTCAAGCTGCCAATATAAGATGCGACCTTGGCTATCTCTGGAACACAGCTTCTTTGTGCTCTCAGAAAACATTTCCCAGAAAATTTCACCTCAGTGATGATGGTCTCTTCTTAATCACTGCTAATTTCTTAGCTCCAGCTAGCCAGCATCAATTGTCCCCGTAATATAAAAGTTTGACTTTAGTAGTTCTGCTATCTTGTTAATCTCAGCTGATTATTCATCCTCAGCAAACCAGAACCACAGAATCTTAAATCAAAATAGCAATAGCCCTGATAGAGTCTTTAATCTTCCTTTGAAATGTCACAAGCCAGGACTCCATCTTCTGCACTGTTCCCAGCATTCTTATCCTCCAAGCTCCCGCAGAACATCCCACTGAGGTCTTAACACAATCTTTCCAAAAATACAGCCAGGTCTGTCACAGCAATACTAGACCATGCTGGTACCAACATGTTTCTATTACTGTGAAAAAATACCATGACCCAAACGCAAGCTGGGGAGGAAAGGGTTTATTTGGCTTACACTTACAGATCATAGTCCATCATTGGAGGAAGACAGGGCAGGATCCTGGAGGCAGGAGCTAATGCAGAGGCATGGACGGAAGCTTTTTACTGGCTCACTTCCCCTGGCTTGTTCAGCTTGCTTTCTTATAGAATGCAGAACCACCACCCACCGTGGGCTGAACCCTCTCCTACGAATAACTAATTGAGAAAATGCTTCACAGCTGGATCTCATGGAGACATTTCCTCAATGGAGGCTCCTTTCTGTGACGGACTCTAACTTATATCAAGTTGACACACAAAACCAGCCAGTACAGTGTGTGTGTGTGTGTGTGTGTGTGTGTGTGTGTGTGTGTGGGTGTGTGTCTGCCACATGTGTGGGTGTCTACAGAGGCCCGAATAGCATGTTGGATCCTCTGTAGCTGTCACTTGACATAAGTTCTGGAAACTGAAGAGCCAGTGCTCTTACCCTCCGAGCCATCTCCAGACCGACTCACCATCCCTACTCACCATCCCCACATCTTATATAGAGAGCAGTTATTTATTTGAAAATCATAAATAGGAAGGTCTACGTGTTACAAGTTTCATCCTGGGTTTGTCACTGATTTCCTTTGGGTGTCAAGTCAGTCACCTAAACCCTCCTAGAGATGGAGAAAGGGGGGAAGGATGAAAGGAAGAGCAGAAGGAAGGGAGGAAGGAAGAAAGTAAGGGAGGGAGGGAGGAAGAAAGAAGGGAAAGATGGAAGAAAGGGAAGAAGGAAGGGAGGAAGGAGGAAAGGATGGAAGGAAGGGAGGGAGGGAGAGATGAAGGAAGGAGAAAGGAGGAATGGATGGATGGCAGGAAGGATAGAAGGAAGGAAGAAAGGAAGGAAGGAAATAACAAAGGGAAGGAGGGAGGGAGGAAGGAGAAGGAGAGAAAGGAGGGATGGATGAATGGATAAATGGAAGGATGGAAGGAAGGACAGAAGGAAGGATACACAGAAGGAAGAAAGAAGAGAGAAAGGAGGAATGGATAGATGGATAAAAGAGATGGAGGGAGGGAAGAAGAGAGGGAAGGAGACAGGGAGGGAGGGTGGGAGAAGGTAAACATACAGGGAGAAACAGAACATTGGCACGTTTGGCTTTTACATGAACTTTGCTCTTGTGGCTCCTCCTCTTTCCCTTCTGTTCACTCCCTCTCCCCAGCAGAGTCCCCACTTCCACAGGTATCCTATTTGAAATCTGTGATTCCTCCATCCCTTCTGTAAGATCTTTCCCTCTTCCATGGATGAATTTCCTAACTCTTTCTATCTGATTTTTACAAATGTGTTTCTGGGCATTAATCAGCAGCTTCTTAGGATTCTCTCAGTAAATTAAGGCAAATGCAAATAAAAATCATTTGGGAGAACAGTGCCCAAGAAAGGATAACAGAAAACGTTAAATTTTTCAAAATAACTAATACTGAGAGTTTCCTCCTTCAAGCTTTGTTATTGACAACGTAAATATCTCATGTTTAGAGAACTCTAACTTCAGCTTATAGGTTTCCATGGCAACAGCTATTGCTCTTACCAGTCTACCTGAAAGGATCTGAAACTAAGGTAATAATTTAAAAGTCTTTCTCCTGGTCGTGACTTCTGAAATGGCAAGCGTTTATTTTTCAGACTTTCTCCTTTCTACTTCTAGTTCTTGTGTTCTTCTCCACTGAAGGTCAGCGTTTACTCTGCCTTCCTCGTCTTTAGAACTACATGGTTCTGTTGTCGGTTGAAAATGCAGGAAATTGCAATTTTTCTACATCTAAGAAAGGATATGAACTTCAGAGAAGATGGGGTTGAGTCATGGGAAGTATTTTTGTTTGAGAGAATTAGAAAGGAAGTCTCGGCTAACTCCAAGAAACTGATAGACTCACAAGAAAAATTTGGTTTTCTCATTTGAAGGTTAAAAAAAACACAAAAAACAACAACAAACAACTGTGGGCTCAGATCGTGTTTTATGTCCGTTTACCATAGTGCACATTTATGACTCCAGTTACACCGTTTCTGCCTTTCTCTTTTGTCTCTTTAATAAGTATTGGTGCCTTCCAAGTCAAAACAAGGAACAGAGGCAAAGCTAAGCTCCCATTTTCTGATTCAATATGTACATAAAGTATAGATCTTATTTTTTACATTGAAAAATCAATGGGCACAATTAAAAAGCATTCCAACAATCAAGATATCACCCCCAAACTGCAAAAATAAAGCAAAATCAGATGAACAGTCTGTACCTGTTGACCTATGACATCTTCAGTCAAGAAAAATTGCTGGCCCTAGAAAGAAAATATGTATCTACTGAATAAATACAGAGGAAAGAAGGTAGAAAAATCTTTATTAACTAAAAAGAAGAAATCAAAACACTCAAAAACCAGTAAAGTAAATTTAAAATACAAAATAATATGGAAAAGATAAGAAAAATGTATGTATCAGTAATCAAAAAGTATAAGCCTTCAAAGTTACTTCCTTTTAAAGGCCAGTAAATCTTAGTTGATTTTAAAACATCCATCCATATGTTGGTTCCCAAATTACCCAGAAGTCAGTAAAATGGATAAAAAGGTATAAGAACATATCTTTTAGTAAATTCCAACATTAAAAAATGAATAGGACAATAGACAAACCACAAAATACAATCACTTTCTGAAAGGTCCAAAAACTAAAAAAAATAAAATAAAAATGTAGTGCAAGTAAACACAACAATTTACAAAATACGACCAAAACGATATGTTCTTGCGGGAGTTTGCCACCTCCTCATACTGTAAGTTCAATTTCATTTATCTGGTTTAATTTGTGGCATCTTTGCTAGTCAATTTCAAGCAGCCCTTTAAGACCAGTATTTAATTCTTAAAGGAGATTATAAGAATATATAAGCTCACTTCTTAACACAATGCTTCCACTTGTTGATGGAATTGTAGATTCCTATCTGCACCTTCCTGTTGTCCCACCTTCTCCTCAGAGCACATACTCCTGATACACAATCTCCTCAGTCATGTTATAAAGAAGCTATAGAAGAGTTCTCACCTGCTCAATTCTGAAAAACAAACAAACTACTACCATGACTTTGTATTATGTAGCTCTCACCTGCTATGTAGGGTTTCTGTCGTTCTCCCAGTGGGAAGATGCTGAATTCAAGTTTAAGCAGTTTCACACATCAAATTTTATAATATTTATATATAATTAGCCCTTAGTTCTTAATTTTATGTCTAAAAACATAAGGATTTCTGGTGGTTTTCAGTATTTATTCTTTTTCCCTCTTATTCTGATATAGAAATAGATAGATGATTGATAGCTAGGTAGATAGATAGACAATAGTTGAAATTTGAGACATCAGAACACACTAAAGTGTTCGGAACACTGGAATAATGAGAAAGGGCATACGGAGCCAGCAAGATGACTCAGTAGGTAACAGCTCTTACCACCAAGCTCGGTGACCTGAGTTTGATTCTCAAGACCCATATGGTAGAATCCGGTAAGGTGTCCTTGGCTGTCCACATTCGAGCATGCACAAACATACCAACACCCACAGACAAACAGCTAGATGAAATAAAAATTAAGACAAGAAAATAAAAGCACACATGACATGTGAGAGGAATTACTGAGTGAGAGGTCTTATTAATTAATTTCTACGTTATCTGCGATCTATAATTGAGACTGTATGTGTTCCTTAGTTGGGAATGGAAGTAAAAACTGTATTTCCATTTAGGGATTACCTGTAGATAGGAGTTAGTGTGCTATTTACAGTCTAAAGTTCAAATCAAATATGTCTTCTATGTGTAGTGATTAACTGGGCCAGAAGTCTAGTTTTCCTCTTGATTTTATGTCCTTCTTTATTAATCACGGCATCCTATCTCTTGAGAATAACATTGAGCAGAAATTTTCTCTATAGCTTAACACAAAGCAGGAGAATGTTAATTTAATGTCATTCCCATAACACCTCAGGAAGAGAAAACATAGAACTTTTAACATCAAATGTGCTTCCCGGGTGACCATTTCTTGTTGACAGACACAGTTTAATCTTTGCGAGACAGATGCAAATATCATTTGGCTGGAAGCACAGACCGCAATTTCATACTAAGCACATCAAGAAGGAAATTGGGAAGAGTCGCTACACTCTATTGCTCAGTTTTGAAATGCTTTTACAATACTGGACAAAAATCTGGCCTCGTGCCGGCTCCCCAGATTCCTCCTACAGTGTGTAATCTCTTGAGAGAATTTTCATTATTGTCTTTACTGCTTAGATCAACACCAGTAGGCTGAGTGAAAGTAGCCCTTCAAATCCATTTTTAATCTTCCAAACAGGCAAATTAGTTGTGAGTTACTTATCAAGAACACCCAGACGAGTGCTAACAGTAGAACCGGCTCTCTGCTTTGTCACTTTTGTCTCTGGAAAATACTGTTCTCTCTCTTATTTCTTTTGTCAACTTTCAATTTGTTTCCTACAGATAATCTGCAGTGGTATCAGAAAGCTGAAATATGTTTGCTTTTTATCCAGCCGTGATACAATCAAGAGGAGTTCAACAGTTGCTGAACCAACAGATGTTTAGATTTTAAAAGGAATGCACAAAACGGTGTTGGGAAAGGAAATTGTGAGGAAGAAAATAAAAAGATTAAAGATTATAATAACTCTTTTGAACTTGGACTATGGAGGGACACAAAGAATTAATTCTATTACACCTGAATGGTAGATTTGTTTGAAGGAAGAGCATGCCAATTAAAATACCTCAACTGGGGCTGGAGAGATGGCTCAGTAGTTAAGAGCACTGACTGCTCTCCCTGAGTTCAATTCCCAGCAAACATGTGGTGGCTCACAATCATCTGTAATGGGATCCAATGCCCTCTTCTGGTGTGTCCGAAGACAGCGACAGTGCACACACACACATACATAAAATAAATAAGTCTTAAAAAAAAAAAAAATGCCGGGTGGTGGTGGCGGCGCACGCCTTTAACCCCAGCACTTGGGAGGCAGAGGCAGGCGGTTTTCTGAGTTCGAGGCCAGCCTGGTTTACAGAGTGAGTTCCAGGACAGCCAGGGCTACACAGAGAAACCCTGTCTCAAAAAAAAAAAAAAAAAAAAAAACTCCACTGGCAACTTGATAAGATTGAGGTGAGTTCCCACTGTCCATTGCTTATCTAGATTTGCGTCCACTGCATCGCTGTCCCCTTACTCTGTGACGTGAGGACACCTATACACCATTGGATGCCTGGTTTTAGTGGACAAGCTAATATATGAGGAACTATGCAGCTTGAAGGTCTTAGGGTCCTGAACAAAACTGTAGAGTCGAGCAAAGCTGAGACATGTTTGAAAAGAGCAAAGCAGGAAGATTCCAGTAGCTTCGAGAGTAAAAACACGCCGAGCTATGGCATTAGCACCCTGCTAGGCACCGTGTTTGTTGACACTTTGTCATTGCAGGTGAAGGGGTACACTGTGATGCTTCAGCTCTCACACACCCCCTCTAATAAACAAATTAAGTAGTTGCTATGCCTAATATGTCACGCATGCTTCAATTCTTCATGTCCAGAAACCTCTTTTACAGCTATTTTAAAATATAATGCACATTATTAACTGAAGTTTGCAAGAGAACATCAGAACTAAGGGGTTTTTTGCTTTGTTTTGTTTTTCCAGTTGTTGTTTAGTATAGCCCAGGCTGGCCTCAGACTCCCTATGAGCCAAGGATGAGGTAGAACTTCTGTTTCTTCTCCTTCCACCTCTGGATTGCTGGGATTATACATGTACCTGGTATAATGCAGCACTAGACATTGGTTCCCGGGCTTCCTGCATGCTACGCAAGTGTGCCAGCTTTTCTTCTAGCCCACCTGTACTGGCTGGTTTTGCGTGTCAACTTGACACAAGCTGGAGTTATCACAGAGAAAGGAGCCTCCCTTGAGGAAATGCTTCCATGAGATCCAGCTGTAAGGCATTTTCTCAATTAATGATCAAGGGCGGGAGGGCCCATTTATGGGTGGTGACATTCCTGGGCTGCTGGTCTTGGGTTCTATAAGAAAGCAAGCTGAGCAAGCCAGGGGAAGCAAGCCAGAAAGTAGCATTTCTTCATGGCCTCGGCATCAGCTCCTGCTTCCTGACCTGCTTGAGTTCCAGTCCTGACTTCCTTTGGTGATGAACAGCAATGTGGAAGTGTAAGCTGAATAAATCCTTTCCTCCCCAACTTGCTTCTTGGTCATGATGTTTGTGCAGGAATAGAAACCCTAAGACCCCCACCCCCACTAGAACATGTCTCCAAACTAATGCTTACTCTGTACCCAAATAGCACAATTAATTCTCCTTACAACCTAAAAAGTTAAGAGCCAGTAATGTCTCTGATTCTTAATGAAGAAACTAGAGCAGGACAGTGGTGGCACACGCCTTTAATCCCAGCACTTGGGAGGCAGAGGCAGGCGGATTTCTGAATTCAAGGCCAGCCTGGTCTACAGAGTGAGTTCCAGGACAGCCAGGACTACACAGAGAAACCCTGTCTCAAAAAAACCAAAAAAAGAAAGAAAGAAAGAAAGAAAGAAGAAAGGAAGGAAGGAAGGAAGGAAGAAAGAAAGGAAAAGGAAAGAAATAGAAGCAGGAAAAGTGAACATCTCCAGAGCTGCACAGCTAACAAAGGGAATGTGGTAAGATTTGTATGAAGGTGTTCGGCTTCCAGAATACTCCATCTTAAGCACGTGACACTTGGCATCTCTTTTATTTACTCTACCTACTATTTGGGGGGAAAAAAAAGTCCCATTAAGTCTTTCAGTGACCCTTTGTCCACATGATACAATCGATTTGAAAGTGTCGTGTACAAAATTTCGACAGAATGCTTGCATTACTGGCACCTCTGATGGACATAGGGAACGTGCTGACTGGGCTCTCCCGCTGTTCCTTTCTGCTGTGTGTGCTCTCTGCTCAAATTGGTATTAAGTAATATTACTTCAGGTGGGGAAGATGCCAAGAAGTTGAAGACAGAGGGGAAAAAAGAAGAGCAGGAGAGATAAGAGAACTGAAAGGATGTGAATAAGAAATAGTGTGCATTTTAATCTACTGGAGGAAAACTCCATTCGCCTTAAAATAGACAAAATAGAATGTGCATGGTGTGGAGAGGGGAGGGGGAACTTCTGGCACCTCCATACTTTCTGTATAAAACTCATTCCATTTCCTTACAACGTTGTGTTGGGGGTTGGGGGGGGGCGCTTACACAGCCAGTGTGGAGGCAGAGTTCAACCCTGATTCCTCTTCGATGCTCTCTCCTGTCTCCGCGGCTCTGCAGCTGTGAGATTCGATTGTAGACTCCATTCCTAGAGTTTTTCAGTTATAAACGAGGACACCCCTGTGGACTCACTATGCAACTTGAAGCAAATTCCTTTCTTTGAGGCCTCAGTTCCCTGTTTGTAAAATGGGAACGAAAACACACACAGAGAGAAAAGTGAAGATTAACAGACTAGTACTTCCTTGTGTGTTGTAAAGGTTTAATAAAGTGTGAATAGAAAGGGTTGCTTCATTATTGTTGCTTTAAATCTTTGCTATAGCAGGACCCACTGTCACCAGTTTAGGAAAGACAGAAGGGGAAGAGGAGGAGGAAGAAAGAAAGAAAAGAAAGAAGGAAGGAGAGAGAGAGAGAAAGAGGGGGGGAGAGGGGAAAGGAAATGAGAAGAGAAGGCAGCACAAAAAGAAAGAAGTAAAACTGTTCTCTGACTTCAGCCACAAGTGTTGGGAACCCCTCAAAAAAGGGAGAAAAGCTACTGGAAACAGCAAGTTACTTACTTCACACAGAGATTAGAGGTCTGTAAGGATCTGCTACATTTTGGCAAAGTCGACAGACTTTTCATCATGTCACCCCAAACTGGAAATGAATAATAGAAGATAGTTTGTGCTAACGGAGCAGAAAATTTCTTAGGAATAAAATCAAACACTTTTTTAAAAATTGGTAAGTTGAGTGGAAAGAGCTGGAGTGGCTCAAAGGCTAAGAGCACTGGCTGCTCTTCGGAAGTCTGGTTCCCAGAGCCCACATCAGGAGACTCAAGACCACCCTTAACACCAGCTCTGGGAAAACCAATGCCCTCTTCAGGAACTGAGGGCACCTAGACAAACACAAATAAAAATAGCACTTGTCATCAAGGAAGTGCAAATCAAAATAACTATGAGATGCCATCTTATACCCATCAGCATGGCTAAGAGCAAAACTCAAGAGAAAGCACATGCTGGAGAGAATGTAGACCAAAAGGAACACTCCTTCATTGCTGGGGAAGTGCAGACTTGTACAGCCACTTTGGAAATCAGTTTGTCAGTTTCTCAGAAAACTGGGAATCGTTCCATCTCAAGACCCAGCTAGACCACTCCTTGGCATATACTCAAAAGATGCTCTACTATACCACAAAGACACTTGCTCAGCTATGCTCATAGCAGCTTTATTCTTAATAGCCAGAAACTGGAAACAACCTAGATGTCCCTCAACTGAAGAATGGATAAAATATGGTACATCTTTATAATGGAATACTAGTCAGCCATTAAAAAAAAAGATATCATGGATTTTGCAAGCAAATAGGTGTATCTTGAGAATATCGATCTGAGAGAGATAACCCAGTCCCAAAAGGACACATACATGGTATGTACTCACTTTTTTTTTTTTTCTGGTTTTTCGAGACAGGGTTTCTCTTTACAGCCCTGGCTGTCCTGGAACTCACTCTGTAGACCAGGCTGGCCTCGAACTCAGAAATCCACCTGCCTCTGCCTCCCAAGTGCTGGGATTGACGTCATACATCACCACTACCCTGCCCGTATTCACTTACAAGTGGATATTAGCCTTAAATTACAGGTACCATACTACATTCCACAGACCCAAAGAAGGAAGGCCCAAGGGAAGATGCTTGAATATCACTTAGAAGGGGGAATAAAATGATCTTAGGAGGCAGATGGAGGGAGGGAATGGGGTGGGGAGAAGGGATGGGAGGGAAATGTGGGGGTCAGCACCAGATGTGGGAGAGACAGGAGAGACAGCTGGATGGCCATGAGACTGAATGGAAATCTGCAATTGATTGGGGTGGGTAGGTGGTGAGCATCTCTAGGGTGAGACAGAGACCTGGAATAGGGGAGGTTCCCAAGAATCAACGGGGATGACCGTAGCTGTGATTCACAGCATTGGGGATATGCAACCTGAAGAGGCCATCACTTGTATCCAGGCAGGAACCTCAATGGACAATAGAGACAACAACCCACCCATGAACCTTTCAACCCAAAATTTATTCTGTCTACAAAAAATACAAGGACGAGGATAGAGCAGAGACTGAGAGAATGGCCAATCAATAACCATCCCAACTTGAGACCCATCCCATGGGCAAACACCAATCCCTAATACTATTAATGATAATCTGTTATGCTTGCAGACAGGAATCTATCATGGCTGTCATCATGGCTGTCCTCTGAGAAGCTCTACCCAGCAGTTGACTCAGTCAGATGCAGACATCCAGAGCCAAACAGCAGATGGAGCTTGGGAACCCATAGGGAATAATAGGAGGAAGAATTGCGGCGCAGACTCAACTAACCTGGACCCCTGGGGCTCTCAGAAACTGAACCGCCAACCAAAGAACATACACAGGCTGGACCTTGACCTCCTGGCCAATGTAGCGGATGTACAGTTTGGCCTTTATCTAGTTCCCAAACATCTGGAGCAGGGGCTATCCCAAAAGCTGTTGTCTTTATGGTGGGATAGGTTCTTCTAGCTGAGCTGCCTTGTCTGGCCTCAGTTGGAGAGGATGCACCTAGCCTTGCAGAGACTTGAAGTGCCAGGGAAGGGGCCAAACCCAGGAGCCCCACCAGCTCAGAGGAGAAGGGGAGAGGAGAGAGAGGTAAAGGCTGTGGGAAGGGGTGATCAGAAGGGGTAGTGAGCGTAGGATGTGATGTAAAGATGTTAAAAAGGAATTCAGTGAAAGAACAAAAACGGGTAGCCCAAAGAAATTCCACAAATGACCGTTGAATTCATTGAGACGTCCCACATCCGTACTCATCTGAGACGAGCTACGGAGTGAAATGATGACGCATGGCTAATAAGAAGACTGGACCGATGTAACAGATACTGGTAAGCACTCAGAACTCGAACTCCGGCAAGGTCGAGTGGAAAGCAGGGACATTAGTGCAAACAGCTGGAGAGATACTTTGCAATTGTTTTAATAATTAAGCAAATGTCTAGTCATATAGTCCGGAAAATCACCCTTTTATATTTTTCTAAGTAAATATTTTGACCTATAAAACATGTCATTAAATATCCTTGGGAAGGGCTGACAATCACGCCATACCAGAGACAACCAACATTAAAAATTTGCCGAGCACAACATTCATCCATGGACCCAAGTAATACCCTGTGTTTTCTACAGGAGTGTACACCTCAAGAATGAAAATAATCAATTACTGTTTTTACGATAATCTGGAAGAATTTCTTGAATGAAGTTAGGCACAAAACTATTCACAATGTATTATTCTATTTATATGAGACTCTAAAAATGGTAAAAAAAAAAAAACAAAACAAAACAAAAAAAAACTAATTTTTATTGAAAATACCTTTTTCATACAATAAATTTGTAGTTAAAGAGAACATCAATAGTGGCCCAGGATGCATGCAAGGGACTGTGTGAGGGGGCATGAGAAAAAATTTTAGGATCAGAGGTGTTTATCATGGTTGAGGTTATTTGATTACCTAAATGTATGCATTTGTCAAAAATTCAAATCTGCACATTTTAAAAGAGTACATTATATTATATGCAAATTATATCATAGTAAAACTAATTTAGAAAATACATACTCAACACTTCATTAATTCTATCATCATAATTCTGGTGGTTTTAAAGATGTTACAAGCATACATATAAATTTATTATAAAGTAGGCAACATCAATTATCAGGAAGGGAAAAGACGATTCAACAGAAATATAATGTATAATTGGTTGGCAACTTAAAAGAATATCAAGGTTTATCCTGGATAATTCCACATACCTGAATAAATTTCCAGAATAACAAGATGAAATGTACGTATATAATTATCTTTTAAAAACATTAATGATGTGCGTGCGTGCACACGTGTGTACAGTGCTCGTATATGAGGGTGCATGCACCATGTGAAGGACAGGAGACAACTTTCAGAGGTCAGTTCTCTCTGCCCCTGGTGACTTTTGGGAACTGATGACCTCACAGGTCCCACAATACAACCTTTCTCTGAGTATGGCATTACCTTTTGTTGGTTATATAAGTTTTCGACATGTTTTTAAATGAAATCAAGTTCATTACCCCACACTCAGCCGTCCTTGTCAATGGGCTGTCTAACAAAACTTCTTTTAAAAAATTAATATTTATTTATTTATTTTATGTATATGAATACACTATCACTGTCTTCAGACACACCAGAAGAGGGCATCGGATCCCATTACAGATGGTTGTGAGCCACCATGTGGGTGCTGGGAATTGAACTCAGGACCTCTGGAAGAGCAGTCAGTGCTCTTAACCGCTGAGCCATTTCTCCAGCCCAAATCCTTTTAAAAGAATAAAAACTGTGGATAAATATTTTCTAATCCCATCTTCTGAATGCTGGCTTTAAGCTTCAGATCAATGGACTAAGTCATAAGCGATGTCATGACATTTTCAGTTTAAAACTGAAATCTGTATTTCAAAAAGACCCTAAGTCAAATTCATGTTAAATTAAAAAAAAATTGAAAATGTATTGTATGATATCTGATTTATGTGCTTATTAACAGCATGAAGAATTTACACGATTCCTTGAATTAGATGAAGCACAAAGAGAATCCTTTGCATAAGTGAACAAACAATATTAGCATGCCAAGCAAATAAATGTATTTAAAAGGGTCAATTTCCTTGGCAAAATTAAACATGAACCAAGGCATTTTGTCTATTAAACTATCAAACAAACACTTTAACGAGTATAACAATAACATTAGTAAAGTTGTACTAAATGTAATATCTGCTAGGCATAGTGGCACAGAACTTTACTTTTCTTTTTCTTTTTCTTTTCTTTTCTTTTCCTCCTCCTCTCTCCTCCTCCTCCTCCTCCTCCTCCTCCTCCTCCTCCTCTCCTTCTTCTCTTTTTTGTGAGACAAGGGCTCTCTATTTAGTCCTGCTGTCCTCGAATCCAATATGGAGACCAGGCTGGTCTCAAACTCAAAGATCTTTCTACTTCTGTTTCCCAAGTGCTTGTATTAAAGGCATCTGCCATCATTTCCTTTACTCTTTAATAACAAGATTTTTCTCTCAAAAATATAGAAGCAAACTCTACCCAAAGAACTCAGGCAACTGAGGAATGCTGAGAGCAAAAGACAGAGCCTTCTCCATGGACAAGCATAGCCCCTGATCATTTGACAACAAATGATCAAACCTGAAAACACACATCCAAGTAACATTATACAGACAGGGCAGCTTATATTTAACAATACGAATACACACACACACACACACACACACACACACACACACACATATGAATAGCAACATTTAATGAAAAATGAATTTGGACAAGAATAAGAAAGAGTATATGAGAGGGTTTGGAATAATGATCGGAAGCAGAAAATGATCTAGTTATGTCATAATCTCAAAAAAATAAAAGAAATAATAAAGAAGATACAAGTGCACACTCACCCATGTACACATACATAACACATGCACACACATGTACACACACACTCCCACACAAGCAGGAGCAATATAGTCAGTTTACAGAGTTTGTGTATCTTGTGAGATGATATCCACCAGAGAAGAGTCCTCAAACATGGGCTTAAGCCAATAGAAAGTCTTTCTTAGCTGGTGGGACACCACTGAGCAGTCACAAGACTTTCTCAGGGTGAATTTTTAAGTGCAATACCATACCTTAGCTTGACATAGTCAATGAACAAGAACAGTTAACCAGAAGTGGAACTACAGAAGTCAAAAAGCACTGTTAGTGCATTTAGGGACCTCCCCACAGCTATGGGCTTTAATGGGCTGGATCTTGGCTCTTGTTTTGGCAGGTATTGCTGCCCACGTGCTAGCTGGGTCCCGAGGTCTGGATGGTACTTCTATCGTGCCATCCATTATAAATATTTTCTACTAACAAAGAATATTTTGAAACAAAATTATTTAACAGTATAGCATATTATCTATTTCTTTTTTAAAAAAATGGTGAAAAGTGGGTAAAATGGTTGAACAAAATATGTCACTGCATCTGTAGCCACCTGCGGCCATGGACAAACTGGGTTCACCTGAAAGTGGGGCTGGAAATGGAAAAAAGAAAAAAGGGACAGAAGGACGAGAGAAGGATGAAGCCAAGACAAAGTTTTCTGATCAAGGCTCGAAGTTTAATAGTCAGCTCTTCTGATTTAAAGGGAAAGCCCCACGACCCCTTCTTGTTTCAGCCGGAGATGGGTGGGGGAACCTGTCCTTTGTCACAGCTGGAGACGTCTCAAGGCAAAGATCTTGGGGCCTGTTACATATGGCAGGTGTTTTGAGAGCATAGAGGGGAAAAAAAAAGAACCTGCCTTGGGAGGCAGAAAGGAGTGGAGAATTCTATGGGTTCTAGGCCAACCTGGTTTTCAGATGAAGTTCCAGATCAGCCAGAGTTACGCAGAGAGCTTGTCTTGAGTGAATGAATGATATGAATGATTCTTATGGGCCACATGGTAGTATGGCAGAACAAGTTAGTACAAACTAAGGAATTGACACACCTCAATTTTTGCCATCAAGAGGTTAATTATAGCAATCAAGGTTTATTCACATTAGGAAACATTATCTAGCCTTTAAAATAATTTACATAAATATCTTCTACTAATATAGAATGTTTTAGAAGAAAATCACTTAACAGTAAATGTATAATGAATTAGCTATTCTTTAAAAGGTGGGAAATGAGCAAGACAGGTTGAAAGAAATATGCCAATATATTAAATTACGAGGATTCCCAAGGGGAAGTCAGATAGGCCTATGGGTTTTTTTTCTTTTGTTTTATAATTTTCAAAGTTTCTACTATGGGAACATACTCTAGAAAATAAATTTAAATTTACCCCCAAATCCCTATAACACAGATCGGGTTAAGTCAATAAAGGAATTTCTTTTAGGTTGCCACGCTGAGGGAGAAGTGTTACGCCACCTAGTGTCCAGAGGCCATGACTACTGCTGTATGCTTCTTGTGCTCTAAGCCACAAGACAGGGATCCCCAAGGTTGAAAGCAGCAGAAGCAAGGGCAGAGAATCCTAGAGACAGGCAGTTACTGCAAGCACTCTCTAGACCCCCTCCACACACTTGGGTAAACTAACTGTATTGCGCCTTGTTTGTTTGTTTGTTTGTTGTTTGTTTGTTTTAGATAAAATCATGCTTTGTAATCTGAAGCTACCTTTGGATCTTTAGTTCTCCTGCCTCTGCCTCGGTAGAGGCATGGTAGACTTGCGTTATCACCGCGGCTTTATTTTCTGTTTCTAGGACTGTCTGAGCTACAGGACTTGGAGCAAATGAGGATAATTAGCTGGGTAATGCTGGCTACGAGAGCAGCTTGTCCTGTGGCTCTGTCACGGCGGATCCACCGACTGTTTACCAAATCCCTCCCACAGACTGACTCCCATAAGGCCCTAGTTCTCTGAGATATGTAAGATTTCTTTTAATTCCACAATCTCATAAAATGTCATCGTTGCCAAGAAGGCTGAAAATGCTGTGGAAGAGATTTCCAAACAGGTGAAAATAAGAATGAATTCTCTTTAAGAAGACACTAAAGAAGAGTTTTTCTTGGTCCAAGAACAACTTTGTCTTACAGGTGAGTGGATTTACAGTATCACTGAGCAGCAATATTCCGGCAAACGTTTTGTAATCTGAAAAGTAACTTTTTGTTTTTTTAATAGTCCCCATTCAGATACTTTAATTTCATTTAGGAAGCCTGTGAAAGTAGAAAATTCTCAGCACATTTTCCTCTGTTAAGTAATTACATTATGTATCTGTCATTTGTGGGCATGAATTCGTGAGCAGGCAAGCATTGCTTGGCAGATCTATTAAACTGATACACATGAGTTATGAATGAGTTTGCTTCCTAGGTCTGAGATTAACATGTGTCCTCCAGGCTAAGAAATTCTAATGGAGTCTCTGCTGCAACATTGTTTTCTCATGTGAAATTCCCTGAAGGGGGAGATGGAATTATTTTATCATCCCTGTGCTTTTCTCTAGCACATAGGAGTAAAGCATGTGCTGCAGTGGCTGCCAATTCTAGAGAAGAAAGTGGATAAAAGTAACATTCACATTCCACAGACGTTTACTGGATATGAAGAAAAACACACTCTATGGGAAATGTTATGCTGAGAAGTGGAAGAACTTGAAAGGGAAATAGAACCAGGCAACACCTGTGTCTCTATCTGCAATTAGTTACAAGGAAAAAACACTTGGCATGGTTATCAGCTCCAAGTCTGATCACTGCAACCAACCAGCTTCCTGGGACATGAAGGTTTCGAGGGTTCCTTCATTTACCATGGAATTGTGTCAGATATGCCCAGCGTAAATTAAAGATGTCAGGTCAAACGCATTTAATATATTGAACCTACCAAGTACCATGGCTTGGCAGCACAGTTCATGGTAGAGCTTCTGGTGTTTAATTCCATGATCACATGGTTCATTGGGAAATACGCTGGGCCAGTTCTCAGTGTCCTGAGAGAATATCTCTCAACACAGTGTTAACCTAGAAAAATTCCTAATGTCAAACCTGATAGTTGTTATCAGGTTTGTTTAATTGAAATACTCTATGTTGAGAGCTATCTGTGGAGGGAAAGCGTTAAATGTGGAAAACTTGGTCAGGGGAATATGCCAACATTATATAGGATGATTTTTAAAGACAAGCTTAATGGAAAATCAGAAAAGTCACTAATGAGATTTCCCTAGACATTACTTTCTGGTCCTGAATTTGGGATGAAGACAGGTTGGTGAGCAGTCTATTTGCATATTGCCTGTCAAAAGCACATATTAAAAAAAAAAATTATTCAATTAACAGAAGCCAGCCCTATACAGTCAGAATTTCAAGAGGACCTTAAACAATTCTATATATAATAGTCTCTCAGCTTGCTGAAAACCATTATTTAATATCATTCCTTTAGATGAAAGTACTAATCCTTCTTAACATGAAAATAACTCTCATTCATGAGTTTGAGTTCTTTCTGGAAAGACACTTTTGAGAGCAAAGAGAAGACCGTGAAGGCTTCTCAGAGTGTCGGAAACAATAGGCTAGAAAAAGCCATCTAATGGCTAAGTCTTAATCACTGCAAGCAAGTTTCTCCACTTAATAAAATTTTTTAGTATGTTTTTAATTGAAATAGAAATATATCACTTTCCCTCCTCTCTTTCCTCCCTCAAGCCCCTCCCAATTACCCCCTTTGTTTTTTTCCGTGCTTCAAAATTCAATAGCCTTTTCTTTAATTATACATTCTCTTTCTCTCTCTCTCTCTCTCTCTCCTCTCTCTCACACACACACACACAACACACACCACACACACACATATGTTGGGGAAATTGTCTGTGAATGTGTGTAGTGTATACAAATATACATATAAATACAACTTGTTGAGTCCATTTTTGTTGTTTGTATATGTATATGACGTCAGGGCTGATCAACCAATAAGGAGGCTCATCCCTGGAAAAGGCTGACTCTCCTTTTCTGGCAATCATTAGTTGCCTGTAGTCCTTTGTGTAGAACTGAGATTCCAAGAAGTCCCCTCCCCCCCCCCCAATGCTGACAGACCCATTAATATTGCCATGGTTCCAGCCTTGTTTATGCAGCCATTTCTAGGAGAGGTTGTTTCAAGGCAGACTCTTTGGCGTTCTGGTTCTGACAGTTGTTCCGTCCTCCTCTGTGATGCTCCCTGAGCCATAGTTGTAGGACCTGCAGTGTGGATGTGTTCTTTGGGACTGGCCTCAGCATGATCCGTTGATCTTTACATTGTCTCCAGTTCCGGCTTTCTGTGATAAATGTTGTTTCAGATTTCTGACCATTTGGCAAACGAGATCTTTGAGATAGAATTCTTTTTGAGCATATACTGAAAACTTCCAAGCGTCCGTGGCTTATATAGTGAACACCTGAGCACTTTTTTTATATACACACAATGATTTCAGACTCAGAAATTTTTGTGATACTAATTAAAAACAAACAAATAGGCTTCAGGGATAGAGGGAGAGCCCATTGGTTAAGACCCTGTATTGCTCTTACAGAGGACCCAAGTTTAGTTCCTAGCACCCAAGTCGGCAGCCCACAATTTTCTGTAACCCCAGCTCCTAGGAGATCTGATGCTCTGTTGTGAACTGCACAGCCACCTGTACTCAAACAGGTATATAAACCTCCCACCTCACCCCACCTCATACACATACACATACACATACACATACACATACATACTTAAAACTAAGAATCTGGGAGCTGGAGAGATGGCTCAGCTTTTAAGAGCACTGACTGCTCTTCCAGAAGTCCTGAGTTCAATTCCCAGCAACCACATGGTGACTATAATGGGATCTGATGCCCTCTTCTGGTGTGTCTGCAGACAGCTACAGTGTACTCATATGTGTGTGTGTATATATTATTATATGTAGGATTATATAACATCTTATCCTTGTGTTGTGTGTGTGTATTATATATATATATATAATATATATATTATATATATATAATATATATATATACAAGATAAGAATCTGGTCTTCTACAGTTTTCAGGTTGGTCATCCGAAGATTTACACATTGTCTTTATGGGTTGACTATAGAAATGTTCATCATTCAATTTGCATTCTAGGGAGTAAGTGAGTGGAGGAAAGGAACTGAATAAAATTTTAAAATATAATAAGTCAAATAAAAACCTTTGTGGGGATTCTCAGCGAAGCATGTATCAAGGAAGGACAAAGTATGAGGCCTGAAGACAAGATGGAAGAGCTTGACAACCCAACAAGGCCAAAACTAAAGTAAGAAAACAGCAGTGAGAACTGCCAGGTACATGTGAGACTCTAGAAAGAGTAAAGTTATGCATTATATACATAGGAAAAGGTGAAGGATCTTGTTCTAAAGGCCCATAAACATTCTCAAAAGAATAATAGAAGAAAACTTCCCAGAGTTAGAGAAAAAGATGCCAGGTCACATACAGGAGGCATTTACGACACCAAACAGAGAAGACCAGAGATGAACTCTCCTCATCACGTTATAATCCAAACACTAAATATACAGAACTCAGAAAGCATATTGAAAACAGCAAGAAAGAAGCACCAAGCCACATACAGAGACAAGCCAATCAAATAGTACAAAATTCATTCAACTGAAGCGTTAAAGGTCAGTGGGTTTGGGATAATGTATTTCAAATTCTAAAGGATAAGAACTGACAACCTTGAATACCTATCCCAGAAGACCTGTCACAACTGCAGGGGGAAAAAAAATCAACTTCCATGATAACAATAGGCTCAAGGACTTGTGAGCGCTACAGCACTCTATCCTTAAGGAAGCCCAGTACTTGTAAGCTTATTAAAATATAGTTAACATAAGGAAGGAGTTTGAACACAGATTACACTGCATGGGTGAACAATGCTTCTCTCAGAAGACATGGGTTATAAAATGAAAGTCACAATGCAAGGTGTGGGATACCTTCCTATGAAGTAATGGTCAGGGAGCCCCAAAGGGACCCCCCCAAACAGCATAGCTATTGTCATTGTTCTTGCTTGTCCCCACCCCCTGAAACTATATAGTAAGATTCTGTTGCTGACAACAACACACTTTGGTTGTAGGAGATAGAAAAATCTAATTGGAACTGACCTGAAAACTTTCTCTTGGCTGGATAGTTTTCATAGTTCCAAAAGGCACAAAGCAGGCCCCGGGGCAGATGGGGGCAGTGCAATTGTAGGGGGGATTGGTGACATCTAGCAACAAATGCCAGATCCAAGAAATATTTATTTTAGCCCATCACTTTATACTTTTATGTCCATAGCTCTTGGATTCATTGATTCTGATCCCTGGAAGAGACAGAGGATCATGGAGGACCAAGTGTGTGGCAGAGGTAGTTCTTCACTTCATGGTAGCCAGGAAGCAGAGAGTGAGGAAGAGGATGGGAGACCAGTCCTTCACAGTCACTCTTCAATGACGTACTTCTTACAAATAAGTCTCACCTCCTCAATCTCTTCAACCTTCCCAAATACCACCAGTTGGAAACAATCTCAATACTTGAGACTGGGACACCTAATACTCCAAACCTCAACAACTACACAACTGTTGCAGGAAGTAATTTAAAAAGAGTACAGCAGGCTTCTGGAGCTACTGCCACCAACTCCCCCGCCCCTGTGTGGTCCCGTTCTCTAGCTAGTGCGCCATTTCCACCCACCTCACTAATTTCCCTTGTCTGGTCGCTGCCACGACAGCCCCATTTAATGACTGCCCATCTCAAGGTTAGATATCACAATACCCAGTAACTTGGTAAAACAAAACTCTAGAAGCTTATAATTAACCAGTCAGATTTATATACAATAAATTCTCAATTCACGAGATGCCCACACCATAATTTCAATTTATAATGGTACAAGCTGCTCATCTAGAATAGCAAGTTATCCCAATCATTCTATCCCTACATGATACTCATAACTACCCGTGGCTATTTAAGACAGCAGGTCAGGATCTTCTTCTGTTTGTCCGCCTCCATCTTGGGCTCCTCCCCCCCCTCTTCCCCCCCCCACACAACACACACACCCTCTCTGCAACTTTAGCTCCTCCCTTTTTTTGTCCAATACAGGCCTCTGCTCATATATTTAATAGATAGACAAGGGAAAAACCTCCCACACAACCATAAGGAGATGGTGCTTTCCCGTCTGAAAGCCAAGCAACCATTTTATTACTTATGGGATTTGTTTCTGATCGTGCCATAACAGACACTAGGACCTTAGCCTTTAGACGGAGGTTTATTTTGGTATGGTGCCGAGGCATTAAGAGTCCTCATGGTTTTGGGAAGAGTGGGGGAAAAACCCCCTTTTGAAAAGACAGGAAAAATTAAAACCAAAATGGGTTTGGGGTTTTATTTCAAAGTCCCCCCCCGGGGGCCTTCTCCGCGGGGGCCACCCGGGGGTTTTCCCATTGAACTTTGGGGCAGGTTAAAAACCCCCAAAAGGGGACATTTCTTTCAAAACCGGAAAAACCTAAGGATTTCCCCAAAATTTTGAAAATCGGGATATTGCCCGGAAAAAGGGGCCCTTTTTTAAATTTTAATAAAATTTAAACGAAACAGAGAATTTCAAAATTTAAATTAAAACCCCAAGAGGGGTCATTGCCTCCCATTTGTTTTTTTTAAAAAACCCCTTGGTTTGGGGGTTTTTTAAATTAAAATTTTTTTTTTTTTACCGCCAAAATTTTAAAAATTTGGGGGGCCCCGTTAAAAGGGAAAAAATTTTTTTCAAAAAACCAAAAAAAAAGTTTAAAAAAAAAACGGCTCTCTCCCAAACACGCTAAATTTTCTTCTGGTGAACCCAAAATTATTTTTCTCTTAGGTTTTTTTAAAAAACGCTTTTTGTGACGATATTCGCCCCCTGTCCCCCCGGGGGACAAAAGAGCTTCTACTTCCATCTCACTGTCTTTTCCCCACCTCATTGAACGACCTTGTTTTTCCTTGCCCCCAAAATTCTGTGAGAAACTTCCACGGTGCGCAGAGGCAGGGAAAAACCTGTGAGGTTCTGGTTGTGGGGCTGCGCGGTTTTTAAAAAAGTGATGTCCACCCCCTCTGAGCCACTGCAAAGGCCGGGGTTTTTGTCATTTTCCCGAGCCTAATAGAAAATCCTTTGGGGTGTACAGAGCCTTTTTTTTAAAACCAAAATTCCCGGGGGGGAAAACCCCTCCTTTTCTTGCCCCCCCTGCGGGGCCCTTTTTTTGAAGGCGTTGCAGTCACGGGGGGAACCCGACGTTTTTCACCATACTGTTCTTTTCCTTGGGGTTACATTAAAAAGGGGAAAATGCCTCATCTTTTTTTTAATTTTTTTTGGGGGCAAATGTTTTTTTCCTTTAAAATTTAATTTTTTTTATTTCCCTCAAAAAGTTCCCCTGTTGTCCAAAATTCCCCCCAAATCGTGTTTTTTTTCTTTTTTTAAAAATTTGTAAAATTAAAATTTTTAAAATTTTAAAGGCTTTTTTAAATTTTAGGGGAATTTTAAAACCACCTTTTTTTTCCCAAATTTCACTTCTTCAGAATTTTTTTCTGAGTTTTTTCCCCAAAAAATTTCTGAAAACTTTTTGATAAAATGCCCCAAATTTCATTTTTACCCTTGGGGTTTAAAAACGGGGTCCCCTTAAAAATTTTTATTATTGACTTTTAATTTTTTACATTCTAATGCAATTTTTTTGTCAGGTTTTATAGTGTGTAAATACTCTCCCCTTTTTTTTAAAAATTTCCCCCTTTTCATTGTTAGCTGTTCTTTTGCTGGGGCCCCTTTTTGTTGAAGAAATTTTTTATTTTGCTTTGGGGTACCCCCTTTTTTGGGGTTTTGGGCCTTTTTTTAGAAAGTTTTTTCCCCCCCTAGGTTTGGGGATATTCCTCCCCCTTTTTTTTCCCTTGTACATTTTATAATTTTTTTAAAGGCCCCACATGTAAGCCTTTCATCTTTTTCTTTTTAACCCCCCTGAGAAAAATTGATTGACTTCCATTTGTCTCCCCAAGTTTTTTTCAAACCCCCCACTAGCACTTAGAAAAAAATTTCCCCGAGGGGTTTTTTTTTTTAATTGGGGTTTTAGCACTTTCTTTAAAAACATTGGGGAATTTTAAAGGGTGTGTTTACCCCCCAAATTTTACAAATTTCCAAGTTTTCCCCTAATCTCGTGTTTTTTTTTCAGATCAAGAATTAAATTTTAAAAAAACTGGAGACCCAAAAACCCCAATTTTTTTTGGGGGTTTTTCAGAAAAATTTGCATTTTCGGGGGGGGGGGAGGGGAGTTTTTTCTCTCGGGCCCAAAAGGGGGAAAAGGAGCTTTAAAAAGGGGGTTTCTGGTGTTTGGGGATTTTTTTTTTTTTGGAAGGGGTTTAAGGGTTTTGGGGTTTAAAAAAAAAAAAGTGCGGGGGAAATAATATTTATTCAAAAAATGTAGCCCGGGGTTTAAGGAAAAATAATAAATAAGGGCAAGTTAATTGGCCCCCTTTTAAAAGGTTTGTGCCAATCCCCCCAAAAATTTAGAAAGAATTCAAAGAAAAGTTTTTCCCCGTTGACTGTAAAAGTTTGCCCCCTCCATCTCAGGGGAGAAACCCCCGTCCGGGGGGGTTTGGGGGATCGAGAGCCCCTTCGGAAAAACCCCGGGGGGAAATTTTTCAGTTGTGATACATTTTAGTTTTCTTCCTCCGGGGGTGACATAAAATTTAAAAGATTTTTGGGTTTAAAAGGGGGAACAAAGGGGGCCCGGAAAAAAAATTTTAGAAAATGCAATTCCTTTTTTTAAAATTTTTTAAAAATAAAAAGGGGGTGATTACAGATCCTCCCACCGGTTGTCATTTTAAAAAAAATTTGTTATTTGTTTTTAAAATCAGTTTTAAAAACCAAAATGGTGACCCCTTTATTTTCCCCCAAAAAATATTAAAACCAAGCCACCCTTTACCCTCCCCCAAGTAGACCCCCGGGATAAAAGGATGTGTTGCCCTCCATGTTCATATTATTACACATGCCAGGTTTTTGGGGAGTCACAGAAAACGGGGGGGAGGATTGGTTTCTCTTTTCCTTTTGACTTCGAAACCCCCTTTGTTTTAAAAGCTAAAAGGGGAAAATGGCTTCCCCGGGAAAAAAAACCCCAAAGCTCGAAAAAAAAGGGGCCCCCGGGGGGGAGAACCAACACCCAAAATTTTAACCCCGCTTTTCTGTCCCCCGGCCCCTCACATTTTCCAGGGGCCCTACTTTTGGTTAATTTGGGTTTTTCCCCCCATCCCCAAAAAACCCCAAAAAAAAAATTCATTGGGGAACTATTTGGTAGGGGAGACTCGGTCCCCTTCTTATAAAAAACAGGGTACCTATTTTGGGGTAAAATTGGAGAAATTTAAAATTTTCCAAAAAAGGTTTTAAGGGGGTTATCTCGGTTTTTAAAATCTGATTTTTTCAGAGAAAGAACACCCCGAGAAATTTTTATATTTTTGCTGCATCACCCAAGACCCCTGGAAAAAAGGGGGGAAAAAAAAAGGGGGGAAAAGGGGGTTGGGGAAGAGGGCACAGCGCAGGTCTATTACTGTGGGTGTAAAAAAGGGGAGCCTGATTTCTGGTTTGGGGCTAGTTTTAAAAAACCCCGGTTGACCTCAGGTGACCCCCCAGGATCCCCTGCAAAGGAAAATAGGATTTCCCCCCACCCCGACTCAGGCCCCTTTACTGGGCCCCCCAAGATTGGGGCTTTCAGTAAAAAAAAGGCAAAAGCCCTCCCGGGTCTCAACGGGGGGAAGGATGACCAAAATCAAGTAGCCCAAGCCCCCTCCCAAAAAAATGAGATATTTAAAAAGGCCCCAAAAGGGATTAGCCTTTTTAACCCCTTTTTTCCCCGGGGCACCCCCTCCCCAAAAGGTATTTTAACTTTCCCGGAGCCAAACTAAACCCACCCTATTATAAGCAGGCATTTTCCACACCCTCTTCATCAAAAGGAAACCTAAGGAAAAAAAAGGGAAACCCCTGGGGTTCCCCCCCCATTTTTGGGGTGGGGTTTTGGGAAAAGGGGGGAAAAAATTTTCCTTTTTTTTCTCCCCTTGTTTTCTGGAAAAAGTCTCTTGATTCTTTAAAAATTCACTCTTGCGTTGATTTGAATTGTTGGGCCCTAAAGTAGTTTGGGGCATTTCAAGCCACAGCAGCAATTGAAAGTCCTTAAGGCGGAAGTAGAAGACACAGGAGTGTCCAAAATTGGCAAAGACTGTCTCATTAACTAAGCCTGTAGTCTTTGGATATGATAAGATAAAAAGTGTAAAGGGGGCCCCCGGGGGCCTGAGGAACAATTTTGTCTGTTAGAAAACATTACTTACATCAACAAAAGATGGAAGAAAAACCCGGAAGGTAAAAAAGACAATGAATCAAATACTTATTATGTGTACTGCAAGAAAAATAATTTTCTGGCTTAAACTGGTGGTTTTTCTGTTGATTGACACAAGTTAAGTATCTGAGAGGGAAAGGGGGGTCTCAGTTAAGAAAAAAGCTCCATAAGATCAGGCTGTAGGCAAATTGGTTAGGCATTTTCTTAATGTAGTGGGTTGATCAGGAGAGCCGCCCCTGTGGGTGTGCCTTCCCTGGGTGGGTAGTCCTGGGTTCTATAACAAACAGGCTGAGCATGAGGGAAAACAAGCCGGGAAGTGCTCCCTCCCTGGCCTCTGCATCAAACTCCTGCCCCAGGTTTTGCCATTTTTGAAGTCCTATTGACTTATGAATGGACTGTGCTATAGATGTGTGAGATAAAAGAAATCCTTTCCTCCCAAAGGTGCTTGTGTTTGATCACCCAAAGTTTCTGGGCCCGGGTGTTATGAGGAAGCCTTAAATATTTTACAGGTGAAAAAGGAAGGTCGGTGGCTTGTACAATAAAAAAACTTTCCCAAAAAAAGTAGCAAAGGAGCCAGGATGATGGTATGTGTTAGTTCTCAAAGGCAGGCAGGGGAGATCTCGTGGTTTGAAGCCATATGCAAGCCAGGCCAGCCGGAAACTAACGTTGATCCTGTCTCCAAAAAAAAAGTGGGGAAGGCTGATGAAGGCTAAGCAACAAATGTTAGTGATGGGGAAACCTTTGGGGTAAGGGGTGAGGGTTTTGTAAATTCATGACAATGTCTTTCTTTTCCATTGAGTTTCTTTTGGTGTGTGAAGTGGAAACTTGTGTTTCTTTGGGGAAAATTAGTTATGTCAAAGGGTTTTGCAGGAACAGAAACAGGGAAGAATTTTTCCTGAAGCGACAAGGTGAAAGGATGTTTTGGCCCTGCAAACAAAGGGGAGAAAGGACTGTGATGAAGGAGTATAAACACAACCCCCACCAGTGGGAAGCGGGCACTGAGCCAGGCTCCACCTCTGCTATTCTTCCTAATGACACACTTGTATTGGTTCACCTTACATAGTGTTGTTGAGCTGAACTTGTGGTAACGCTGCCATTGAGAAAAACATGCCAAGAACTGCTCTCGAGGTTCCTGCCGCAGCTTGCCGCTTCCGCTGCCTCACCTGGGCTGGTTGGCGAGCCTTGGCAGTTTCTTCAGGATTGAACTACAGCTGCGGTGGTGCTTGCTGAGAGGACTGAACTATAGCTGCAGAGTTGCCTTGGTGTTTGTACAGGACTGAACTGCTAAGAAAGAACATCAAGCTCACCACCCAAAGAACTATTGTGAACAGGTTCCACTTCCCCTGTATCCTAATAACTTTTCTCTTCCACTACCTATGCTGGTGGTGGGCTTAGGGAGAGGTTGAACCTTTTAAAAAGTAGGTTGCCAAAAATGTATGCCTACATGTATGCTTGTTATATTATTTTCCTTATTTTTTTTTAATATGAGCAGTAAATATGCTACTAGTCAGGGAAGTATAAGCATAAGACCCAGGTCAGCTGGTTTGGCACTTGGAAGTTATGTGACTTGAGTCCACTTAACCTCTTAGCCCTCAGTATATTATTCAGTAATGTATTGGTAATTACTTCATATCCAATGTGGATGAACTGAATTGACAAATGCAAAGGTGCTTGACACATAGTGTAACAAATGAGTCTTCTATTCATGCTATTCCCAACAGAAGATTAGATACCGAGTCAAACAACAATAACAGCCCTCCTTGGCATGACCAGATCTTGTATCCTAGTGAACACAGAATGGAAAGAAGACAAGTATAACTTCAAACCTTGCTTACATCTCTTCCTAGAACTACATCGTGTAGAGCAAGAAGCATTCACACACCTCATTGGGGCTTTGGCCCAGGGATGGAGGGTAGACACTTAGACAGAGTATAATGCAATACACAAAGGTTGGCGCTAGAAACAGCATTGAGAAGAGAGTGGTTAAAAACCTGACTGGTCCAAGAATTATTGTTCAAACCCATACTGTTGCCAAATTTAGAATGAAAGAATAAATCTTAGGTCGCATACCTTTTCCAAAGTCCATGGGCAATGAATACAAAAAAAAAGAAAAAAAGAATAAATTAATGATTGGGAAGTTTCTAAGAATTAATTGGATTGGTTTGTTGCTGCTTGCTTGTTTAGTTTGTTTCTAATTGATCTGTTTTGAATTTTTGAAATTAGAGTTTCTCTGTGTAGCCTGGCTGTCTTGGCACTCCCTCTGTAGACCAGGCTAGCCTCGAACTCAGAAATTCACTTATGTCTACCTCCTGAGTGCTGAGATTAAAGGCGTGTGCCCCTATTGCCCCGCTTTTAAAAATTAATTTTTATTTTAAGAATACTATAAATTAATATAAGCTACTAAAAGAGGCTTAATTAATTTTCCAGCATTTAAAAATGAAAAAGGAAAAAACCTGATCCCAAGTAGATACCTTGCTATTCTATTTAGCATCAAGCCTTAAAACTGAACCTAGGAAATAAGTAATAGCACAACTATCAACGTCTGGCCAATGTACAATTATATTTAGCATCTCAGTAAAACTAAGAAATTTTTTTTTCAGTTCTACTTTGTTCATACAAATTATTTCCAAAATATACACATTTAAGGTACCCTGTTAGGTTTTTTTTTTTTTTGGTTTTTTTTTTCAACTTGTGTTACACAATACATGAGCAAAATAATGAAAGGAAAGGAAGTTTTTTGTGACTGCCAGTTTACATTTCCAAACATTCTGGTGGAAGAATGTGCTGGGACCAGTTCAACCAGTTACCAGTGGTAAACAGGAAAAAGGAGAGAGGAGAGAGAGAGAGAAAGAGAGAGGAGAGAGAGAGGGGCCTGCATTGCCAGGTCTCTCCTGTCTCCTTTAGTTTTCTATGGGTTCCACATTGTGGAATATGATGCCCACATTCAGAGTGGAATACGTCCTTCTTAGTTAATCCTTACTTGAAATAACCTCTGAGACAGAGGCTTCAACATGTAGTTTGAAACCCTTTGAGAGTGAATGACCCTTTCACAGGGGTCAAATATCAGATATCCTGCATCTCAGATATTCACATTATAATTCATGACTACGTAACACTACAGTTTAAAAAGTAGCAATGAAAATAATTGGTATGGTTGGAGGTCAGCACAGCATGAGGAGCTGTATTAAAGGATTCAAATCATTGGGAAGGTTGAACCTGTTCTAAGACATGCCCGGGGATCTTCTTTTCTAATCTCTTACGCATCTCTCCATCCAGTCACTAATGAACAAGATTGGCCATTCTGAAGATGCTACCAGGACATGAATGATCATTGGCTGAAACCAAAAAATACCCCATGAGTAATTACCTCATCCAAAGAGGCCACGTAAATCTTAATAGATGAAGATGTTAGTACTTTCATGAGCTTATTAGAAAAAGGACTCATGATTTCCCTAACACACACCTCTCTGACTTACAACAGGGCAGTTCCCAGCGCAATAACTGGTCAGTGAAATACCTTCATGGCTCTCCTTCTAATAATAAAGTAAAGAACCCATCATGAGAGGGTCTGTTGTTACAGCAGCAAACAGAGGCTCCTGAGGCTGCAGTAGGAAACTCCGTGGCTAAGGCTGTATGCAGAAAGAGCAACAGAAGAGTTAGGGACTAAGGGTAAATTAGTATCTTCTTTGTGATGACTAGTCTTAGTTGCCAACTACTTGTGAAGAATCTTTGCTTAATTTGAGGGAGAAAGTTCTACTTTTAATCCATATCTATGAGCTAGGAACACACCTTTAACCCAGATCTTTTGAGCTGGGACAATTCTGATAGAAACTGGGGAAGGAAATCTTCACGGTGGGCAGGACTTGAGGTAGTATACACTGTCATACATTGTGTTTGGAAGGAGAAATGACCAGATGTATGATTGTTGATTGATTCAAGAGCTGTAGCCAATGAATTGGCTGGATAGTCAGGGACTTGGAAACAGCACGATTGGAAAATGAGTGAGAAAGACATCTGGGGAAGAAGTATGTGGATAGATCTCTCCAAATGGGCAAAGGATTTGAAGTTTTTGTGTTCCATGTAAATGCTCATCAAAACATGTTTTCAGCTGGAGAGGAATTCAGGAATCAGGTAGATGGAATGACCCATTCTGTGGACAGTCAGACTCTGTCCCCAGCCATCACTATCATTACTCAATGGGCACATGAACGAAGTGGCCATGGTGGCCAAGTGGGGTTATGAGGACTTGACAACATGGACTTCTACTCACCAAGGCTGACCTGGCCACAGCTGCTGCTGAGTGCCAGACCTGCCAGTAACAAAGACCAACACTGAGCCCCAGATATGGCACCATTCCCAGGATGACTAGCCAGGGACCTGGTAGCAGGTTGACTACATTGGACAACTTCTTCCATGGACAGGACAATGCTTTGTCCTTACTGAAGTAGATATGTATTCTGGTTATGGATTTACTTTTCCTATGTGTAATTCTTCTGCAAAGCCACCATTCATGGACTTATAGAATGCCTTATCCACCATCATGGTATTCTACATAGTATTGCTTTCTGACCAAGAAACTCACTTCACAACCAGAGAAGTGTGACAGTGGACCCATGATCATGGAATCCATTAGTCTTGCCATGTTTACCACCATCCTGAAGCATCTGGCCTTAGAGAAAAATGGAGTGACTTTTTAAAGACACAATTAGTGTCAATTAAGTGGCAGCAGTCTGGAGGGCTGAGGCAGGGTATTCCAGAAGGTGATATATGCTTTGAATCAGTGTCCAATATATGATATGGTTTCTCCCCTGGCCCGGATCCATGGATCCAGGAATTGAGGATGGAAAATGGAATAGTTCCACTCCCCCAGTGACCCACCAGAAAAATGTTTGCTTCCTGTTCCTGAGACCTTAAGGGCTGCTGGCCTAGAAGTTTTGGTTGCAGAGGGTGGAGCACTTCTGCTAAACATCCCATTAAACTGGAAGCTCAGACTTTCCCCTAGCCATTTTCAGCTTCTGATGACCTTAAACCAATAGGTTAAGAAAGGCATAACAGCATTACAAGGTCCCCTTCAATTATTGGAGGTCAGGCCTCTATCCCCGCCTTCGCAAGAATAGAATCGCCAAAGCCCTTCTATACTTAGAGAAGGGAGGAGATGTCAGGGGCAGCCCTGCATATACACTGAAGGCCTAAAATCAGCCATTGGCCTAAAGTCAGCAATAGTCCTGACATACATGCATGCTAACACAAAGTCTTGGGTCTCTGTGGAAAAAACACTGAAACAGCAGGCTATAAGCTATTGTAAACAGGCGGCTTCTGTGGAAATTTACCAGCCCGAGTAGTCATAGGTCTTATAAATAGGCAGCCTAGGCAGACAGTACCAACTTAGATAAGGACAAGTGAATCATAGGCAGAGTCATAGTGACCTGTCCCCTGAACCTACACCCAGCTGATACCCTGTTCTGAAAGGTATCTGTACTCCCCTGAACACCTATGCTCCGGTGCCATTTCCTTCTCCACATTCTGCCTTTTCGTGTTTATAACCCCTGTGTAAATAAGTAAATTATGAGGTGATTTAAATAAATTAATTAATTAAAAAAAAAAAGGCATAACAGTGTTAGGAGGAGTGATTGATCCATATTACTCTGGGACAACTGGATTGCTTCTCCACATTGGAGGTAAGAAAGATTATGTCTGGAGGGCAGGAAATCCTTTAGGGTGTCTCTTAGTGCTACCATGTCCTGTGATTAAAATCAATAGGAAACTACAACAGCCTAATCCAGGCAGGAAGATAAGTCGCAGACCCCACCAGGAATGAAGGCACGGGTCATTCCTCCAGGAAAAGGGCCAAGAACCTGTTGAGGTGCTGCTAAACAGGGAGGAAGCAATACTATGGGTAGTTAAAAATACCAGCTAAGGCCATGTAGTCAGTTACAGAAACAAAGATTATAATTGACATGAGTGTTTCTGTTCTATTTTGTTAAGAATGTGTTTGTACAGATATTTGTGGGTTTTTTTCCTCAATTTCTTTATCTTGTGATGTAACATCAACTAAGAGACTATCAATGGTTACCATATTTAAGTTTTGAGATACTAAAGAATGTCCCTCAAGCTGGGCGGTGGTGGCGCACTCCTTTAATCCCAGCACTTGGGAGGCAGAGGCAGGCAGATTTCTGAGTTCAAGGCCAGCCTGGTCTACAGAGTGAGTTCCAGGACAGCCAGGGCTACAAAGAGAAATCATGTCTCGAAAAACCAAAAAAAAAAAAAAAAAAGAATGTCCCTCAAAGGACATTACCACCTATTCTAAATTTATAATGTGTTTGTGATTGTACAGGGATAGTTATATCATGTTAGGCATAATTATGACCTGGTTAACTACATAAGGCATTTGTGATTGTACATGAAATAGTTATATCATGTTTAGGTGTTATTATGTGAGCCAAGATAAACCTGTCCTTCTTGTCATTTATACCAGGCATTCAGCAGAATTTGACTGACCCATGGTGGTAACAAATGCCCATCTTCCCTTGATCCCTCATAAGCAGCAAGATTTGAGCCTGTTGGTAACAGTAACCAACTCAATGGACTCTTAAATAGAGAAGCAAGTTCCAGGCACTTTCTGCCTCACTTCCTGCCTCAGTTCTGCTTTACTTCCTGCCTCAGTTCCTGCCCATTTCCTGCCTCACTTCCTCCATTGCTTGAATTCTTCTCCTGGCTTCCCTCAACGGTGGACTGTAAAATTTAAGAATAAACAATTTCTTTCCTTCCTGAGTACCTTTTGGTCATGGTCTTTATTAAAGCAATAGAAAGCAAACCAAGAAAAGTATAAATATAAAAAAATAATAAGCTGGGTGGTGGTGGCACACGCCTTTAATCCCAGCACTTGGGAGGCAGAGGCAGGCGGATTTCTGAGTTCGAGGCCAGCCTGGTCTACAGAGTGAGTTCCAGGACAGCCAAGGCTACACAGAGAAACCCTGTCTCACAAAAAAAATAAATAAATAAAAATAAAATAATAATAATAATAATAATAATAATAAACCGAATGATTAATCAGAGGCAGAGATCTAGAATAAAGCATAGTTAAATGAGTAAAAACACCTAACATACATAGACTTGATACCTTAGAAGAAATGAGGATAGAAAACGTAGAAAACTGAGCAGAGTTTTCCCCAACCTTGCACAATACATCAGGCTAGATGTTAACAAAGCCCGATGAATCAACAAAAAGTAATAAATTCATACCTGATACATCACAGTGAAGCTCACGAGTGGCAAAAAATCTTAGAAGAAGCAGCGGTGGAGGGCAAAAAAAATACAGATTATCTTCAACAGGCTTGTTTTGTTGACAATTGTTTTCTCAGCAGACATGATAGCAGTTGAAAGACAGATAAAATCATCAAAGGGATAAAAGAATATGACTGATGATCTAAAATTCCCACCAGGCAAAAATACCCTTTCACCAGTGTAGATAAAATCAAATTGCTTGAAGACAAACGAAAAGCTGAGCACTCAGTCACCACCATATCCACAGGAATGGAAACACAATGGACATTTTCCAGGCTAGCGTGGAGTGAAAACTTCTAGTCTCTTTGGAAAGTTAGTTATGGCAAAGGATGTTTTGCTTGGCAGATAGATGAAAGAATGTCTTGCTAAAGCAGACATGTGAAAGAATGTTTTCCTCGAGCAGACACAGGTGAAAGGATGTTTTGCTCACAGGTGAAAGAACACTTGATGAAAGAGTATAAATTTGAACCCACAGACAGTGGAAGATGAGCACTGAGCATTGGTTTGGTTTGCTCTGCCTTGCTTTTTTTTTTTTTTTTTTTTTTGCTAAGGACACACATGTGTTGGTTTGCCTTACATAGTGTTGTTGAGCTCAACTTGTGATGATGGCCACCATTGAGAGACATTTGCCGAAGAACTGCTAGGGAGGTTCCTGTGACTTCTTGCAGTGATTCCTTGCAGCTTCTGTGGCCTCACCTCCAGCCAGTCGGCAAGCCTTGGAGTTTCTTCAGGACTGAACTACAGCTGCTTGTTCGGGCATGGTGTCTGCTTGCTGAGAGTACTGTCTACAGTTGCTGTTTGTGTGTGTTGTTTGCCAAAGGACTGAACTACTGAGAAGAAAATTGAGCTTGCCCCTAAAGAACTACTGCTAAACAGGTCCACTTCCTCCATATCCTAATGACTTTTCTCTTTCAATACCTCTGGTGGGTGGTGGGCTAGAGGAGAGGTTGAACATCTATTAAAGTAGGCCAAAAAAAATTGCATCTACACTAGTGTTAAAGCCAAGCTATCAAGCAAGCAAACAGAAGCCCATAAGCTCAGAAAGTATAAAATACTTACAGCTAGGAAAGTGAAAATTTATAGGCAAATATAAATAGCTATGAACTTATGAAGTAGTAATAATGAAGTCTTGGTATAGAAAATTAAAATACTTAGCAATGACATTAGAGGAAATTAAGTCTCGTCTCTTCCAGGGAAAGGCCAAAGTATCAAGTTATTTAGGGCAAGGACATACTTATAATAATGTGTATCACTTAAGATTAATAAGAATATGCATCCTTATTAATCTAGAATGAGAAAGGAGCAACAAAAACCTCATGTTCAAGGGTCAATGAGTAGAGAGGTGAACTGAGAGTCTGTCCTTTATGTATTCAGGGAACTATCCAACAATTCTTTGAATAAGGAAGTTTAATGTATCAGAATATAGTAGAGGGCTGAGTGATGGTTCAGTTTAAGGGCTCATACTGCTCTTTCAGAGGACCTATTTTCAATTCCAGCTCACATAGATGTCACAACCATCATAACTCATTGCAAGGGATATAAGCTTTTTTGCCCTCCTTGGGCATTGCATACACGACATTGCACATGCAGAAGCATTCTACTATAGAAGCATTATAAATAAAAAACTAAGTTACTATTTTAAAGAAGTGAGTATTTAATATAATAATAGGTTAAAACCTGTGTAAAAGTAAGGAAAACTATACAGACTGTAGAAAGAGCAGATGAACAGTCTTCTCCACTGCCTCTTGGGGTGAGATCAGTCATCGAAGGCAGAATGAATCTGAAAGCTCTCTTTTGCCCTAGGAATGAAATCAGATCTTGTTTGGGTGGGAGTGATTATGCTTCGTGGGATAACAGAGAAGTTTGCTCATAGTCCAATGGCTAAACTCAAGGATGCTTCCCTCTCAACCAGGGTGAGTGTCCATGAGAAAAAATGCTCTATGCTTTTACCTCTGCATCTATTTTCTTTGTCTTTCAGGTAGTTTCTACAGGTGAAGTTTCACATACTCTGGCTATCAAAATAGGAATGTTCCAGTACCACAAACATTGATGACCAAGTTAAAAAAAAACAAAAAGAAAAGGCAAAACAAGTAGCCCCTTAAAAGGAGGGTTGCCACTAAAGAGATCTAGTAAAAATTTCTGGGTAATGAAGTTATCTATCATCTATTTATCTGTCTACCATCTATCTATCTATCTATCTATCCATCCATCTATCATCACCGATCAACTATCTTCATCTATCTATCCATCAATCAACTATCATCTATCTACATCTATCTATCTATCATCTATCTATCTATCATCTAATGTATGTATGTATCTATCTATATATCTATCTATCTATGTATTATGTATCTATGTATCTATGTATGTATGTATTATTATCTATCTATCTATCTATCTATCTATCTATGTATCTATCTATTTATCTATCTATCTATTACTATCTATCTATCTATCTATCTATCTATCTATCTATCTACTATCTATGTATCTATCTAATCTATCTATCTATCTATCTATCTATCATCTATGTATCTATGTTCATATCTACATATCTTCCTATTATCAATCTATCTATTATCTATCTATCTATGCTATCTATGTTCAATTATCTATGTATCTATAGGTCTATCTATCTATCTATCTAAACGTAATATCTAATCATATTAATCTATCTATCATTTCTAGGACTATCATTATCATTATCTATCTTCTATCACTATCTATCATCAACTTCTATCTAACTCACCACTGTCCCGAGACTTTCATACATTTTTGGCAGTCATAGAGTTGAACATCTTACATTTCAATGTGAATTTAGTAACAAGCTTCCATCACATTTCAAGGCAATTCATTGGGAGATTGCATCCTTGGATATGCATTTTAATCAGAGCAGCTGTGACTATCTGCACCAGCCCACCCGACCCGGGCTGTGTTCACTCATTTCCTTTGGAGTGTGAGTGACTTCTTTGTGGTGTAACATGTGTAGGTGCCATGCTCTTTTAGATAGCACTCCTTCTTGTAGTAACCAAGTAAACTCATTGGTTTACCAAAGCCAGACTTGGATAGACTCAGCACTCAGCTCAATCACTGATACTCACTCTGAGTAAATACCTTCTTGTGTCTTCTCTGAGCAAGTAATACAACAGAGAGGGATTATATTTCATTTAAATTTGCTTTTTAGTTATATAGAGTTATATTAAAAGATCTATTCTAAACTTGGCCCTAAGCCTTTCATTTAATAGTTACCCAAGACTTTAGCTATTGAGTTGAGGGTGTGAAAAGTTAAATGCTTTTTATTTTTGCTGGAGCACAGAAGGAGGATTTGCAAGCCCAGATTCTCTTCATCTACATTCTATTGGACATGCCACATCTGCCTCTCCGAATTTCTTCTGGGACAGACAGAAGCTCCCCACAATTTTGGTCACTGTCTATCCAGCTAAATAAAAATCCTATTTCCAGTCACAGGCTGGAAATAGATTTCAACTTTAAAAGACAACTACAAAGCTGTTTTTAACACGCTTTGACAGCAGAGTCTGTAGACGGTAGGGCAAGGTGGGCCTCGCTTGCTTCTCACAGCTGTGTTATGCTGACGCCATCAAGAGCTTGGTATTCTGGAAGCTTAAAGATGAAAATGTATTTCTATCTTTAAATACTGTCATTTCTCCTTTTCTGCCATATCCCGCAGCATATTTAACTAGTCTGTCAGAATGTAGCAAGGAAGGAATTGTGTAAATATTATTTGAATATAGTTAAGGCTACTCTCTGGACATATTTGTCTCCATGGAATGTGATAGCTTGGGTCTAGAATACATGCAGTCAAAGGGACCAGGAGATTGCAGCATCCTGTTCCCTTCTTTGGATATCCAGGCAGAAGGTGAATGGTCTTGTTCAACGCATACTTCCACCATGACCGCTGGAATATGAGGTTTTCATGACCACTCTGAAGGCAACCAGGAAACCAGTCACTCAATCTGGGAGCCAAGATAAACCTCTCCTTCTTGTCATTTATACCCGGCATTCGGCAGAATCTGACAGACACGTGGTGGTCACAAACGCCCATCTTCCCTTGATCCCTCATAAGCAGCAAGATTTGAGCCTGTCGGTAACAGTGACCAAATCAATGGACTCTTAAAAAGAGAAGCAAATTCTAGGCACTTTCCAGAGGAAAAGTTCCCAGACCTGAGGTCACAAGCCACTACCCTATCTCCACCCTCTAGGAAAGCATGAAAGTAAAATATAAACAGTGTGCATTGCCCATAAGTTTTCTTTCATATTATATACACATTCATATTACACATGTGTGCATATATGATATGTTGTGAGTGTATTATGTAGTATGTTATAGAATAATTTTATTATGTTTGACTGGGTAAAAAGAATGTCAGAAAAACATGGATCTAGGTGACTTCTTTTTTTTTTTAATATTCTGTGAGATTCACATTAAAGACCTGTAATTGTGTGCTCCCATCCTCCTTGATCAATTCCAAGTATGAAAGCGAAGTAAATCTGCATAATGAGAGTGACAGTCACACCGCACATCCCTCTCCACCCTTCATATGCTTTTGATTACTCTGAAGAGTCAAAACTGAAGCGTCGACTAGTCAGTTTAGCCAGATGCGGCATAAGATGGAACCTGCCAAAAGGCTCAGCATCAAGTAACAATGGCTTTTGAATCTACTCTGAAAGTCAAACATGAAACACCCCATTTTCTCATATCAGATTCTTTGCACCATACCCCTGCTAAACTTAAGATGTTTCATGATTCCATAGCCCTAATATGCAGCGCGAGTCATTTCCTATACAAAAGGGCACTCCAAGTGCACTATATTGAAGAATTCTCCTTACGAAAAAGGATTTAGACATGACTCTGATGCGAAGCAAAAGAACTTTGCTAATGGTTTTAAGCAATAAACAAACAGCCTGACTATCAGCAGCAATTCTGCCCTAACAGATTATATGCAATACCATCGTCAACTGATCTGTCACCACATGCAAAATCCACAGGAGCACAGAAGGAATGACGCTCTGAGAGTGCGAATGCAGAGTAGACAGGAATGCAGGGTCTGTTGGGAGATAAATGGCTAGGTATCTTTGCCATTTCACCAAGTCATGTCCAGAACACACAAGTGCCTAGTCGGGTCCCAGACAGAGGCAGGTGAACTGCAAAGCAGCGAGAACTGAATTTTCTGACTGTTGTAAGGCAACCAGTGATCTGTGAGCAGCACGCCTTCTATTCCGTGGAATGGAAGCAATGAAACGTTAGCCTGTCTCTTTTTTCTCTCTTTCATTTATTTATTCTTCAATTTTTTTTTACAGTCCAATCATTATTCCCTCCTGGTCTGCCCTCTGACTGGTTCCTTCTCTCCCATCTCCAACAGGATGCCCCCCCACCCACACCCCACACCCCTATCAGGCTTTCCCACTCCCTGGGGCCTCAAGTCTCTCGAGAGTTAGGTGCATCTTCTCCCACTGGATCCACACCCAGCAGTCTTCTGCTGTATATGTGTCGGGAGCATCATATCAGCTGGTGTATGCTGACTGATCTGAGAGATCTCAGGGGTCCAGGTTAGTTGAGACTGCTGATCTTCCTATGGGGTCACCCTCCTCCTCAGCTTCTTCCAGCCTTTCCCTAATTCAATCACAGGGGTCCCCAGTTTCCGTCCATTGGTTGACTGTGAGATAGCAACCTCCTCCCTCCACTTGATCTCCTGTCTTTCTACTGGAGGTGGACTCTACAAGTTCCCTCTCCTCACTATTGGGCATTTCATTTAAGGTCCCTCCCTTTGGGTCTTGAAAGTCTCTCACCTCCCAGGTCTCTGGAACATTCTAGAGGGTCCCCCAAACTCCTACTTCCTGAGGTTGCCTGTTCCATTCTTCCTGCTGGCCCTCAGGGCTTCACTCCTGTTCCCTACCATCCCCCACCCCCCCACACACACACACGTTTGTCTCATTTTTTAACTGTAAGGCTGAGCATTGCTACTGAGAGTTAATTTCATTTGTCAATATACAAGTAGTACTCATAATCCACAGTCTCTCTCTGGCTCTTGAAGAAGATCAGACATCTTCTTTTTAAGATTGGTTATGACTTAGCACAGCTTCGCTGGTAACAGTCCTCTCCAACCGAGCCCTTAACAAAGTACCTGATATTGAGCAAGTCTTGTACATGAAACATCTCTTTGCAACAGACAGAGATCACTACATACACACACACACCACAAACACACACAAACACACAACTAATCAAAATGTAAAGTTTTGGAGCCCAATCCCAATGGATACATTTACCACCCAGCATCTAATGCTAAGGGAACATTTCAGCAGAGGGAGGCAGAAAGATTGTAAGACCAGAGGACCAGAGTGTTCACTGTGAGATTGTATGTCCCAATAATATCAGAAGATTCAAGCTGGAGAGATGGCTCAGCAGTTAAGAGCACTAGCTGTTCTTCCAGAGGTCCTGGGTTCAATTCCCAGCAACCAAATGGTGACTTACAATCATCTGTAATAGGATCCAATGCCCTCCTCTGGTGTGTCTGAAGAGAATGACAATATACTCACATACATAAAATAAATAAATCTTAATTTTAAAAAAAAAAAAAAAAAAGAAGATACAGCCATAAAGTCTCACTAGTATGACAGCCCAAACACAAACTGAGCAAAGACAATATCAATAGACATGCAAAGTGGAAGGGCAAAAGTCCATGAGGTTGCAACCCTCCACAGAGGGAAATCTGCGAGTGGAAGAGATAGCCCTCCCAAGGAAGAGCACACCAAATGACCATCTAGTGCCAAACAGGCAGCCCTGAAAACATTCATACAAGTAGCATCATACAGACTGAACAGGTCACATTTAGAAACATATATATGTACATACAAATTTACATATGCATGCAACAACAATTAGTGAGAAAAAGAGGCCATGAATTTGAAGGACGGCGGGGAGGGGTATCAGGGAGGTCTTGGAGGGAGAATGTTGCGATTAAATTATAGTCACAAAAATAATAATTGTGTTTTAAGTTCTCAAAGTGTTATGTTTAATCTTGAAAATTCCAATGAAATTTTACATTTACTATTATTATTATTATTTAATCTTTTTTTACAGTCCAGTCGTTATCCTCTGCCTGGTCCACCCTCTTACAGTTTCTTATCCCATTCCTCTCCCGCCCTGCTTCCCTCATCTCCAAGAGAATGTCTCCAACCCCCCCACCCCTAGCCCACCAGACCTCCCCGCTCCCTGGGTTCTTAATCTCTCAAGAGTTAGATTCTTCTTCTCTCACTGAGGCCAAATCAGGCAGTGCTCTGCTCTATGTGTGTCTGGGACCTTGTATCAGCTGGTGTACACTACCTGGCTGGTGGCTCAGTGTCTGAGAGAAAAATAATTTTTTTAAAAGTAACTTAAAGCAAGACAGCATTTATATCTCAAACCATGAAAGTCCTACATGTGGTTATGTACATTGATATACATAGCTATTATTTACAAGCTGTACAAAATATGCACAATATTTTATGGCTCATGGTCTTTGTGAAGCACCTTGTATTCTTGGGTCATCACACTTGTGTCTGTTCTTAAAAAAAAAAAATACTATGAAGCAATCTGCTCAGGCTGTGTTTGGATTGTTCTTCAAGAAAATGACTTTAGCTGTGTAGTGGTTTTAATATGCTTGGCCCATGGGAAGTGGAACTGTTAGGAGGTGTGGCCTTGTTGGAATAGTTGCTGGAGGAAGTATGTCACTGTGTAGGCAGATGGAGAGGCCTGCAGGTGCTCCAGCTCCTCCAGTGTGAAAAAGAGTCTAGGTGTAGAACTCTAGGCTCCTCCAGCACCATGTCTGCCTGAACACTGCCATGCTTGATACCATGATGAAAATGAACCTCTGAAACTATAAGCCAGCTCCAGTTAAATCTTTTCCTTTATAAGAGTTGCCTTGGTCACGGTGTCTCTTCACAGCAATGAAACCCTAAGACAAGCAGAGATGACATGATGGCTCAGGTATGCTAAGCACTTGGCATGCAGGTGTGAACACTAGAATTTGCATCCCCAGAAACCACACAGAGCCAGGTACAGTAGCAGACATGTAATCACCAATGTGTCTATGGTGAGATGAAAGGCAGAGACAGGAGAATCTGGGAAGCCAAGGGGAAGCCAATGTGTTATATGCCACGCTGGACAACAGAAAACCATGCTTCCAAGAGGCTAAAAGATGAAGAGCAACAGCCAAGGTGGTTCTCTGACTTTAACACATGCTCTAAGGCACATGTGGCTGACACACATGTATGAACGTCACACAATAACACACATGTCTAGACATCCACATACTATAAAGACAAATGATTTTAGCAATAAGTAGTTCCAGGCAATTCTCAAGCATGCCATAACCAATGAAATTATAACCCCAATGTCTACCTTCTAAAGCCCGAATATTTCTTTCTGAAAAAAAAAAAAAATTATCAATAGTTGTCATGGAAACAACTACCAAGAACCAACATCAACAGGTTCTATGTGACTACTGTATGGTTGGGAGAGGTAATAAGCCCTTTTATCAATTTTGAGATTATGTGTTCTTGATCAGTAGGTTCACCATAGAAAACAGAACTGACATGTACTTATAGAAATTGGAAAACAGGAAGAAGATTAGTTCCCATTTATACCTTGGATTTCTAAACACTTACGGCTGTAGGATCTAATTTCTATATATGGAAGCCCTACTCATCCTGATGAAAAGAATCTGAGAAATTGTTTCAGAGTCCACAGTGTTACACTTCCAAAGAAAACATCAGAGGACAGGGTTGGAAAAAGCATTAAATGTTTCATTAGGCAAGACGACTGGCTCTCCTGGGATTTATTTTTCAAAGCACTGGCCACTCAGAAAAGTACTTAAAGTAAAACCAAAATTAATAGGTCCCCCTTCCCCAGTCGACTAGAACCTTCAATTTAATCAAGATGATCTGACAGTGCCCTGTTTTCAGAGAAAGGACGTGGCTAAGGCTGTGAAATGAACTTAAATATTTTATGAAACTGTGGGTCAGCCGTTGTACATAGGCCATCTCAGAGTGCCGAGGCGCTAAGGAGCAGGGTCCCCGTTTGACAGTGAGTACGGTATGTATAAATGACCCAAGGGCAGCTCATTTATTGAAATGGCAGAGGGGCAGTGGTGGCGCACACCTTTAATCTCAGCACTTGGGAGGCAGAGGCAAGTGGATTTCTGAGTTCGAGGACAGCCTGGTCTACAGAGTGAGTTCCAGGCCAGCCCAGGCTACACAGAGAAACCCTGTCTCGAAAAACCAAAAAAAAAAAGGAAAAAGAAAAAAAGAAATGGCAGAGCCAGTTTTATATGGCTTGAGTCAGGGAAGAGAGGAAGAAACAGGGACAAGGGAGAAAAATGCACCTAACTTGCAAATGTTAATGTCACACCAATTCAAACACCCAGGTGGGCGGGGCTGGGGGCAGGAGCAGGGGCAGAAAGAGGGGCAGGAGGAGGCGGGGACTTTACAAGCAAATCAGTTGGATTGGCTGACTGCCAGTCACATGATCTCTGAGACGCCAGTCCTCTAGCAGAGGAACCAGAAGCCTAACTGGCTCTATCATGAAGTAACTTTGTCTCTAAAGGGTTGAATAGGCCCAAGCCTGATGTGGAAGGGAGTGGCCCCACTTCAGGGAGCTTATCTAGGATATGGGTTGTGCTCATCTGGCTTGGGAGCTCACAAGAAACTAATCTCTAAGTGTACTTTCTAGAAGTCGGTACAGATGTTTAATCACCTGCTACTACACTCCAGGGTTGGTGCAGTGAACTAGAAGTTGCTATAGTGATTGTGTTATGGTTTGGTTGTCTTTTGTTGCAACAAAGTTTATGTGCCGGAAACTTGATCTCCAGTGTGGTGGTGCGAAGATCAGGCCAAGCCAGGACATGGGACCCAGTGGGAGGTGATGAGGTCACATGGACACCACTCTGAAGAAGAATTAGTAGCAATCTCTCATCACAGAAGAGTAGGCTAAATAAGGATGCCGGTAACTAAAACAGTTCTCTCCTAACCAGGTGGTTGTAAAGCACTATGTGTACATGATCCCTGCACGTGGCCATTTTCCTTTCTGCTACTCTATCATGTGGCCCAGAGCCCAAGCCACATCAGACACTTGAACTTTACACCCACCAACATAGTGAGTAAAGTTAATTTCTTACCAACTTCCAGAGTTGTTTTTTTATTCTTTGTAACTTTTGTATATTATGGTAACTCTGTCTCTTTCCATCTCTCAGTCTCTCTCTTTCTGTGTGTGTGCACATGAATAGGTAAATATGTTTGGGAGTATATAAAAGTATCTTTTATATGCCAGATGTAACTGTCCTCTCAGAAGCTTAGTGCTTAATGAACTCACCCTTTCTAGCTCTTTCTGAACTCTGGCTGGCTGGTTCAACTCAGATTTTTTTTTGGCTCAAACGTCTCTCCAAGCTGACTGATTCCTTCTGGTTTCTCTCAGCTTCTCACTTAATTGCTCTGCTTGGCCTTAAACTGACTCTAAACAATCTGTTCTAATCTTCTGGCTCATTCTCATTTTTTGGCTCGTTCTGTTTTGATCTGTGTCTAGTCTGTTCTCTCTGCCACCTGTCTATAAAACTGCCCTGGTGAAAACCATCCCAGCTGCCTGGTCTTACATAAACTCTGTTTCCTGTCTGTTCTTGTGAGAGTTGGGTGTATCCTGTCTCCGACTCATTCTGTCAAATCTGTCTTTGATTGGTTACTTTGTCTGCCCTCACTTAGAAGTCACTTTCCCGGGCGGGGTGCGCCGCCTTTAATCCAGCCTTGGAGGCAGAGGCAGCGATTCTGAGTTCGAGGCCAGCCTGGTCTACAGAGTGAGTTCCGGCAGCCAGGACTACACAGAGAAACCTTGTCTCGAAAAACCAAAAAAAAAAAAAAAAAGAAGTCACTTTCCAATGTGGCTGCTGCCTTTACCAACTCACTTTACCTAAGTTGTCTCCAACTTAGGAGACCTGGGACTTGTCATTTAGGCTAGGATTGCTGTCTCCACCTTTCCTCTGTGATTTCAAGTGTGTGCAACTGTGCCAGCTTTTTTACACGGGTGACGAGGGTCAGCCTTGGGTCCTCATGCTCATGTAGCACCCACTTTACTGACTGAGCTCTCTCCCCAGTTTTAAGTTGTTGTTTTGTTTTAGTAGCAGCATAAAAGTGTCAAATACCGAATAGCGACCCTGGGTCCATATGAAGTCCTTTAGCAGGAAAAAAAACCTAAGACAGTCTAGTGAACCGTGTTGTAATGTAGTCCACAACAACACGCAGTCTTCTTTTAACCTAGGGAAGTGCTTGTTCAAATAGTTTTCAGATTAATCGAAATTTGCTTAGAAAAAAACATCAATCAAAGCTTCCCCTTAGTGAGGGTTTTCCATGAAGAGGCTTTTCCCTTCTCTCTTCTGGAGCTACCGCAGGCAAAATAAATATTGTCACTCTTACCTATTAATTTCTCTATGAATTCCCAAGTTATTTCGTCCTTGCCAGCAGGGCTCAACTCGCAGCGCAAGGCCACCATTATGTACCTGCCACTGTTAACCTCAAGCTGGTGAATCAAAAGAGTTCAGCGATGCCCTCTAGAACCAACGCTAAGGACATGAGTGTCACTGTTGTTTTGATAACAAAAATCCCAAACTTGGATTTTATCAATGAGGACTTAGGAGTCAGATGCTGGGGTAAAAACCTGCTAGCTCAGAGAAGCAGAGGAAGTGCCCAGCTGACCTTCCAACTCCACCGGTGTCTCAGAAGGAAAAAGCTCCTGCTCTTTCTTAATATCTTAATACTCCAACTCAAAGACCCTTCTTCCCCTTTCCTGGCTTTTCTTATGTTCACGCCCTGTCAACTGGCTGCTTACTCTTCCTCTTGACCTACTGTTGACTTTATTGAGCTCTTGTTCCCAAAACGCTCTTGGGTTAAAGATGGTGCTAGGGCTGGACCACGCCACAACAAGGTTTTTCCAGCTCACAATCTTGGGGTTCACAATTTGATCAAATATCCTACAGCAGGTCACCATTAAAAAAAAATACCTACAATGATGAAACAAACATAAAACTCTAGTTCTCCTTCCTAACTCCACCATGAAGTGGAAACTTGGGTTTCTTTGGAAAGTTGGTTGCGTCAGATGGCATTTTCCTAAAGCAGACATGTGAAAGAAATGTTTTGCTGAAGCAGACACAGGCAAAAGGATGTTTTGCTAAAGTAAACACATGAAATGGGCAGGTGAAGGAGGATAAACATGACCCCACAGACAGTGGGAAGCTTGAGCATTGGTTTGTTTTCCCCGTATCAGTATTCTTTGCTAACGATGTGGATGTGCACGTATTGGTTCGCTTTACATTGTGTTGTTGAGCTCCACTTGTGGTGATTCCATGGAAAGAAATGCACCAGAAAATTTCTACCAGTGTTCGGGCAGCTTCTTGCTGCTTCCGAGGACTCGGGCGATTGGCAGAGTGATGTCAGCTGAGACAGACTCAGTGGAGTTTTGCTAAGACAGACTCACACTGTGTTTTTGCTGAGGCAAACCTGCAGAGGATAAGTGATGTGTGAAGGGAATATAAATAAGACAAACAGATGAGATCAGGGAAGGGAGAGGGTCAGGGGGGCTTGCATAGTTAGCTTTGCAATACTTCATTGGTCTTGAGTCTTCGATGATCTCAGTTCATTGAGAGAGGCACAGCACAGAACTTCTCCTGGCTCCCCTGCTGGTCCTGGGGTCCTTCCTGCTGACTTGTGCTGATTCAACTGAGGCCTGGCTGTTCTACTGGGTGGTGCCACCACTGCTGAATTCGTGTTTGCTCTCCTGACAGTACCGAACTGTCCTGCTGTATCTATCCTGACAAGGCAGATTGGATTTGCTCCAAAGAACTATTTCTAAACAGGTCCAATTCCCCTCGTAGTCTAATAACCTTTCTTTCCCACTACCTCTGGTGGGTGTTGGGCTAGAAGGGAGTAAGGCATTTAAGAATCCTTATTGAAAGTAGGTTTTAAAAAAAATCTATGCCTACACACCTGATCTCTGATGGGAGTTATGTCAAACCACACTGTGTGCTAGCCAAGATTAAGCAATGTGACTACCCTTGATATGGTGCTCAGAGAGCAAGATCTGGTGGGTACTGACACTCCTTGTGCAGAATTTCAGAGCCAAGGCAAGTTTCCGATAAACATGTCTGCCCTGGTACTTGTGACCTACAGAATGAGAAAAGCCAGGCTCTGTCCCTGACCCGCTAGGAAGAGGCAAGAAGAGGGATGCCACTTCACACTAATGTTTTCAGATATTAATAATTACTCCACACATCCATATTAGTTCAAATAATTTAGCACATCCGCTCACATCTAGTAATTTATGTAAAAATTGCACATGTATTATACTAAGAAACTAGTACGTTTTCAAAATAGAATTTTCTAACAAAATAGAATTTTCAAAATGAGAAAACAAAAGTCTTGCGTTTTTCTTGCTGAACATTAATGATTTTTTCCTTGGCAGTCCCTGGAGTGTCCGCCCCGTAATTTAATTCACTGCTGCTCTAGGTTTGACAGGTACAGGCTGAGCTGGGTTTGCTTCTAAGTTCACAGGTCCTGTGATGGAACGGCTGTTTCAGTATTCCATTAGTCTAATGGAACACAAACATAGGCTGTTTATGAACTACGGAAATATTTGTTTAGCTCAGGCTCTGGGAGTTCCATCCAAGATAGAACAGCCTGGGATTCTGATGTGGGCAGAATATCATGGCAGGAACAACACGCTGTAGCTGGTAGATGTATCTCATGTCAGAAAGGCAAGAAAGACTAGGAAAGAGAGGGAGGAATCAGGCTGGAGAGATGGCTCAGTGGTTAAGAGTACTGACTGCTCTTCCAGAAGTCCTGAGTTCAATTCCCAGCAACCACATGGTGGCTCACAAACATCTGATGCCCTCTTCTGGTGTGTCTGAAGACAGTGACAGTGTACTCACATATATAAAATAAAATAAATAGATCTTTGAAGAGAGAAGAGAGAGAGAGGAAGGGAAAGTAATGAGACAGGAAGGGAGGAAAGGAGAGGAGGTCCTCAGTAATTCCTCAAAAACATATCGTAATGTACTTTGTTTTTAGAAACAACATCAAGAAACATTTGAGAAATGATTCCTATGATATTCCACATCTGGAGACATTGTATTCAGTTTGTGAACAAGAATGCCCCAGGTATCTCTAAGTTATTTGGGAAACTGTGAAATGAAATTAAACCCAGTTTGAGAGAAAGCAATAAAACAGATGTAGGTTATGCAATGTAAATTTGAATATATACTCAGCCAAAAGAAGTTTAAAATGTATTGGATAAAAGGAATCTAATAGTAGAATTTCCTGATTATTTAAACTTACCTGGTTAATGACAAAATAGTGAATAAAAACTCATAGACTGGGCTTACCCATCACTACATACTACTACTACTAACTACTACTTCTTCTTCTTCTTCTTCTTCTTCTTCTCTTCTTCTTCTTCTTTCTTCTTCTGTTGTTGTTTTTTGTTTTGGTTTTCCGAGACAGGGTTTCTCTGTGTAGCCCCGGCTGTCCTGGAACTCACTCTGTAGACCAGGCTGGCCTTGAACTCAGAAATCCGCCTGCCTCTATTACTACATCTTCATAGTACATTCACTTGGGTGTTCCCTAAGACAGAAGCAACAAAGGCACGCTTCTGTTAAACCATGAAAATAGCCAATTGTATTAACTGAACGTTTAAGGCAAATCATACAGGGCAGATGGTTGTAAATTTTACATGTTTTATTTATAAATCGTGTAGAGGTTCTATTAAAGATTAATTAAAATTTATTCAGGAAAAAAAATTTCAGCCACAGCATCTTCCATTTTCCTCTCCTCAAGAAGCTTTCTCTTTTCTTTTTGGGAGAGGGGGAGAGATCTGAGATTCTTCCAGTTTCTTCTTCCCCAGTCCCTACCTAAGCTCTACTTTCTCCAGCCCCCACAACCTTTGAAAGCCTCCATTCAACTCCATTTCTTTATCAAAAGTACTTAGGTACATCCTCAGAATCAGTCACTATCCCTTATATTGTAGCATTTTACTATCACTCCAAATAATAATGATAATAATAACGATAAATGATGCATAGCTGTATAACACTGACGTCCACACACTCCTCTTCCGTCTCAGGAACTACACTGAATAAAGTGGGGTCTCCGAAACCCTGATACAGGTCTTAGCACAACAGTGAGAATGGATAGTCCCAAATGTTTGATAACGTGAGTTTGCAGATACTAAAAAGTCTGAGTGTGTTTGTTACTATACACTATGATAATTTACTTGTATTGGCTCTTAAATATAGTTTGAGGGTTTTTTTTTTTGTTTTGAAACAGGGGTTCTCTGTGTAGCCATGGCTATCCTGGAACTCTCGTAGACCAGGCTGGCCTTGAACTCAGAAACCTGCCTGAACCTGCCTCCTGAATGCTGGGATTAAAGCGTTTTCAGTTTGGAGGGTTTTTTGGGGGGGAAGTATTATGGGAAGAAGATGAGTGAACTACAATATTCTATTCTAATGTAAAATATTAAAAGGCAAAAGAATAGCAGCAGTGGTGGTGCACCCTTTAGTCCCAGAGCTCAGGAGGCAGAGGCTGGCAACCATGTGGTTGAACTCTTGTGAGTTCAAAGCCAGCCAGGGCTACAGAGCAAGGGAGCAAGTTCCAGGACAGCCCAGGTTTTTTTGTTTTTGTTTTTTAGTTTTTTGTTCATTTGCTTGCTTGGTTGGTTTTTGAAACCCTGTCTCAAAAAAAAAAAAATAAAATAAATAAATAAATAAAAGAAAAGAAGAAGAAAAAGGAGCAAGAGAATAAATAATGCATGTGTGGCGGGCATGGTGGCCATGCCTTTAATCCCAGCACTTGGGAGGCAGAGGCAGGCAGATTTCTGAGTTTGAGGCCAGCCTGGTTACAGAGTAAGTTCCAGGACAGCCAGGGCTACAGAGAAACCCTGTCTCGAAAAAAACACAAAAAAAAACAAAAAAACAGGAAAAAAAAACATCAATAAAAAAAATGTCCACAAATCAACTAAACATAGAATTCAATTCACAATAACATCAGATCCCAACAATAAAGAAATTCCTAGGAATCAGACTTCTTCTCAAGAACTCTAAGGTATCAGAGCAGGCCACCAGAAATCCTGCTTGACTGAAGCCTCCCAGGAAAAATATTTCCAATTTCCACCACGACTGGGTGGGGAGAGCTGCTGGAGGGAGTGAGACGTTACAGATGCTTGGAAAGCCAGGAATCTTCTCCTAAATGTGGGACAACCACATGGGGAAGATGAGTGTGGCTTGGGCCAGCCTGGAAAGAGAGTGGCCCCTGAGACCAGAGGATGGCTGTGAGCTCTGAGGGTACAAAGCCTTACCCAGGGCGAGTCTCAAGAACGTTCTAAAGTCCCTGTAGTCAGCTTTCTGATGCAGAGATAGAAAGGAAACTCTGAATCTCAAAACAGTTGTGTAAAATCACTTCAAAGTTTCCTAAGTAAAAATAACAATTTTTTTCTCATTGACTATGGTATAGATTCTGTTTTCTTTCTTATATAGCACTGTTAGCAAGTAATAGGCTGCATAGGAATTAAACCAGCCAGGAATGCCTTTATATTTTAGATTGGGGGATAGGGGTTGTTTCTTAGTTTTGACACAGGGTTTCTCTGGGTAGCCTTGGCCACTCACTGTAGAGACCAGACTTGGCTTTGAACTCAGAAATCTGCCTGACTCTGCCTTCAGTTCTGCTGGGACTCAAGGCGTGTGCCACCACTGCACGGCAGTGTCCTTTGTGTCTGCTTTTGTGCTACACTGGAAGAGTTGAAAGATTGATTACATTGTGGGTCTCAACCTTCCTAACGCTGTGACTCTTTAATATGGTTCCTCATGTTGTGGTGACCCCCAACCATAAAAAAAATCATTTCATCACTACTTCATAACTGCAATTGTGGTACTGTTATGTATCATAAATATCTGATATGCAACCTCTGTGGGGGTCGCGACCCACAGATTGAGAATCTCTGCGTAATAAAACCCACACAGCCTCCACATGTAAAATATGTACTCTATTTACAAAAGGCATTTGCTCACTTTACATGAGCAGTGACATGGAAGAAAGCAAGACCGATAAAGCCACGGATATGAATCATTGGGAAATTATCAATTGAGTTTATATTCTGTCTTGGGGGCTGGGGAGAAATGACCAAGCCAGCTCAGTCAATCAACCGGTTCTCTGGGGCAGGAGCTAGGATTAAAAAGAAAAAAAAAAAAGACAATTAGATAACACTGTAGCATGACCCTAGCCAGTTCTGAGGCTGAGACGGGTTTATTTTTTCCCCAATCTGCTTTTATACCATTTTAATTATATGCAAGTAATAAGGTCAGTTCTAAGTTGAGGAACAATAAACACAAATAGTTAAGGAACAAGCAAGGCAATAAACAAAGTCCTGAGATCACTCCTGTGATCACTGTTTCTAAGGACTTATCAGAATGACCAAGATATCCTACTTCCTTGTCCTAGACCAAAGTCATTCCATGTCTGAAGCCTACTGCTTTGTTCTAGCCTAAGATTTAGATTCCTGCCTGAACTTAACTTCCATGTCATGGCCCATTATCAGATTCCTGCCTGAAGCCCACTTCCTTGTCCGTGGCCAGTGTCAGATTCCTTCTGGGTGGTCCCAAAAAGCTCTCCACAAAGAAAACAACATACAGAAAAATAATCTCAGAACTAACACTGATAACATAAACACTTGGAGAGATCCAAAGGAACCGGGAAGAGATGCCAGCCTGTGATGCTAAGAGTGCAAAGAGGCTTGGGGAAAAGGGTTCAGGAGTGTGGATAGATGTCTCAGCACTTAAAAGAGGGTGTTCTTGCAAAGACCCTGAGTTTATACCCCAGCACTTAGGTCCGGCAGCACACAACAACCTGTACATCAATTCTAGGACATCTGGCACCCCTTCCAGGCCTCAGCAGGGGCCACACACACTTGCATACATACTCAGATTGACACGTAAATCAATAAAAATTTTAAAATCTTCAAAACATTTTTTCTTTAAAAAAAAAACACTTTGACCTGTGAATTAAGGAAGGAGTCAATGGTATGGAAGTAGCGAATGGCAGACCAGCATTGGCTAGAACAAAGTTGACTCAAACATCTTTTAACTCAACCGGCTTCTGAGCAAGTCACTTCCGTCTTTTCTGCGGAAGTTAATGGTCACCCGGAAAGTGGAAAATATCACGGAGAAGAAATGGGAGATCAGGGGCATAAAATGGTACAGTATGTCCACCTCCAGTTTATAAGGTCTGCATAATCGGTATCTCAAATACTAAAAGGTTCCAACAATTTGACCTATTGATAGATATTGGTTATGACTAAGTAGCTATTGATAACCTTTGAGATCTATTGATAGATATTGGTTATGACTAAGTAGCTATTGATAACCTTTGAGAATTTGGAGAGAACGGAAAAGATGCTTAAAACAGAGAGCTAGCAAAAGAAATTCTTCCAATTAGGGAAAAACCAAGTTGCCCCATACTGGGAGACTGAGAACTTGACGTGAGGACACGAGAGACTCTAGAGCGAGTTGCTGAGACTCTAATGAGCGCTCAAGATGGGGATGTGATCAGAAGGAAACAGAATACATTTACAAAAAGACATCCTTCCAGAGAAGCCTAATTTTAGATAGGAGTATAATACATCTTGATTTTAGGAAGTGCTCTGATGTGCGCCTTTTCTTCGTGGGAGATTTATAAGGGATGATACTGCAGATGAAGAAGTATCATCAAGTGCAATTATGTGGATTTGTAATTAGGGTGCTTGATTAATGACATTTCCCAACGTGTTGATTAATGAATTAACGATAAGGTGGAGTGAATTCTCTCCGGGATGTCACCGTCCTGTTCTGTTTCTTTAATAAATGAGTTATGGTGTTGCTGACATGATGCCTAAATCTGTACAAAACCCAGTAGCTACCATAGCTCTAGCACATTTTGAGTTACACTGGATATTCAGAAAGATCATCAGAAATGAAATTCCACGATTAGATTCAGAGAAAAGGTAAAAATAGCCCAAAGCAAGCAAGAAAATTAACAAAAAGCAAGATTGCAATTCTAAGTATTTTTTTTTTCTTTTTTGCTAATACATTATAAATTCCTAGGGAGATTCCACCCATCTCCAGCCCACATGTTAAGAGATCACACCCTGAGTTTTGTTCATACCAGGACTGCACTCATCAACTGTGCTATAATGTCCAGCCCCAAGGTTCAAAGGCAACCTGAGCATATATATTTTATTGGCCTTGGAGGCAACCTGAATATACATACTTTTAAGTGATTATTCTGGATTGTCCTGGCTTAAATCTGAACTGAATTTGGAAAGTTTGTGTGTTCCAGGCTTGACTGACACATGAACAGGGTTTTGGAAGTGCTTAGGTCAAGAGATCTCTGACTTTTTCAGTGGATTCGTCTATTCAGAGATTCATAGTTGAGAGGATTGTTTAGACATAGTACATGTTGTGCATATTGTGCCTGGTTGGAAGACAGAGGGACCGAGGGAGATGTCCTTAAAGGATCTCTTCTATCAGATGCATTTCTCTCTGCTTCGTGAACCAACCACGGCCTGTCCAATGATTCTGTCTTACCACAAGTCCATCGCCACGGGGTTGGGGGACCACGACTGAATCCCTGAATCTGAGAACTAAATAAACCCTTGCTCCTTTTAGCTGCTTCTTTCCAGGAACCAGACACAGCGGCAAACAGTAGGTAACATACACTGAACTTCCGAAGCTGTTCAGAAATGCTTGCAGTGTATTGACTCTACACGTCCAGAGGTTGAGAAGTATGACAAGCAGAGTTTAGCGCAGGCATGGAAATTTTAGAGGAATCTGTAGACAGGAAGAGCAATGGACCCAAGATGTGGCAATGAGAAATTTCATGGCTAACAGACAGAGAATTAGGAAATAAAAAAAGTTAGCCCCATGAGTCTGGTGTTTGTTCTTACCAGCCGAAGCAAAAAGGATGTTTAGTGGATTGTACTGTTGTATCCTCAGGGTCATTCTGTGAAGCAGATGTTGTTGTTGCTTGTTATCATTATTATCATTATTATTACCAATTGTAGCAAAACACATTAAGGCATGTTGAGGTTAAGTAACTTGTCTAACTCACCCGTGAAACGGGAGATGTTTAGAATACGGCGCTCAGTATCTGCTTAGCTTCGGCCGCCATGTTCTGCACTAGAAGCAGCCAGAGGCCAGCATGCCACAACTAGACCCACGAGCCACCAGGGTGGTGGCTGGCTCTGCCAAGCCATCACACTGTCTCCACAATGCTCAGCTGAGTCCAGACCGTTCCCGCTATGCCCACAGTACATGGTAGAAATGAGACTCTTAAAGATTAATGGTTATCCAAAGGATTTTATATTTGGAAATGCTCAATTAACAAGATGCCCACACATTAGAATCGTTACTCAATATCTAACCTTTTGATAAGTAGCTACCTAGGACTGCTCTGAAACCATCTGTCACCTGTCCATGGTTGCTAGCCTCCTTCTTTCCTCTCCCTTCCCTCTTCCCTTCTCTCCTCCCAACTCCTCGAGGCTCCGCCTACCTTTCATACTGACCAATCATCGAGCTCCACTGCATATACAATGTAGCAGTAGCAGGAAATTATCCTGCTACACACCCAGCTTGTTGAGGTTTATTAACTACCACGCAACAGTGGAAGGGTGTGGAGGACAACGGAACCCAGTTTTCACTTGGCAGTAATTTTTAAATTAAAAAGAAAATGGTGTCAAAATACTGTAGCTGAGAACAGAGAGACGGCTCACTAGTAAGGAGCTTGTTCCGATCATCTGAGGACCAAAGCATCAAGGATTGGGTTCCCAGTATCTACATCAGGCAGGTCTTTCTCACTCACCTGTAATTCCAGCTCTGATACCCTCTTCTGGCCTCTACAGGCAACTGCACTCACGTGTATATACACACACACAAAATGCGCATAACTAAAATAACAAATAAATCTTCAAAATAATGTAGATAACCAAGGAAATACAAATCTTAAATATTTTCTAATCTTTCCTATATTACAAAAATCGGAATATTTGTAAATCTATGAGGGGGAAGGCTATGGTAGTGGAGAGGCAGACTTACTCTTTTAGGAAAAAGTTAATTGAGGTTTCTAGTTACAAAATAACTATAAAGTACTTCCCTTGTAACAAGTGTTTTATAAATTCTCTCCTTTAAGCCTCAAATAATTCTACAAAGTGAATACAACTAATATTATTCTCACTTAGGGAGGATTTGAATGAGATCTAATGTGATTTAGAGGAGGGATTTTTGCATCACCCTGCACTACAGCAGGCCGTAGCAAACTTAAGGTGACTAAAGACCCAAGCTGAACCACACTGGAGTGAGAGTATGGCTAGAACCAGACAGCAAAAGTAATTCTGTGTTCAAGTACTTGATAATATACGTGTGTGTGTGTGTGTGTGTTGTGTGTGTGTGTGTGTGTGTGTGTAAAATATTTAACTGGGCAGCAACGATTTGTTCACTTTAAAGACTTTTTCTCTGTATTGAGGATCAAACTCATGGCCTGTGCATACTACTATGCAAGCAGTCCACGTCTTAGCTACACCCCAGATCTAGTAATGACTTAGTCATATGTCATAGATCAAATACTCTGTTCTGGGAGAAGACCACACATAAAAGCAAATCAAAGACACTTTGACATTCACAGTCTAAATAATTACATTTTCATGTAACGTGCTTTATTGACACACAATGTCCAATAAGCAATACGTTTTAAAGTATACTTTGATGAGTTTTGACATCTGTATACACATGTGCAATCACTACCAAATTAAAGTATAAACACGCCTATCATTAAGAGCTTCTAATGATTAGGCTCTCTCCACAGCTCCTAGACAGCCACTGAGGTGCTCTGTGTCCCTATAGATTAGGGTGCAGTTTCTAGAATTATCTACAATCAGTGAGTAGATTCATAAATGATTGCTGTTTTAGTCAGGGTTTCTATTCCTGCACAAACATCATGACCAGGTAACAAGTTGAGGAGGAAAGGGTTTATTCAGCTTACACTTCCACATTGTCTTTCATCACAAAGGAAGCCAGGACCGGAACTCACACAGGCAGAACTTGGAGGCAGGGCTGATGTAGAGGCCATGGAGGGGTGCTGCTTACTGGCTTGCTTCCCCTGGCTTGCTCAGCTTCTTTCTTATAGAACCCAGGACTACCAGTCAGGGATGGCACCACCCAAAATAGGCCCTCCCACCCTTGATCACTATGAAAAATGCCTTACAGCTGATCTCATGGAGGCATTTCCTCAAGAGAGGCCCTTTCTCTGTGATAACTCCAGCTTCTGTCATGTTGATAATAAAACAAGCCAGTACACTTGCTTTTGCCTTTCTCCTGATTTCCACTAATTATTTTGAGACCCATCCACTGTGGTGTGTGCTACTCATGGCTTATCCCTCTTCACTGCAGAAAAGTCTCCACTGCATGATGTAATTTATTTATGTGTTACTCTCTTGGTGGGCATTTTGAATTATTTCCAACATGGGACTACTCTTAATAGATGATTTATGAATGTCCATGTCTTATTTCTTGGTATGAACCTATGCTTTCATTTCTCTTAGATCAGTATCCATGAATGAATGTGGGATGTGATAGGGTAGATTCATCTTTACCTTAGGAAGAGATTACTAAACTTTTTTTCTACAGTGTTCGTGAGCTCCAGGTATCTTAATCGACATTGGTATGCTCAACTTTTAAATTTAGCTATTCTAATAAGTATATATTAGCATCACAGAGGTATTTATTTCCCTCCTGTAGCTTCTTTGTTGATGCATCTAGTCAAACATATTTCATATCTCAAAAATAAGGATTTGTATATTATTATTTAGTTGTAAATGCTGATTGCATGCTATGAATTCTAGTCCCTTTTCCAATGTACTTTGCAGGCATTTTCCCTTGTCTTAGAGCTGGATTAAAGTGATAAAAGTAATAGCCCAATCAATAAATATTTTCTTCTGCACTAATCCTAGATAGTGGATGGCTTAAAAATTGAAACTAAGTAGATTACAGCAAACCAATGCAGCTTTTGGGAACTGACACCTGTTTAGGACTTTCTCCTCCCTGAAATACAATGATGGTAACTCATAAATGTTTTTCATAGGTCATATGGTAAAGGAAAAATGCCTTTTTCCCTCCTTCTATCTTCTGCCTTTTCCTTCCCTTCACACTTGTATCTTTTCCTCACTCCTCCCTCCTCCCTGTTTTTTCTTTTAAAAAGGATTTATTTTTTGTCTCAACAGTTCAAAAACATACAGACCATCACGTAGGGGAGTCCCCCACTTCCCTCTTGAGGAAAAGAGCTCGCTTCTTTTCTTTTCTTCCTTCCTCCTTCCTTCTCCTTCCTTCTTTCTTTTTCTTTCTCCTCCCTCTCCCTCCTCCTGTTTCTTTAGGAAAAAACAGTGGGAGTCACACAAACAGAGCATGGCACTGCTGTTGGGTCTGTTGCAAGAAAGCAGAAAGAGAGGGACACTCTCTTTATTATTCTTTTATGTTTAATTTCATTAAAGTGCTATTTTCCCAGTCCTCATTTGATCTGCAGGTTCATGACTTCTCTCTCTCTCCTCTTCTCTCTCTCTCTCTCTCTCTCTCTGTCTCTTTCTCTCTCTAGGTTTTTAAAGACAGGGTTTCTCTGTAAGCCTGGCTGTCCTGGAACTCACTCTGTGATAGACCAGGCTGACCTCAAACTCAGAAATCCTCCTGCCTCTGCCTCCCAAGTGCTGGGATTAAAGGTGTGTGCCACCACTGCCCGGTTCATGACTTCTCTTTAAGTACCCCTTAACACTCTTTCTCAAAAAGTCAAAGTCAAAACTTGTATTCAGTGGTATATAAGTATAATACACACACAACACATCACATACACTACACACTACATATACAGAGAGAGAAAGAGAGAGAGAGAGAGAGAGAGAGAGAGAGAGAGAGAGAGAGATGATTCTGTGAGTACACTGCAGCTGTCTTCAGACACACCAGAAGAGGGCATCAGATCCCATTACAGATGGTTGTGAAACCACCCTGTGGTTGCTGAGAATTGAACTCAGAAACTTTTGGAAGAACAGTCAGTGCTCTTAACCAGTGAGCCATCTCTCCAGCCAGAAGAATATCTTTTTAAACAACAAGATGAGGTATCATCCACATAGTATCTATAGTTGAGAAAACCGTTGAATTTGCTGACTTCTAGCAATTTCTTCCATGTCCTTATGCACAAAACAGTGATAAGCTGGACATGTGTACAAATCATAATAGTATTTTCCCTAAATGTCCTAGAAGAACTCTCTTAGTAATTCATAACAGGAATGTATGGCATTTCCTTTATTGCTAGTCCTGACATAAAAGTCACACACAAAGTTGGAATGATAGGCATTCCAACGGAACAATTCAATGACATAAATAACGTCTGTAATTTTCACTAATATGCTACAAATGTATTTCTAAGTCTGTGAGAATAATTCCTTCAGAGAATAGTGATTACATTTGATTTAGAGGACCACTAAAAATTAACCAAGAGCTTCTAGCAGTTGTTTGGTAGAGAATAGATCATAGGAAAAACTAGCTGTTGGGTTGTTTCCCATCCGTTTGAAATAAATCTCGACGTTAGTCTTAAATGCCTTCCCTTCTTTTGACAATGACAATATAAATGATCCTAACAGGAAGCATTTGTGTCTATTTGAGTGTGAAGCTGTCTGTACCCAAACACAAATCAAAATTGCCCTTTTCTTCCTCTCTTAACCCATCTGCTTTGGCAATCAGAGAGACATCCTCTTATCTAGGAAATTAATAACTACTTTAATAAATAGAGCGCTCTTTTCTTTAGCTCAAGTCCCAACAAATGTAGGAAATAATCACGACCAAATTTACTTGGTAGAAGATTAACTTTAAAAATATATTTTGAATTAATTTTCTTCCAAGGATCTCCTATCCATCGTAATTCAGCATTCAATTTAGAGAAAAATATCAAGAGAACAATGGATTTCAAAACCGAGTTACATGGTATGCTCTCCTTCCTTGAGTGGGTTACTTGTTAAATGTTCTGAAACATTCCACAAATAAAGAATAGTTTTCTGGCCAGCAGTGGTGCACCGCTGCAGTCGCCACTATCTGGAGTCCGAGGCGGCCGTCTGTCTCTCCTGACCAAGTTTGAATCCCGCCTGTGCTTGCTCACAGGGAAAAAAAAAAAAAAAGAAAAAAGAAAAAGAAAATAGTTTTTTAAGCTTGTATTTAAAAAAAAAAAAAATTTAAAGTGGGTGAGAGGAGCTCAGGAGCTCACATATGCACAGGAAGGTCAGAGGACAACTCGCAAGTATGCTCCCGCCTCCCACCGCATGTGTCCAGGAGGGAACTTAGCCCAACTCCTTACCCACTGAGCCATCTTGCCAGCCTTTGCCACCACCAACAGCATACCCTGCAGATATAAATGTTTTCTGTATTGTTTTTTATGGGATTGGGGAATGAACCCAGGGTGAGAAAACTTGTTTTATTAACATTTTATGAAACGTGTTCACTGCAGTTTACAGTTTGGGGAAGGAAGGACCAGCAGCCCAAGGGAAGAAGGGTGGCAGGTCCCCAAATGAACTCTTTTCATTGTCTCCTGACATGTAAGGGTTGCTTTAGTGAGAAACCGTGGCTCTAATTAGACTTCATTTTATCTTACCTGCCTAGTCTCTAGATGGGGTACTGGCAAACAGTCAAAAAACTGTTGCGGAAGATAAGCATTTGGAATCATTTGGAAGTCAGATAATAGGTAGATAAATTGAGCCTCTGCTCCCAAGTGCTGGGATTAAAGGCGTGCACCACCATGCGCTTTTATCTTTGTATTTTTAACACCATTTCTAGTCAGGCAGTGGTCCCTCCCACCAGTGCTCTCCATCTCGGGGCTTCCATGGGGAGCGTGGATTCTCCAGGATATGAAAGAACTGTTCATGGGTGGAAAGGTGCTGGTCTCTCCTTCTATTCATTACATAAACAGTAATGGTGACAATAACAGACCAGGGAGGAAATGAAAAGCTCTCCACAAAAGGAAGTTCCAGAGAGATTTCTGGTCAATCCAGAAGTCACTAAAGGTGAGGCAGGGGCAGGGAAATGACACTGTGGTTGAAAATGATGCTTGGAAAAACCGAATAACAAAGAGACTGTTCGTGTTGGTGAGCACAGCCACTTCCTTACTCTTCGGTTGACCACATCAGTGTATATTTAAGGAAAGCAGAAGAGAAATGCAGAGACATGGCGGAGTGAAGCGAAGCTGACTAGGCAGGGCTCTGTATCCCTTCTATTACGTGCAGTGAAGACTTGTGGATTTCCAGTGGGAGACATAGCTTTGATGATCTGAAGTTTCCCATCTAGGAGTGCTGTTGCCACCTGCAGGCCTAGAGATGTGCTCAGACCCGTCCATCAGGGGAGATGCACAGTGGGGTGGTCTCTGAGACAATGTCAACTCACAGCCCTGGGTCACGCTATGACAGCGTGAACAGCGAGGATAGAGTTGTCACACTTGACCAAAGAATCTTTACTTCTTTCATCTCTCCTTTTGCAGTCTTCCCTCAGCCCTACAGGATCTAGAAGCAGAAGGAAATAGCTGTATGAAACACTGGACTAAATCAGAACCTTGGTTGGTTTGTGGGGGTGCAACACGAAACAGACGGAACTTTCAACATAAGTCTTGTGGTCTGAGGAGGATTCCTTTTTTTTTTTTTTTTTTTGGTTTTCGAGACAGGTTCTCTGTGTAGGGGCTATCTGGAGCTCATTGTAGACAGTGCCGAATCAGAATGCTGCCTCTCTCCAGTGCTGGTTAGGTGCGCCACACGCCGGCTTTTTTTTTTTTTTGGGGGGAAGGAGGGATTCCTAACCTGTGGCCTCAGCATGTGGGAGAGCTTTCTATCATAAAACAGCGGAAAGGCCAGTGAGAAGATGTGAGACACCGAGGTGATCCGAGTGAACACATCTCTTTAATCAAGATCTCATGCCCAGAATAATCGCACTAACCCATCCAGGGCGAAGAGGACATGTGATCCAACCATCTCTTAGAATCTCATCCCTTGGGCTGGAGATGTCACTCAGGGTTAAAGTGCATGCTTAGCATGTGTAAGGCCATGGCATCACACTTACACACACACATACATAACTCATACATTCTCACACTCACAAACACTCGTATACACCACCACATTCACACATACACTCACATTCACACATCATTCACACATTCACAGTCACACACACAATCATACACACACACATTCACACACTCACATACAAGTTCACACACACTCACACACATATAAATTTACCATAGTGGCAATAAATTCTAACAGACTGTTAAACAGGATATTTAAATCACTGCAACTACTTGGATTCTTAATAACTCCAAAAGTTTAGAAATCTATAGTCTGCCTAGGGAGTCATTAAACACCATTAAAATATATTACACGTGTGTTTGTAGTAATTAAATGGTTCATACTGATATACAACTATTCAGTTAATCAGTTATATATTTCCATTGTTGTCCCCCCAGTCATTCATTTTTAAAGCCCACCCAGTCCTATTATATTTAAAAATGTTAAAGACAATGTTAAATTCTACTCTTCATTTCAAATGTACACATATTATAAAGCTATCTTGACTATATTCTCTTGTGAGACCTTTTTTAAAGTTTGTCTGATATGTCAGAAATGTGTGTGTGTGTTTGTGTGTTTCTGTCTTAACTCTTAATTTTTTAAAATGTGTTTATTTACGTATGAGTGTTTTGTCCGCATGTGCATCTGCTCACCAGAAGAGAGCATCTGAATTCTGGGGACTGCAGTTACAGAGAGCTGTGAACTGCCATATGGGTGCCTAGAATTGAACTCTGGACCTCTGAAAGAGCAGCTGGTGCATTTAATGGTCGAGCCATCTCTCCACCCACTGATTCTTAATTCTTAAGACAGAATCTCTCATTAACCTTGCAGTGTGTGACAAAACTTGTGTTCTTGACCAAGCCAGCTCAATAAGTCCACAGGTTCTCCAGGGCAGGAGTGAGGATTAAAAAGAAAAAAGACAATTAGACAACACTGGAGCATGACCCCAGCCAGTTCTGAGGCTGAGGCAGGTTTATTTTTTCCCAGTCTGATTTTACAACATTTTAATTACATGCAAGTAATAAGGTCAGTTCTAGGTTAAGGAATAAGCAAGGCAATAAACAAAGTCCTGTGATCACTGTTTCTTTTTCTTTCTCTCTCTCTCTCTCTCTTCTCTCTCTCCTCTCTCTCTCTCTCTCTTTCTTTCTTTCTTTCACTGCCTGGCTTGTGATCACTGTTTCTAAGGGTTTATCAGGATGACCAAGCTATCTGAATCTACTTCCCTGTTCTAGCCCCAAATCAGATTTTGCCTGAAGCCTACTTCCTTGTCCTGGCCCAAGGTCAAATTCCTCCCAAGTTTCTTTAGAAGCTGGCCCCAAAAGCTCTACACACATTCTCCCTCCCCTTCCCTCCCTTCCATTCCCCTCCCTCCCTCCCTCTTCCTCCCCTCCTTCTTTCTCTCCACCCTCCCTCCCTTTCCCCCCCTTACCCAAGATAAGTATCCCCAGGCAGAAAAAAGTAAGTATACCACCAAAGTCCCAGTTGGAGAACTAATGAGTGTTCTTCGGTTTACTTACAGGAGTAAAAGTGAGGGATTACTTGCAGTAGCAGAAACAACTCAAAGGCAGCTACATCACCAAGGCCCACCCAACATGGGTGACAGCTCATGAAAGCTGGGGAACTTAGAGCACACTGCACACCTGCAGACTCTGGTCTAACTTCTTCCTGGCACTCTGCTGGTTTCTTCCAGGCAGCCATCTGGTCTCAGAGTCTTTTTGTAGCTTTTCACTTCTCAGCACTGTCTTTGAAGCTCATCTTCCTTGCTTTTGTTGCTTACTCTGGTAGGGAAGGAGGTGGGCTAGTCAATCTGTTCAGTTTCAGAGACTTCCTGGAGGTATTCTGAGTTGTTTATGTTCCTGCTTAAGAAGCTTCCTACAGGATTGAATGTTTTAATCTCAGAGGAAGCTGTTAAACAATTTGGAGCTCACAGATTCAACTAGGTTGGCTGCTAGTAAATGCCAGGAATCCTGTCTCTGTTTTCCCAGGGCTGGATTACAGGCCCATGGTGCCAAAACCAGCCTAGGACATAAGAATTATATGTGAACTTTATTACGAGATGGAGGAGAGTGTTCAAGTTTAATGAAGAGGTCCTGCTCCTTGTTCTATCTCCACTGTCTTCTGTGTCCTTGTCACAGTGTAGAGGCTCCAGATTGTTAATGCTGGACAATGTCCCAAGAGCTTGGACTGCATTTTCCCCAAACTTCCCATTTGAAACTTCTATTCTGATCTCTGTCTAGTAGTAAAAACTCTAGTTTAGTTTAACCCATACTTACTTCCTAATGCATCGAAGGCTAATATGTCATAAGTGTCCTGTCCAGCAGGACATTAAACAGGGTCCGGAGAGATCACCTAAGAGAGAATGGGGGAAAAACGGGTGAGCCCAAAGAAACACGGTTTGTCTATAGGCTGATCAAACTATAATCTTTACTTTTTCACACACAGGTTATATACACAAAAAGGCAGGATGTGGGGAAGGGGATGACGCAGGAGTATAGGTGTTTGGGGGAGTACAGATATCTTCCAGAACAGAGTGTCAGCTGGGTGAAGGTTCAGGGGACAGACCACTATGACTCCGCCTATGATTCACTTGTCCTTATCTAAGTTGGTACTATCCACCAAGGTTACCCATCTACAAGGTCTATGACTAGCCAGGCTGGCAATTTTCCACCAAAGCTGCCTATTTACAATAGTTTCTAGTCATCTGTTTCAGTGTTTTTCCACAGAGACCCAAGACTTTGTGCTAGCAGGCATGTATGTCATGCCTATTGCTGATTTTTGGGCCTATGGCTGTTTTTAGGCCTTCAGTGTATAAGCAGGGCTGCCCTGACAGTAAGGATTAAACTTTTTTTCCTTTACTGTTCAGTAGAAGTGGTATTCTATATTTGTACCAGTTGCATTAGCTTTCCATCTTGATGACAAAATGTGTGAGATAAACAACCTAAAAGAAAAAATATATTATTTTGGCTCATGATTCCATAGGGAAGGGAAAAGGTGAATGCTGTCTTCAAGGACATCCCCAGGGATATAACCTCACATGTGCTACTAGCCCAAGGTTGTTTCACCTTCTGAGAGCATTAGTCACCAACCTTCACTGATTCTGTTGTCCAGACAGTCCTGGAATCTGTGACCCTCATGCCTAGGTCTCCCAAATGACTGAGAGTATAGGCTAATACTACTATGTCTCGCTCTAATCTAAATTTTAACTCTGTGAAGGCCGTAGTCGCCTGTGTCCACGGATCAACTGGGTTTACCTGAAAGCGGGGCTGGAAAGGAAGAAAGGGACGGAGGTCGAGAAAAGATGAAGCCAAGAGTTCTCTGATCAAGGCTCGAAGTTTAATGTTCAGCTCTCAATTTAAAGGGAAAGCCCACCAGGACCCTTTCTGGTTTCAGCTGGAGACGGGTGAGGGGACCCATCCTTTTTCACAGCCAGAGATATCTCAAGGCAAGCTCAGCAGGAAGTTATTCTTCTAAGTTACTGTAGCAGGCTATAGTGCAGCCAAAGTGGATAACTCCACTTAGATCCTATTATTTAGTCTATTGTGGTAAAATAAATAAATAAATAAAACAACTTAAAAAAAAAAGTCTTTCATGCCTCCTCAAGGCTGGGGAAGGGCACAATTCCTCCTTTTTAGTTTTTTAAAGATGAGCAGTGCCAGCAGCTGGACAGGGAACAAGATTTCATCCTGTCTAGGGTAAAGAGTGGTCGGGCGACCGTGCCTGGCTTAAGTTGGCGTCTATATTGCTCCTTATTACCCATCATCGAGGAAAACATACATAGCATTATTATTGATGTATGCCTCTGTCTTAGGTCTATAGGAACTCAAGAACACTGTTACCCGTGTTTGACTAACCTGCCATCTTTGGCACACTCTTCCCATTCAGACCAAAGCCACATTCAGACCAAAGGACCTGTGGGCATGCACTCAATGCAATTCTTCATAGCGATGGATAACTGCCATGATGAATAGCTGAGTTTGCTGAGAGTAATCCTGTGTGAAGGCAATCAATCTGTTTGAGATACAAGGTTCAAAGGTTAAAAGCAACAGGATTATCCAAGCAGTGTAGAAAATAAGGTTAGAAGTGGAAATGTTCCAGTTATCTAATCCAATTGCTGGTTGGCAGGGATCAGACACAAAGTCTGGCCACCAGGTATATAGTGGGTGGCTTTAAGTAATGAGTGTTTTTAAGTAAAAAAAACACTCTCCAGTAAGAGTGGAGACTATATGCCATGCTAAATCAGCTGTCTGATAAGGATTTTGAGCCATCTTCATCATTAGAATCATAATTATTAGGCTCAAGATCTGTGTCCACTTGATAGACCAATCTTTCAGGCAGCCATCAGGCTCCATTTTCTTTTTGTGAAAAAACACAGACCAAGCCATGACCCCAAATTAAAACAGAGTCAGGACCATTCCATGTATTAGTTAGAAGGTTTCTCCATTTGGCCCTGGCAAATGAGCTGGAAGTGACTAGATGCCAGTGGTGATCCGCTGCAGAGTGACCTTTAGCATCAGTTTGCAAAAAATTTAAAAAGCCAATCTTTCAGAGTTCCTTGCAAAACAGGGCAGAAGATCAAGTAGCTGCTCCTCCCACATTCAGAGAGTTATGGAGCTATTATTTTAAAGATCCATAATATCTGTTTCACAATTCCTTGTCCTTGAGGATAATAAGGAATCTCAGTAATATGAGTAATATTAAATTGTCAACGAAACATCTCAAGTGTCTGACTTCAATAGGCAGTTCCATTGTCTATAATCTGATATGAAACACCAAGTATAGAAAAATAACGTTGGCAATGACTAATTACACTTTTAGTTGCTTCTCCTGTTAAAGCACTTGCAACTAGAAAGCCTAAAAGGTGTCAAGTCACATGTACAGATTTTAATTTTCAAAAAAAACAAAAAAATGAGTAACATCCATTTGCCATAATTCATTATGTATAAGTCCTCAAGGCTTAACACCATTATAAAAAAAAATTGAGGATACTGAGAACAAGTTTTTGCAATTTAACTTGCACACTTTCTAGAAATCCAAATTGTTGTCTCAAGCTATTACTATTCTTGATGATGTAAGAATAAGATTGTATGGCCAATGTTTCTGTAAGGCCTAAATCTGCTGGTATACAAATTGCTGTAGCATTGATTGCCCTAGGCATCCAATATGAGCTCTTAAATTCTTATAAAGTTAAGGAACAGTACATGTTTCTTAAATTAAGCTGTATTTGTATAAATAACTGTAAAATTTGAGAATTAGCAATATCTAAAAAAGGAACAATTTAAGCAATTATAAACCATGAGTCATATACTGGCTATGAGTATACAAATTGAAAGCTTATTTTTTTTTTTTTCAGCATTTCAAACAGTGGCTACAGCACATAATTTAATTATTTGTGCTGAAGCAGGGGAAACTCAAGAAAATGAACATGTGATCTAATTACATATACTGCCTTCTCAATAGATGAGCTGTCTGTAAATACAGTAAACATCTTTTCTATGGGCTGCATGTGTAGTAAATTTACAGGAAATATAAAAGCATGCATAGAGGAAAACTGTAACAACTTGTCTTTTGGATAATGATTGTCAAATTTACCTAAAAGTTTGCCATGTAATAGGCCAAATATAATTATTCTTCAATAACCAATTTAATTGCTGTTTGGAATAAGGAATAAACATTTCATCCAAAGTACTTTCAGGATTCTATCTTACAATCGTGTATGAACACAGTAATATTTTCATAATAAGATGTTCAAACTTTACTTCCAGATGAAAGAAAGATGAATTCACATTAATGGTTTCTTTTGTCAAAGGGTGTTGTATGCACATGAGTAGCAATAACGCAAACAGCCAACAACTGGTCATAGTCTATATAATTAATCTGTTGATAACTAACAGCTTACTCTATTTTCTGCAAAACTATTCCTCTTTCATTAGTTAATTGTTGAAGGGAATTAGGATTTACATCCCCCTTGAGGGTATCAAACAGAGGTTCAAATTCTCCTATGGTGAGCTTAAGATGCGGTTTTAGCTAATTAATATCTCCTAACAGCTTTTTAAAATTATTAAAAGTAAGCCATTTTTTTGTTTTTTTGCATGTGCACCTGCAAGCCAAAGAGGGCACTAGATCCCATTGCAGATGGTTGTAAGGCACCATGTAGTTGCTGGAAATTGAACTCTTTATATTTTTGGTTGTGAGTCTAGCCTTTAATGGCTGAGCCATCTCTCTAGCCCCAACTATCCACTCTTATTGGAGTTTTCTATGCCACAATCTGCTTAGGATATAGCTGAGGTCCCAAATATTGAAAAGATATTGCCTTTGAATCTTTTCTGGAGCAACAAGCACTCCAAAATTTTAAAGCTCGTTCTATGAGAGCAAAGGCTTGTAATATAAAATTCCTTCAAAGGAATCAGCTAACAAAATATCCAAATAATGAATAATATACACTGAAAGATTCAAACTTCTAACTTCTTGTACCGAAGCAGCAACAAAATTTCTTACATAAATGAAGCAAACCTTTCTAAAGATATTGCTTCATGGACGCTCAAAAATTACAAACAAATTGACTGAATGTAAACCTCCCACCTTTACCAGGATGTAAAGGAATGGTATAAAAACAATCTATAATAATTTTATATGCATTTCTTGGAATGGCAACTGGAGTAGCCAAGTCAGACTGTAATGCCCCATTAGTTTCATAAATCTTAACTTTGAACTTTGTTTTGGATTAATTGAATAATCAATCCCTTGTAGCTGAATGAGAGTATCAGATAAAGGCCAAGCTGAAAGCCAATCTTGTCCTTTCCTACTCTTTAAGCAATTCTTTTGTTAGCAGGCGCAGCTATAATGCCATGGAGGGAAGCAGACATAATTTTAAATTTTCCAGCATAATCATTATCTATAACTCCTGCCTGATAAGCTGTCTGTTGTGAATGTCTTTGGGTCTGAGGCTGACCCCTGCCCTCCAAGGAACAAGCAAGGCAATCAACAAATTCTGGAAAACACCTTTTTAGGGGCTGGTCAGGATGACCTAACAAGCTTCTGCTGAGCCCACTCTGTGCTTTGTCTTAATTCATATGTAAATGTTCTTAATCTGGGCCTATTTCCTCAGCCTGGCACAAAGATTATCCTTCCTGCAGGCCTGTACTGTGCCACAGCTGTTTTAAACACTTTTATTCAACTCTACCTGCTCTATCCTCTTCTCTATAAACATGGGGAGTCAAAAAATCCCAAGCTCACGATTGAACTCCCACTGCAGCCAATGGAATAGTGGCAGTTTAACTATTTTTTAAGTTTCTTTTGCAATATTAAGTATAGCCATAATTTTGGGAAATAAAACCAATTTTTAAAAATGTAAACAATCCATTTCTCTAAGTACACAAGTGCATTACCTTTATGTTACAAAGTTTGGCTGACAGTTCTTATATATGAATTCATAATAGTGCAGCTTTTAATATCTCATTAAAGAGACATTTTAAATCTTTTATACATCTGGTTTCTGAATGACTCCAACCCTGAGTTACCAGTTTTAAGCCAACTTTCTGTTACCAAAGATGCAAGTTTTTAATCATACCTAATAACTTATAGGCCAATAATCTATAACCAAGACATGCAAAACATATTTATACTTTTAAAACCAGTCAGAAGCAAAAATGAAGTGGCTAAACATCTTATTATTTAGACCAAACAAAATTTCTTGCCTTTTCTATCTGTAATTTCAAGAGAAAAAAAAGTACCTTGTGACAGAGATTTTTCTAGGACAAACAATTCTCAGCTTCATAGAAGCCAAAAATCTTCTGGTCCCTTTAAAAGCAGCTTATGCAGCCAATCAGTTCCTGGAAATGTTTTTCCAGCTCATCTCAACTTCTAGCTACAGGTGTAGGGTAACTTGTCAGTTTCTGCTGTGCATATTAAGACTACTTTTAAAAACAAGTTAAACTAGATCAAGGGGTGGATCAAGCAGTTTTAACGATTTTTCTTTTGGAACATGAAACATAGAACAACAGTCATTCAGACAGCAAAACAAAAACAGACAATTGACACACGTAGACATTGACATGCCACGGACAGACAATAAGCAAAGAAAGCAGTACTAAGGATTTCTCCTGTAGAAGCCAAAGGGAAACTCAGGATGTCTCCTGAATTTTCTCCTGTTCCTAGGAGAGCTCTGAAATAGCCTTTTCCTTCTTTTTTGCTGACACAGCCAGAGAGAGGACAACTGCTTTTCTGAAACCCTTTCTCTCTCTCATATTCAACATCTAACTCTTCATCTCTTTCTTTAGGAGGTGTAGCAGCGGCTATTGATAGTTACTTCTCAGTGCCCTTCTTTCTTAGTTTTCCATTTTCTTCTAACTTCTCGTCTGATGCAGCTCTTAGGCTGTGGGAGAATGCCTATTTAGAATTCTCTGGTCCCATAATTTGCTGTCACCTCCTAGTTGAGGTTGCATTGGGTCAACACCTATTCATTCTAGACTGAATCCCCTTAAACACACTTCCTGCAAACAGAGCCATAACTAGCTAGCATCAATACTTTTTGTTGCTTACCAAGTGTGTGGGATACTCTTCTTCTTCCGTTTTCCATGGAGCTCCACCTGAGACAGTTTCTCAGTGGTTTCCCCATTTTCAGGTCCATCGTTGTGGCGCCACCTGTAGCCGCCTACAACCATCGATCAACTGGATTCACCTGAAAGGGGGTTGGAAATGAAGAAAGGGACGGGGGGGGGGCATGAAAAGATGAAGCCAAGACAAAGTTCTCTGATCAATTTAAGTTTAATGTTCAGCTCTCAATTTAAAAGGAAAGCCCCAAGGAGACCTTTTCTTGTTTCAGCCGGAGATGGATGGGGAACCCATCCTTTGTCACAGCTGGAGATATCTCAAGGCAAGCTCCGCAGGCAGTTACTCTTCTAAGTTCCTGTAGCAGGCTGTAGCTCAGCTAAGATGGGTAACTCCACCTACATCCTATTATTTGGTCTATTGTGGTAAACAAGGTCTTCAAGGCCTGCTCAAGGCTGGGGGAAGGGCACAGAAGGCAATATTCTAAAGGTCATCATTTTTCTCAGGAAGAAACTGAGTTACACTAAGAGGAAGGACTATTACCAGATAAACAAAGGTTTCCAGTTTTAAGATTTACATGGCCTGCTTGTGTATGTTGGGGGTTTATATTACATGTAATATCATGTAAAAATTGATTCCAGCTTAGGAAAATTGGAGCTGAAATGATAAAGTTTCATAAAAAGTAGCCTAAAAGTGATAGAGTTGGGGAAAATGAAAGATGTATGGCATTGTAGAAAATAAAAAGCCCATTAACGTTTTAAAAAAAATGGGGTCAACAAAAGCACTGAACCCAAACCATATTTTGTACTCAGGTAGCTTTGCTGGAATCAGTAAACTATTTTAAAGATTTATGGGGAGCTGGAGAGATGGCTCAGTCATTAAGAACTTCTCTTCCTGAGGACCAGGTCTTCAAAGTCCCAGCCCCCACAGGGCTGCTCACACTGTCTATAACTCAAGTTCCAGGGGATCTGACATCCTCACACAGACATACATAGAGGAAAATAAAATGCCGGTAAAATAAACATAAACAAATCAATAGCCAGGCGTGGTGGCACACTCCTTCAATCCCAGCATTCCGGAGGCAGAGGCGGATGTGAGTTTGAGACCAGCCTGATCCACAGAGTGAGTTTCAAGATAGCCAGGGCTATCCAGAGAAACCCCCTGTCTCAAAACACCGAACTGAACCAAACTATCCAAAACAAACCAAACGTCTGATCCAACTCTTCATTGGGCTCTTTGTGAAATACTGGATAGGGAGACTTGGATAGTAAAGATACAGTTGTACATTTCACCTCTGATCTCTGTTGGCTGTGTTGGTATATCTGAGGATACCCACCAGAAGATTTACTTTCAAGACTAAGTGCACAAAAGCTGACCACTGAAAGATGTAGGTCCAGGGCACAATCTGTTACTTGTCCCTCACCCCATTTGAGACTGGTTTGCACAAGATAGCCCTAACTTGCCTGGGAACTGGATTTGGAGACCAGGCTGTTTTTTTACTTTAGACCCACACAGCTCTCCTACACTTGCCTCTACTGATCAGGGATTCGAGGCGTGCATCATGCACGCTTATCCTTACTAGGACCTAGCAGGAATCAAAAAGCTGGCTCCAGGATGAATGAAAGGAGTAGGTCCAAAACAAGTCCCGTGGCTCTGAGGCCTTTCAGTGGAGCAAAGATTAGTGCTAAGGATCGACTTAGGCCCCTTCTGAAACATTAAAATTTGCAAGGCACTTGCCCGAAATAACAGCACAACATGAGGATGGGGCGGGACGATGTTTTCAGGGAAATAAGACTCTCAAGATAGAAACAGCGGACGCTGACGGTAAGGTTTTATTTAGCATAACCGCGTCGTCTGCCTGCAAATCCCAGCATCTCTCCGACCGTGGGAGCCAATGAGGAAGCTCCAGGTTCAATCAGCCAATCCCGTCCTTCGCGATCCCCAATTGAATTGTGGGACTTGTGGTTCTCACGTGGCAACCATCCAGCATGGTTGTTAGGGGACAGTTTCGGCCACGCGTACCGTTCGGAAGGAGAGCTCATTTTCCAGTGCACCGCTTGGCCTCCAGGCCAGCTCTTATCATCATCACCCACAAACCCCACGCGCTTTTAAACGCATAAATCTCCCTTCTTAATGTCGTACGGAGGAGCAAGGAGCTATTTCAGAACCCCGGCCTTCTACGCTCACCGCCCGTCCTTTAACCGTCGCTTTAAGGTCTCGCGAGAAAAGGCCCTTGAGGCGTTGTCATTCCTCCCGAAAGGCGGCCCGCGGAAAGACAGACACCGGACCCAACCAATGGGATCGTCCCCTTAAACCGCGCCTGCGCAGAGTGCGCGGGGCAGCCCCGGTGAACTCCGACCCCGCCTCCCCGCAGCGCCCTGCGTCGGCCGCCCCCGCCCTCCCAGCGAAGGAGGCGGGCTTTGGCCTCTTGCCCTAGGGAGCGAGTGCGGAGGGAGTGGGAGCGAGACGGCCCGAACGCAAGTGTCTGGCTTCCCGGCGAGGCCCAGCCATCCGTCCCGCCGCCCATGAGCTCGTTGCCCCGCGAGCAGCGCCGTCGTTAGGCCGTCCCCATCACTCTCTCTCGTTCCCCCCCCCACCCGGGGCAGCCATTCCCCCCCACCCCGTCTGGCCGGGGACTGGACGTCGTGTCGAAGCGCCTTCCCCAGTCCGCGTCGCGCTGCGACCCTGGAAGCGGGCGCCGCCGCCAACGAGAGGAGGAGCCCCGGCCGCGGGGCCCAGCATCCACTGAGCCAGCAGGCGGGATCGAGGCCGGCAACATGGCGAGCGCTTCGTACCACATCTCCAACTTGCTGGAGAAAATGACATCCAGCGACAAGGACTTCAGGTGAGGACTGAAATCCGACCCTAACCCCACCTCGTGGCGGGGAGGTGGAGGGCGGCCGCCGCCGGGGCCTCGCGACAGGCCCTGCCCCACCCCTCGGTCCGGCGGGTCTCCAGCCACCCCCTCCCCCATCTCTCCACACTAGGCCGTTGTCCGCTCTGGCCACCGGGTCTCCTCCGCGTCCTGGCGTCCCCGTCGCATCCTTTGTCCACCCCCAGGGACACGTCCCAGGTAGCGCCCGGGGCCAGAGGCACCCGCTGCGCTGGGGAAGGAGTTTATCCCGGCCGGGAGGCGGGCGGCCGGGGCCTAGTCCCCGGCCCTCCCGAGGCGCCAGGCCATCCTGGCGCTGGGGACAAGCTTCTGCTCGCCGGCCACTCAGCCGCCGCCTGGCTTTCCCGCGGATGGGAATGGGTGCCGCGATCAACTTTTCCGACCGAGGCCTTCGCTGATTGGATTGTGTACTTTCTCTTCTTCGGATGATTCTTGTTCGCGAGGGTGGCGAGAAGGGGGAGGGGAGCCCGTCTTGGGGGAAAACTTGGCCTGCAGGGTTTTCCCGCCAGCATCCCTGTCACTTTCCTCCACTCGGGTGAAACCCACGCAGGATCTTGGGGTTTCAGCCTCACATCCCTATACAAAGTCATGGCCGGAGGGCTGGATTGCAGAGCTTTTTGCCAAGCTAACGAATCTTGAAAAGAGAGGTTGGTGAGCCATGAAGCTTAATCATATAGTTGTGTTCTGCGAGACCTGGACTGTTGCTTCTTATTCCCCCTGCAGATCGAAGGTGTTATGTTCTCACACATTAGCCTCGGCTTTTTCTCCCCATGCCACACTGATTGTTAACCCCCCCCCCTCCCGCCGCGCCCCCCAGACGCCTATTCCTTCACTTAAGCCCGCTGTCAAAAGAAAAAGCTATTTCTTTGATACCTAAGTTTTGCTCTGTAATGCTTTGGGCGATACTTTTTTTTGTGTGTGCATTTAAAAAGAACAAATAATCTTTGGTTAAAACTAGTCTAGGAGCTTTTTTTTTTTTGCTGTGTGAACACATGAAGATTCGTCCAAATTCTATCTGAAGCAATTTTCCGATTTAGGAAAGGAGAACCCTGGGGGAAATAATGTCTTTGTTCCTAGGTAAAGTCATCAGAGTGCTCACTCAGTGAAATACACACAGGGTCGTTTCTCTGACTCAAAACCACCGAGGACTTTTTTTGGTACCTGGGGATCTTCTGAGCCTTACATTTCCGTTTTTATAAAAAGTTTCCCTTAAGATGATATGAGGGAAAGAGAGAGTGACATGTTTGTTTGGAGCATTTTGAAGTTTTAGGTTGAGTATCCAAGTGAAGATTGAAGGGATTTGTTCTTAGGCTGTTAGGATTAGGGTGAGTTTGATTCCTTTTGGATCTTTGCGTGTTCACTCACAGTTGAAGTCTTGAATGAATGAAACAGACATGTGTTGTAAGCTCTCAGCTACACAAGGTGTGGGTGTTATTCCCTCCCAGGGTGTGTGTGTGTGTGGTCATTCCTGTAGAAGTGCTGAGTTTCCCTCTGATTCCAGTTAACTTTTGCTTAGCACCTCAGCTAGGATCTTACAGTTTTGTTAATTACAGACTCATGGATTGTTTTTGAAAGACTACAATCATTTCATGTGGGGATACTGTATATGCAACTATTGACTGAAGTCATTTCCTGTAAAAAAAAAAAAAAATATGTGCACACTGGGTTATTCCTTGTTTTGAAGGGATGTCTTGATGACAAACTACAGGGATTTCTCTCTTTAGGTTGGAGTGAGCCAAAGCACTGCCAAAACTATTGCCACCTTTCTAGAATTTGTGAATGTTTTCTTTAGTAGCAGTAACTTCCCATAATTTAACATTATTACATTTTTTTATAAAGGGGCTGGAGAGATGACTCAGAGGTTAAGTGCACTGACTGCTCTTCCAGAGGACAGGTTATTCAATCCCTAGAACCCATATGGCAGCTCACACCTGCCTGTAATTCCAATTCCAGGGGAATCCAATACCCTCACACAGACATATATGCAGGCAGAATAAATTACATCTTAGCCATCTACTCAACTCTTTGGGACAGAAGCGATCTACACATTAAATATTAAACATTTTTGAAGATTGATTAAAATATCTTGTGTTTTTTTATATTTTCTTTCTTTCTCTCTCTCCCTCTCTTTTTTTTTTTTTTTTTTTTTGGTTTTTCGAGACAGGGTTTCTCTGTGTAGTCCTGGCTGTCCTGGAACTCACTCTGTAGACCAGGCTGACCTCGAACTCAGAAATCCGCCTGCCTCTGCCTCTCAAGTGCTGGGAATCAAAGGCGTGCGACACCACTGCCCGGCTGTTTTTTGTATTTTAATTATATAGACACATCATTTTTTAAAGTCATGCGTGGTTCTCATTAGAAGTTTAGTTGTTCTGATGTAAGTACCAAGATTTGTGGTTAAATATTTTTAAATAATTAATTGTCAGAAGATTTGTAGGCAGGGCTAAGTCGAAGTAGCATTATGTTATATGTAAAGTACTATGGGCAGGTGCCCAAGTGGCCCCAGAGCGGCTGCTGATGTGACCCAACACAAAGTTGTGAGGTTAGGATATTTTTTGCTGTGTGTGGTTTTCTAGGATGAACTTTGTAAGTGGCAATGTCGTGCCACAATGTCAGAAGCCTGGACATGCTTGTAAGGAAAGACAGTGCTTCCAGAAGGAAGAAAGTACTATTCTCATGGTGCAATATAGAGGATTTGGCGTAGTTACAATCCTGTATGACTCTGCTGTAAATTGTGAGGTCCTAGCAAATCTATTTAACTTGAGATTAAAGTTTCACTGAAGAGGTTTGTATTATATATAGTTATAAAATCTTGAGTATAGATCTTTTTTGGTAACAGTGCTGTTCATTAAGGCAGAAAAGGTAAACAACTTAAGCATAAACTTTTAAGATTTTTTTTAAATCTTTTTTTTTAAACAATTATTATATGAGTACACTGTAGCTGTCTTCAGACACACCAGAAGAGGGCATCGGATCCCATTACAGATGGTTGTGAATCACCATGTGGTTGCTGGGAATTGAACTCAGGACCTCTGGAAGAGCTAAGAACTCAGTGCTCTTAGCTGCTGAGCCATCTCTCCAGCTCAAACTTTAAGATTGTAAAAAATCTTTATGTGGCATTTAAATCGTGGACTCCTTTAATTGAATAAAATAATCTCTTTCTTTCATTTTAGTGTTTTGAAAGCTAGTGCTGATGTTGTAACTAAATTAAGCATAGAGACCCAGTGAAGGAGGTGACATTTGTGTGTCCCAGTGTCTAAAGTGGATAGCGTCTGTACTAGCTTTGATTTGGGGAAAGAATATTTTTAAAATAATGCATGCTAATTCAAGTAACCCTCTAGAAGACAAGTCATTTATTGTCAGTGTACCTTAGAGCAGTTCTCATCACTTCTTGCTGCCCCCCCCCCGCCCCCAAATAGTGCACTCAGACACCACTCTCCATATTAACTATGGGTAGTTTATATATTCTTATAAACTAGTTACTTAAGTCCATAGACCTAAAGGAGTTTGTTCAAGAACTAAAGAATAAAAATGAACTGATAAGTTGGCCATCATCTGCTTCTGTAGATAAGGATGGAGGCTCAGGTATAGGTGAGCTCTGAGGACTCAGCACATAAGTACTGACAGTAACTGTCGGGGGTGGTGACTGCTCATTTCCGTATGCCTTCCCATAAGTGGATCAGACTACTGCAGAGAACGCAGAGGTAAGGAAATGCTCTTATTTATGCATAATAATATGTATGGTTCTTACGAGCTTTAGCTGCTCAATTTTATTGATCCTCATCTATGGTACAGTGGCTAACGACCTCTGGTACAGTTGGGAAACTGCATCTGGGTTCCGGATTTGCAAGAGATGAGCTGGTAGAGCTGGGGCTTCTCTGCTTGAGTGCCTGGTGACTGGTCTGTGCTAGTTGTCGGGTTTTGACTTAGGAACATTGAGTCAGGTCTTAAATTTCAGTTGCTTCTAAGTTCATGTTGCTGTGATTCATTTCTTTAGCAGGGCTCTGAGAAGCTTAGACTCTGTTGCTTGTCCCCAGGAAATCTGCTTGTTGAAGAGTTAAATCATCTCGGCAGTATGTAGGTGTCTGGTAGTAAGTGACAGACAACGTTAAAGCAAAGAGATTCCATATGTGTGAAGGGCTTTCAGTGAGGTTTTGCTAGTAAAATTTTTGATAGAGAAAAGTATGAAAACATATGACACAAACCACGGCGGTGGGGGAGGACAATTTTGTCTTATAGCTGGATGAATGAGTCATTGGTTCATGGGAGTCCTTAAGAATGAGGGACTGAAATATTTTTTTTTTTTAGATTATTTGTGTGTATGGATGTTTTGCTTGCATGTGTGTATGTACACCATTGTGTGCCTAGTGCCCTCAGACGTCAAAAGAGAATACTAGATCCCCTGGCCCTAGAGTTATAGATGTTTGAGTGTAGATGGACTGTGCGGATGCTGGGACTGAGCCCACATCCTCCTCTAGAGCAAATGCGTGCTCTTTCACCTGAGCCATGGCCGCCCAGGGAAAGCTGGGCTTGACAGCCAGCTTCTTTGAAAGCTTGTAGTGCTTAGATGGCCTGTTAGTTCCAAGGGTAAAGAAGACAAAGGCACAGAAGAATTTTGAGAAATCTCTTCAAGAAACCATTGTAAAGCCAATTTCTTAATGCTTGATGGAATCTTGAAATGACTTATGATTTTGCTAGTGATTTGTTACAAAGTTTGTTTAGGTGTTTTGAACATTAGCAGATGTTTCTGTTTGGAAACTTGAAGGTTAGTAAAAATCTAGGCCTGTAAAGAAGTGCTAGGCTCTTAAGAGTGGACAGGGAACTTGAGCGTTTATTGCAGAGCTGAAAGTGCAAGGCTGCACGTTAGAATAAAAAGCAAGAAGAATCACTGTCCTGGCTGCCTTTTCCATTGTTTAAGGCAGATAATGGTTACAGCTTACTTGGTTTTCCTGTATGAAATTTGTACAGTGGGGTCAGCTGTGATTTGAGTTCAGTACTGGAAGGGGGAGAGAGGAATGTCATAGCGGCAACTTACAAAATTACCAAAACTTAGTTTTGCTCATGTAGACAGATTATTCCAGGTCCATTCATAGTTCTGTAATATTGCATGAGAGAAGGATGGTGTGTGCCTAAAATCTTTGAGAGAGAATTGGTCACTGGATGATGCATTCCAGCCAAGTCACCTAGATTTCTACTGTAGTTAAGAGTAAAGTTGTGTTTATGTGTGAAGGGAGGTGGTGGAAGTTACTCATTTAACAACAGTGTCCTTTCCTAAACTTGGTTTCTTCTTCTCTATGCTATCACCTGGAATGAGTGCAATCTCTTCAAGAAGCTTTCAGTAATAAGAGCTTAATGTGAGTTCTTCATGTTGATGCACGCTCTCGCGCTCTCTCTCTTTGTCTCTCACACACACACACACACACACACACACCACCCCACCCCCAAATACTTACTGACCACATGAGTAAAGTGTCTTGCCTGCAGATTATGTTTACCTAGTAATTGCATAATAGATTGGAAGTTAACGCGGAGTATTTTATCTTCCCCCTCCCATCTTAATCCTCATTTTCGCTTATTAAATTAATGTTTACTGGAGATTGCAAGTAGACCAGCATCTGAATGCAGCTCTTCTCCAGCCTTCCTTTAGTCCTGTGGAAAATACTTCTCAAATAAGTCTCTTGGTCTTAGTCCCCTCTAGAGCCTCATTCATTCTGTCCAATAGGATTTCCCCCTGCAAATCATAGCTTTTTTTTTTTAAATCTTACTAACTACACGAATAACTCCAAAGTTCTTATCTGGTATCTGAGCTTATTAAAGCCACTCTCCCAAAAATCCCAACAGTCTCCTCATGTAATTGATTTAGTATATGTTTTCTTTGCTTTCCTGTTTTATATTTAAGCACTGTTAGCACACTTGAATTTTTCTAATGACATTCCTGATGTCATTTACTATCTCTAAAGCTGTGGGATTTCTCAGTAAGAGGTTGCTGGAAGGAACTTGTTTATTCGAGGAATGTTTGGAAGGGCATGGGGAAGCAGTTTTCAATTGGGTGTTGTCAGAAAGTGAAGATATTTCCGTGATTGCATCTCAGTAAAGCTTTTGGGGGAGACCATTCCTAAGCAGTGGAAAGCTGAATTGCTAGGAAGTATCCACTCTTTAACAAGAGGGAGACTATCATGGTTTTATTGTAGAGCCTTATCTGCACTGGATGTCCTTTGAAATTGTTTAAGTCCAAGAAAAGAATATGCTTTAGGTGTAAGCACCAGCTGGTTTGTAGTAACCTCATATTTGTTCACTGCTGTTGCTTAAGATGAGAAGCATATTTAGTCAGTATAGTTAAGCAGTTGCTCCTTTATCATGGCGGTGTGAGGTGGGTGCTTAAGTCACCTGATGTTACCCTAACAGTGGCTGCATTGTGACATTAATGCTCAGCCTCTGACTGACATGGCTCTTAGCTTTCCTCACTGTAATAAATAACAGACCTAGCATGGTACCAGGGATGCATGCATAATCTGCTGCTTCACATTTGAGTCTTAAATTTTGTCTCATGTCTTTCTTGTAGCATGTCCTTTATTCCTGTGTGTAATCGATTCTGAAGATCTATTAATTTTATTTTATCTCTGAAATTCGAGTCCAAGGAGTTGGCCCTTACTGTGTGTATTATGGAAGATTCCCTCAAGTCTGAATCAACAGATATTACCCTGAACCATTGCTTATGAGGAGACTATGAAGTTTGGTTTCTGTGAGCCACTGGTTCCTGTGTTTTCATTAGTTAAAATGTTAATATTTTATTTTATGTCTACTTAAATTTAAGAACACTTTCTTTCTTTTACATAGTTGACTAAACACTGAACTCATGGTCAGTAGCACTTTGAATATAAAGTCTGAATGAAGCTGATTTAGCACACTTTTCCAGAAGGCACACACACCTGTTTGTATATAGCAATGCTAGAGAGTACTTTCAGTTATGCGTGGGGACTATATTAAACAGCCAAACCGTCAGCAGTGTAAGTGTGAGCCACAGGACTCTAGTCTGGAAAGAGAGCTGTTTAAGGTATGAAAGTTGAAACCAGGAGAGAGGCAGAGCTCCTTGCAGTGGAGAGTGTTGGATGACTTCATCTGTCACCACTTTCTAGCTGTCTGCACATGGTTGCAAAGTAGGGGGCGGTATTTGTGTAGTTCTTACTAATTTAACAAGTGGATCCACAGAGGTAAGCCTTGAGGAATAAGGACTGACCGTGTTTATCCGTTCCCATTTCTGTTAGTCACTCAGTCTACTTTGCCTTTTGTAGGTTTCAGTAGTTCCCAGACTCTGTCTCTCATCCAGCTGAACTGATGGTTGGCTCTTTCCAGAGTGGGTTAGTTATAATGCTTCTTCTGGAGGCACTTCCAGTCATTTCTCTTCCTCACCGTCCCATATGCCTTTTGATAGTTTCCATTGCACTTAGTCTAAAGCCTGAAGTCCTACTATGTTATACAGATCTTTCACATTGCTGTCTCTTGCTTACCTGGCATCTCTCTTGCTTACCTGGCATCATTTTTTCCCCTTTCCAGAATAATTTTGTCTTCTCATTATGGCTCAGTTTTCCTTGTTGTGGCGCTCTTATTCCTATTTGCTGGGCATCTTATCTGGCTGTGGTCCTTTCTTTTAAATGTCTAAATTTTTAAATGTTTTGCATGTGTGTTTCTGCATATATTTGTGTGAATGCATGTATATAAGCATGTGTCTGGGGATGGGGACGTCCTATACAGACCAGAATAAGGAATTAGATCTCTTGGAGCTAGAGTTAACAGTTAGTTATGAGCCCATTGGGTGTGGGTGGGTGCTGGGATCCAAACTCAGGTCCTTATGGCTGAACACTCTTGACCACTTAACCATCTCTCCATCTGAAGTATTCTCTTTTTTTTGTTGTTGTTGTTTTTGGTTTTTCAAGACTGGGTTCTCTGTGTAGCCCTGGTTGTCCTGGAACTCACTCTGTAGACCAGGCTGGCCTTGAACTCAGAAATCCACCTGCCTCTGCCTCCCAAGTGCTGGGGTTAAAGGCGTGCGCCACCACCGCCCGGCATCTGCAGTATTCTTGATACATTGCTTTACTCTGTAGTATTTACCTCAGTTCATAATTATGCAAATGCTTGTTCATATATCGAGCTTTACAATGTGATATTTCCCTTAATAGATTGTGCCGTAAATTCTGAAACAATAAGGACTTGCATCTGATTTGGCTAGCCCATGAAACCTGTAGCAGTTTGTAGAGTGCCTGGTATGTTGATTTCTCAGTATGTGATTACTGAATACTTGGGACTGTTTCCAGCATTAGCCTGCATTTCCATTATCTCGGAAAGTTTTCTCCCCTTGTTTCTGTGCTCCAGACACACTGAACAGCCTACACAGCTATGCAGTCCTTTATTCCTCGGTGCCTGCAGTTCCCTCCAGCATCCTTTCCAAAGGGAAAGATAAAGTCCCAGGACCACTTTCCCAGCTTCCCTTGTGCTCTGAGATCTCAGATCTGAACTAACAGATACCTTGTTTGGTGCGATTGTTTGGATAGTCAGAGAAAGAGTTGTTTTGTTAAGACAGGATCTCAAGTAGCTTGGTCTAGTCTCAGACTCAATTTAGCTGAGTATGACCTTGACCCTGCTCCTTCTGAGCACACCTGCCAGTTGACAGGTTCTGAGAACTACTGAAACATACGAAAGACAAAGTAGACTGAGTGACTGACAGAAATGGGAACAGATAAACACGTCAATCCTTATTCCTCAAGGCTTACCTCTGTGGATCCACTTGTTAAATTAATAATTGTAGGTGTGCATTGACATGCCCAGGTGCTTTTTATTTTTAGTAAGATGAATATATTTGAAACTTTAGATAAAACTAATAAACTCTTGGAAAAGTTGTAAGGATGAGATTGTCTATGTGTGTCCCAGCAGATGAAAAGAAGACTGTGTATGTGTCATCTCTGCCTTTGAGTAAAAGAATGTATCCGTTCTTTTATCTAGTAGAACCATCAGAACAAATGAGCACCTTGTTATTTGAGTGTATCCGTTCTTCTGTCCGGGGGCACCATCCTCATCCACAAGCACGTTGTTATTGTCTACTTTTTACTTCCATTGATGATCATTGTTATTGAACTGGACATTTGGCATTATATAAACCACAGGGGTTGTAAACTACTATTAAACATTTATTGTATCTAAGGAAAGCAATTTAAAATGTTTTCAAAGCTTTGTGTGGTGGTTTGACTAAGGATGGCCCCTATAGGCTTATATTTCAATGCTCAGTCACCAGGATGTGGAAGGGTTTAAAAGGATCATACAGATTAGGGGGTATGGCCTTGTTGGAGCAGGTGTGTCACACTGGGTAGCTTTGAGGTTTTAAAAGCCTGATCCAGTCTCTTTCTCTCTGCCTGTGGATCAGGGTGTAAAACTTGCATGCCTGCCGCCACGATCCCCTCTGTGATGATGGACTCACACTCTGAAACCGTAAGGAAGCCCCTGGTTAAACGCTTTTCCTTGTTAGAGTTGCCTAGGACATGACGTCTCCATACAGCAGTGGAATGCTGACGTAGACGTTTTTATACCTGCATTAAAATGTGCTGTGCAGTCTTTCCCGCTTCAACATATTAATCAAAACTTTGATTTTAATATTGTTTTGTTCTTTTATTTTATAATGGGAAGAGCTTCAAAAAGTACCTGACTTATCTCCTATTGTCTCAGTGTGAACATAAGGTTTTTTTTTTTTTTTTTTAGCAGTTTTATGGAACTTGACACAATCCGTGCTTTCATGTAGTTTAAAACTGACATTGTTGTTAAATGAATATTGATTCTCAATTATTAAAATTATCCTTAAAATTCTTTATATCAACCACCATTACCATATAGCTTATTGACCATGTTCCCTGGTTATAGTCCTAGTTCTTTATAATTATAGTTGAGTTTTTCAGTTTAAAAGAGATTTTGGCGTTTCTCTGTGAAAAAGGTTTTTTTTGTTGTTGTTGTTATTGTTGTTTTGTTTTTTTAAGTGGATCTTATTCAAATAAAAGAAAGAGGATGCTAAGTATTTGTTATTTCAGTTAGACTATTCTCGTAGTTGAGAACCGGGAAGTAAGGCAACCATTCATTTGGCTTTAAACAGTTCTTAGTGCTTAATGTGATTACACCATATCCAGTGACTTTAATTTTAAACAATATTTTCTTTAGCCTAGATGGGCAAGGGAGAGGAAATCTAATACTTTATATTTTCCTTTACTGAATATTCAACCCTTTTATTAAATCTGAGATCAAATGATAGATCACTGTTTTTTTTCTCAGTCTAGTTGGTTTTAAACCTTCCTTTGTGGTTCTTTTGTATTTGTGTGTGTGTGTTTGCTTGCCTACATGTATCTCTGTATTGCATACATGCCTGGTGCCCACAGAGGTCAGGAAAGGTGTCAGATCCCGTGGGACTAGACTTAGAGACAGCTGTGAGCTGCCGTGTAGCTTCCAGGAACCAAACCCAGGTCCTCTAGAAAAGCAACAAGTACTCATAAACTTGAGCCATTTAACTGCTAAGCCTGGAGCCCCTGCCCTTGGTCTTAAGGGGAAGGAAGGATACTTCGGGTGGAGCAACTTTCTAGATTCACTTCTTCACCATTTTGATAATACGCGTTTATACCTAGTAACTTGTGTATGTAATTCAGTTATTTGTAGTGTATAATCCCCCAGTTCAACATATCCAAGGAAGGTATTCTTAATATTTACGGTTAAGGTTATTGTAAATAAAATTAAAATCCCATGCAAAGAATATGAAGCTTTCTCCCACACCTCACAATTATTGAGAACGGAAGAGCATTGAGTTAAGTCGTATTAGTAAGTTTGCAGTCTAGAGTGAACTGGGATAATAATTTTGGCTAGTGGCTGATGTAAGCCGTTGGAACTCTCAAGAGCCTGGGAGGGCTGAAGAGGGAGTGGATTAGAGGCTGAGCGTGTGCTGCTCTGGCAGGACCAGCACCCACATGGTGGCTTACAGCCATCTAACCCTAGTGAGGAGATCAACAGGCACACATGTAGTGCACATACTTGCATGCAAGCGAGCCATTCATACACATAAAAGTATAAATAAATGTTAAGTGCCTATCTGCGTTTTAAGTGTATTCCATTACCCTTTCTTTGTGGCATTTAAATTTACGGTGACTTAAGATAAGTTTTCATAATATACTATACTGTGTTCCTTTTGCAGAATAAAACATCAATAAATGTGAAAAAAATGTTTTAAATTCTTTTGATTAACAAATGTTAATTGTTGATAGGTTTATGGCTACAAATGATCTGATGACAGAACTGCAGAAAGACTCCATCAAGCTGGATGATGACAGCGAAAGGAAAGTCGTGAAGATGATTCTGAAGTTGCTGGAGGATAAAAATGGTGAAGTGCAGAACTTAGCTGTCAAATGGTAAGCTGTCCCTGCTTGCTCATGCCATACAAGCCGGTACTCTAAGGCTGATGCTGTTTTCCTTACCTGGGAAACTTCCTTTTGGAATTTTTAAATTACTAGTAAATGTTGACTAATTGCATATGATTAATACAGGATATTTCCATTGCAGAATCTAAATAATTAGTGTAGCCTTTTATGAGATTATTTAACTATTCCTCTAACAAGGCCACACCTACTCCGACAAGGTCTTGAGAGAAATCAAGAAATAGTACATTATTTTTGGTCTGTGTTTGAAAGCCCTACTCAGTTGAACTGAAGTTTAAAGCCAGAGATTCAGTGAAAAACACTTAATCTTAAAAATGACAGCAGTAAAGACTGTGTGTGCGTGCCTGAAATCACAGGAGGCAGGAGGATCACACATTCCACACTAGCAAGAGGTCAGTTTCTCAAAGAGGGTGTGGGGTAAGAAAGAAAGAAGGGAGAGAGGAGAGTAAATGGCAGACAGCAGTTAAGATCAGAGTGAACTTAGTGTGATTATAAAGAATCTCTGAAATTGTAGGAATTGCCGTTGTCTCTTAGTGTCATCTAATGAGCACTTCTTACGAGTTAGGATCTTGGCTGTTGTATTTATTATTTGTAGAGTATGGAATTTGAGTCTTTAGCAAATTCTTTTTGAACCAATTTCAGTCGTACATATAATCCCAGGTACTCAGGAGGCCAAAGATGGCCAGACTCAAGGCCTACCTGGGCAATTTAGTAAGACCTTGAATCAGAATAAAGAAGTAGATTGCTAGTTGGAATGGCCCAGAAGGTGAGGGTTTGCCTAATGTGTGTGAGATCCCAGCTCCTTCCCCAGTGTTGCTGACAAGCAGTGACCAAGTTAATAAGTCATTTTAATTTGTGGGTGCTAAGTTTAGGAAACTGATGTTTCCTTTGTGGAGTTCTGTGTCACTGTATACATCATTCAGTATTGATTTAATGCCTTGTCCCATTACTACCTTATTGGATTTGTATAAAACTTTCAAATTGGTTTTCATCTAGCTATTTGTATTTCTGTCTGTAAGAAAGGCCTGTAAAAGTCGAGAGATCATTGGCAGATGTAAGAACTTCTAGACTGTGGTGCAGTTTTATTTAACCTTGAGACCTTTGTGAGTTTAAAACAAACAGGTCTGTAAGAGGTGCTGTGTGCTTGGTGGGATGGGGTGGCTCAGCAGATAGAAGGGCTGGCTGCCAAGCTTGAAGACTTACTGAAATCACCAGTTCCTACATTGTAGAAGAAGACAGCCAACTCCCACAATTTGTCTTCTGACTTTCACACATGCACATACACACACACACACAAGACAGGGTTTCTCTGTGTATCTCATGCTGTCCTGGAACTCTATTTGTAGACCAGGCTGGCCTTGAACTTGATCCATCTGCTTCTGCCTCTCGAATGCTGGGACTAAAAGTGTGTACCCTGTGCCTGATAAATCTTTTTATCCTTTGATGACCTTTTATGTTTGTATTTGCATTACAATTGAAGAGACTGAAGAGCTGAGAATGCTACTTGGTGGTAGAGTTCTTGCTGAGCCTGTGTGTCACTGGTCATCCCTAGTGCTGTAACAACTTATGTCCATAAAGGACTTAGCATACAAGCAGATAGGACTGTTGAGTTCCTTTTTCCGTTGCAGTAATAAATCACCAGCCAAAGGCAACTTGGAAGGTTTTTATTTCGTCATATAGGTTACAGTCCGTCACAGAGCAAAGCTGAGACACAGGACTCAAGGCAGGAACTTACACAGAAACTTCAGAAGAAGCTACTGGCTTCTTGTAGAGTCACATTCAGCTCCTGTTTTTATTTAGCCCAGGTCAGTTGCTTAGGGATGATCTGCTTAGCGATAACACTGCCCACCATGGGCCGACCCTTGACATCAGTTGACAATCAAGAAGATGTCTATAGTACTTACTGCTAGCCCACAGGCCAGTTCTAATGAAGGTAGTTCTTCTGCAGTTGAAGTTCCTTTTTCATTCTGTCAAGTTGACAAGGTCACCTGTAATTGCTAAAACAAAAATCATGGTCATGACTAAATAATAACTGATTCTTGGAGAGAAAAATGGTTTATACATGAATGGCTGAACACTTTATGAAGAAAAATTATCAGAGAACTTGATTACCACCCAAAAGAAAGGTTGAAGTCTTCCACAAATCCCTTTTGACTTAGTGTTTTACTACTGTGAGCAGACACCATGACCAAGGCAACTCTTAGAAGGACAACATTTCATTGGGGCTGGCTTACAGGTTCAGAGGTTCAGTTCATTATCATCAAGGCAAGAGCATAGCAGCATCCAGGCAGGCATGGTGCAGGAGGAGCAGAGAGTTCTACATGTTGTTCCAAAGGTAAACAGAAGACTGGCAAGGTGAAGAGATTTAGATGAATTGCTTTGACAAAAGAAATCTCAAAACAGCCTGATAAAAATTCATTTGTGTGGTTACTAAAGTTCACTCTTATGAAGAACATTTTAATGAAAAGGAGCAAACTGAGAAAGGAAAAATATAAAATGTATGGTTCAAGTAATAAAGGGCCACTAGGAAGTAAAATGGAGTTGAATCTATGTCCAAGGAGATAAACAGACTAAGAGAGTGGTGACTTTGGGGCAAGATCCCACCCAGCTAAGCTTAGGTCCAAGCAAGGCGATACACACCTTTAATCCCAGGAGACAGAGACAAGCAGATCTCAATTCAAGGCCAGCCTGAGACAGAGCAAGTACTAAGCAGAGAGAAGCTTAAGTCCAGGCATTATGGTACATACCTTTGATCCCAGCATTAGGAGACGAAGAGCCATGCAGATCTCTGAGATCAAGGTCAGTCTACAGAGCAGGTTCCTGGACAGCCAGGCTTAGGCAGTGAAGGAGCTGGAAAACAGAGGGCTGGTGATAATGTAATAGAATGTTTTAGAACCTAGGGGCCATGTTCTAGCTCCAGCAAGCAGCAGCACTCAACAGCTTTGGCCATTTGAGCCAAAGGTCAGTTTGCCTCTGGCTTTAGAGTCAAGAACAGAAGGGACTAATGGTTAGCTGGAGCTAAAAAATCAGTGGTAATTAAGAAGAGACCAGCATCACTGAAGTAAAATCTTCTGGAAAGTGTTTTCTGGGAGCACAAAGAAACTGCGTTCCAGATGTAGCCAAAGGTTGTACCTCAGGTTCAGCTGGACTTGATAATGTGTAAGAGTCACCCAAGTGGTACTGATTTTGAAAGCATGAAGGGTTCATGGAGAACAGCTGAGGCTTGGCACTGTGAGAGGCCAGGGAAGGCCATTGGTGAAGGAGCAGTTGTCGGCCCAGGACTGAAGGCTCATGCAAAGCTGAGGCTTGGCACTATGAAACCAGCCTATGAGAGGGCTATGAGAGAGCCTATGAAGCCTGGTTGCAGTGGGACACCCCAGTGTACAGGAAATGTCAGAAGCAGAAGCAAGGAGTGGAGTGGACTCAACCAGAGCCTAGAGCGTTATAGAAGGCAGAGCTGGAGATGTGACTGGAGGCTTAGGAAGATCCCAGACATTGGAAGCTGTAATGTTGAAGCTGCCCTAGAGACCCCAAGATGTTTGAGGTGCCAGAACTGTGGGATATCTGCTGAGGAAAGATGCCAACAGGGAGTGGAACCAGCCAAAGAGAATTGTGCTGCAGTCAACAAAGTCGAAAGGAGTTTGAGATCTTGAAGACCACTTTCACATCAGACATGGAGATGCAGAGTTTGGAATTTGCTCAGATAGTTTTTGGTCTTGTTTGTTCAAGTATTTACTCAACTATGATATTCTGGAATAACAAAAAGAAGTCATGTTCTTCACCAAAATGACACAAAAACAGTTTGTAGGCCACATATACTAACATTCTTCTCTATTGAAACCTCTTGGGCCAGCAGGCCTACACAGTTCAAATCACCCTCAGCACCACAGTCTTCCAGATTCCTAATAGGATAGCCCATTAAGCCCCACTTAAAGTATTCCATGGCTTTCCAAATCCAAAGTCCCCAAATCCACATTCATCCAAACAAAACCATGGTCAGGCCTATCACAGCAATACCCCAGTCCCTGGTACCAACTTCTGTCTTAGTTAGGGTTTTACTGCTGTGAAGAGACACCATGACCAAGGCAACTGTTATAAGGACAACATTTAATTGCAGCTGGCTTTCAATTTAAGGTTCAGACCATTATCATCAAAGCAGGAGGAACATGGCAGCATCCAGACAGACATGGTGCAGGAGCAGTTGAGAGTTCTATAGGCTGCTAGAAGACTGACTCCCACAGGGTGAGGAGGAGGCTCTCACTGCCTACCTGTCAGTGACACTTCCTCCAACAAGGCCACACCTCCAAATAGTGCCATTTCCTGGGCCAAGCATACTCAAACCACCACACCTTAGAAATCTGAAAGAGTGGGTGGTTTTATAGTTGTAGTGCCATTCTAGAACAGTAAATCTGAAAATGTGCCAAACTTAAATCCAGTAGTTCTATTACTGATAATGCATTTTGACTAAAGGTAACACAAAAAAGAGAAACTAGAGACCAGATCTACATACATACTCAAACTACAACATGTTAATATTGAGACTATGGTACCACATAGCAGGTTTTCCCCATGAATGTAAGGGTGAGTAGTGCTATTAGTGCTTACATAGCTATTCTGCCCAGTTAGCTGGAACAGATATCTTGTTAATTGTGAAGACATAGTTAAGATCCCACACTGGGACTGGGCAGTGGTATTGACACCTTTAATCCCCTCGTGCAAGAGTCAGAGGCAGGGTGTTCTCTGAGTTTTAGGTCAGCCTGGTCTACACAGAGAAAAAAACCTGAAAAAAATTTTTTTTCACATTGCTTATGGTTAAAAACGAAAATACTTTAGGCTACTTAACAGAATTACAGAATGAAAACACTTCTAGTACCCAGCATCATGCTTACAGTCACTAAAGTGTAGAGATCAAAGATGTCTTATTTCCTCTTGACAGACTGCCATGTGTTTCAGTAAAACAATTAAGAATGTAGGAATTGGCAGGTTCTTGTTTGGAGGTTCCAGCAAGGGGTCCCAGCTACTCCCGTTCCCTGACTCAAGGCCCCGTATTCATCTGATCAGGGAAGGTTGTCTTCAGCTGAGGGCGCAGCAGCTTCCAGAGGGGCATACATGGAACAGGGAGGGAGGGCAGAAGGGGCTAGATACCCTGCAGCTAAATAGGGTGACATGTCACAGCCAGATGACCCTCAAATCCATAGGGTTTTCTTTAACGTTCAAAGTTAAACCAGCTATTATGGTGCAGCCAAAATCACACTTAGAGATGGAGGTTAGCCGAGGTTTGTTTTGAGAGAGTGAACCATTGTAAAACAAGAGAGGAGCTTCTGTTAGAAGAAGCTAAGGTAGCTGTTCGCTTCTTCATAGAAAAGCCAGTGTTTGTAGTCTGAGGAGAAGATCCCTGCTTATTACACTGAAGACAGATTCTCAGGAGGAAACTAGCAAGAGTTGTAACAGGTGACCTTGAGCAGAGTGGTGGTGGAGACGGGCTACAATTGGTCCTGGTTTCCAAACTTGAGGGCAAAGCTAAGAGAGAGCTGAGCACATGTGCCAGAGCCTGTCAGGCAGATGCGAGCTGGGGTAAGGGGAACAACTGGCTTCCCTCTGTTGATATTTAGGAGCTCTTTCTTTTTCTATAAAAAGTGAGTTTGTTCCTTCGTTTGTCACAAGGCAGAGTATTTACAGGATTACGGATATGAATACTAAGTATTAGAAGGAGCCAGAGAGGTTGTTTAATCAGTAAGAACACTGACTGCTTTCAGAGGACCCATGTTTGATTCCTAGCACCCACATGGTGGTACACAACCTCCTCTAACTCCAGTTCCAGAGGATCTGACACCCTCTGCTGACAGGAAGGCAAAACAGCCATAAATATAAAAATAATTGAGTCTTTAAAAAAGAACTCAGGTCTTAGAATCAGACCACAATGGATTCAAAGTGTAACTTCACTTCCTAAGTGAGTATCTGTGCTGACGTTTAAGCTTTAGCCATCTCTCCCGTCTCTGGGGGTTGGGAGTTAGTTCTCTTTGGGTGTGTGTGGAGCCTATTGGAACTTTAGTCAGGCTGTATGAAAGTGACTTTCTGTAGTGGGAAATAGGAAGTCGTTGGTTTTATTTTGATAGACTTATGAAAGAAATGTTCATTGGTAAAAGAAAGGACATTGGCTGTGTGGTTAGAAGATGTCTGCGTAGAGAGCCATCCTTTTGGAAGCATCCTTTCAAAGCTGTGGGGTGTTCTAGGCTGCAAGAAGAAAATGTAAAAAAAAAAAAAGGCAGCCAGAATGGGGCCTTACTCACAGAGGTTACACACCTTCTTAGTCCTTAGGAAGCAACAGGGAGAAGCAAATAAACAGCACAGGACAGATGTGTCACTTACGATGTTCCGTAAGAATGTGTGCGTGTGTGAATTGACTGGAGTATGCCCACGATGAGGTGGGATATTAGTCTCTAATACCCGTGCACCTCTAGCCGCTGGCTTTGTGGGCGTTTTTAATTTTCACAGCTGCATGTGTAGTTCCACTTTCACAAAGGTAAAGCAGTTTTCTTTCCATGCTGGTACTGTTATTTTTTTTTTTTAACAAAATAAAGTACAATAAGAAAAAATGAAAACCATCATATCAAAGGTAGCCAAGCTAACAGGGAAATGAAAGAGCCGCGAGAACAGGCTCAGGAAGCAGGGCCCACTCGTGTGTGCACTCATGCTCCCACGAAGGCACTGAACGAATGTACACATGTGCGAAGGACTTGGTGCAGACCTGCGCAGACCCTCTGCTGCTTATGGACTGTCCAGCTCTTAGACTTGGGCTGCTCTTTAGTATCAAGTTGGAGGGTTTTAAAACATTTTTATATCAATCCATTAACATTTATTTTGTAACTATCTTCTAGTTGGATGACCTTTGGTTGTTAATTTTGATCTTTTTTGTTTGTTTGATCTAACTTATAAAGTGTTTATTTTCTGGTTATTGTCTTGTGTCCTAAAAAATACTTGATTTCGTTTACAAAGATTTCTCCCAGACTGTACAATTTTTGTTTCTATATTTAGGTCTGAGATCTGTGTGGAACTAATTTTGTGGAAAGTATAGTTGGAGCTGTTCACTTCTTCCTATGTGGATAGACAGCTGTTGCCACACCGTGTGTTGGAAATACTGTTCTTTCAGAATTTATCTGGCATCTTTGAACCAAAAAAAAAAAAAAAATCAATCAAGTATAAAAGTGTGTGTTTTAGACTTGTCCTCTATCGACCCATCTGTCTGTTCTTACAACAATCTTATGCTGTTACGTTGTCATTGTTGAAGGCTTTTCCACCCTGCTCATTTTTAGACCAGTCTAAATCAGGGGTGGGGGGGTCATTGTGTGCCCTGTGGCAGCATCCCTGGCTGTTATTGTTGTCTACCATTGCCATGTCTGCTATCCCAGATAACGGTGATAAATGTCTACAGATGTTGTCAGATGCCTCTTGAGAGCATTGTTTTATCTTGAATTTTTTTTTCTGTTTCTATAAAAGCTCTTGTTACTGTTTTTAATCACTTGTCAGTTGCTGTCTTTAAACACCAGCATGTTCTTTTGGGGCTGTGGTTATGCTGAAGCTGGGGGTGTTTGGGAAGAACCCATGTGCTCCTAGTTGGGAACCAGTTGCCCATAGCCGAGACTTGTGTTTTTTAGTCCTTGGGGTTTTATATTCAACAGTTACTTCAGTGCTGACTCTCTCTTTCCATCCTGATTGTTGCTGTGTGGGAGGGAGGAGGGGACATGCACACGCATGTGCCTGAGGGCAGAGCTGCCATCGCCTGTCTTCTTGATCATTCTCAGCTTACTGAGGCAGATTCTCTTAGCTGAACCTGGAGCTGCCGGTCCTGCTAGTCCCTTGCTCTGCCTCATCTGCAGAGCGCCAGCAGGGCAGCCCTGTCCTCTGCTGCTTTATGTAGATGTCAGGGACCCCAAGTCCATTGCTGATGCTTGTACCAACTGTTCATCTCCTCTGCCCTCAATTTTTTTTTTTTTTTAATTTCTTATCAGAGAGCTGACTAGGTTTTGCTGATTTTTCTCTATTGTCTGTTAGGACTTCATTGGAATTTTCTTTTATTCCTTTTTAACTTTTTTTCTAACCTAAACACATAGTCATAAATTTCGCTTTAAGCATACCTTTAGGTATGTTCTACAAAGTTTTTTTGTTTTTTTATGTGTGCCACACAAATGCTCTACCACTAAACTGTATCTCCAGTCTTTACAGTGTTTTAGAGTGTGTGGTGTGTGTGTGTGTGTGTGTGTGTGTGTGTGTGTGTGTGTGTGTACATGCTAACATGGATGTAATTGTGGGCAGAAGTGGATGCAGGTTACCTTCTTTATCACACTCTACTGTCCTCAAGACTGTCTTACTATCTGTCTGTACTGCAACTCACTCTGCAGCCCAAACTGGCCCGAACTCAGAGATGCATCTGCTTCTGGCTCCCAGGGCTGGGATTAAAGGCATGTGCCACTCTGCCCAGGTTGTTCTTGTTTTTTGAGACAATCTCTTTATGTAATCCCGGCAGGCTTGGAGCTCAGAGATTCACCTGCCTCACCAAACCCAGTTTCCACCTAATTTTTAAGACAGGATGTCTAAGTCTGCAGGCTGGCAGTGAGCTCCAGAGACCCCCAGACCTTTGACAGCCGTGCAGCTTTAACAGTGGTGCTAGGGGCTGAACTTGGCTCTTCCTGCCAGCTCTTAACACATGGTCATTACCCTAACCTTCCAAGCTTTCTTCCATCCGTTAATTATTTAGAAGGAATTTACAGTCTTCCTCGAGGTGGGCTTGGAAGTGGACGGTGCCTCTTAATGGTTTTCAGCTTGCTTCCACTGGAGTCAGAACCTTCACTCTTCAGCTTTTCTGGGCTGAAAAAATTTTAAAATTGAGTCTGCCGTATGGTATACCCATTGATCCGTATGGACTTGAAAAACAAGTTGGTGTTGTTGCTTAAGTGGAGATCAACATAATTGCTGGTGTTATTTAGATTTCTATCTTCTCTGGTTTTTGGTTTGAGTTATCTGTTGACGGAGAGGGGCCTTAAGATTTCCAACTATGGTGCTGGTTTGGCATTTCTATTTAGTATTACCAGTTTTCTTTGCATGGATTTTAAAAGTATATGCTGTAAAAATGAAATTACTGATATTTGTTTAAACAATGAGGAAGCCTTTATTCAAACTCAGCAGTCAGTTGTGATAAGTGTCAGGATTATTGCAGTAGGGGAGAGAGCTTGGATTCTCATGAATAAAAGACCAAGTGAGTATCATAGCCAACAAACATGAGGGGGACGTTAAGAGATGGGAAATAACCCAGGAGGAAACATGAGAGAGGGATTCTTTCTTACTGCTTGGCTACACATGTATGTCCAGCAAAGATGGGGGGTGGGTGGGAGGCGTTTATTGAAAAGAGGACTCTGGGGGTCCTGGATAAAGTTGAGCCACCTTAGTCAGTGACTAGGCGTACACATTTCAAGTTATGATTTTTTGATGTTTGACTATTTGATAGTGCAGTAGTCTATCAATTTTTTTTTTTTTTTTTTTGGTTTTTCGAGACAGAGTTTCTCTGTGTAACCCGGGCTGTACTGGAACTCACTCTTGTAGACCAGGCTGGCCTCGAGCTCAGAAATCCACCTGCCTCTGCCTCCCAAGTGCTGGGGTTAAAGGCGTGCGCCACCACCGCCCGCCTCTATCAATGTTTTTTTGGTTTTTCGAGACAGGGTTTCTCTGTGTAGCCCTGGCTGTCCTGGAACTCACTCTGTAGACCAGGCTGGCCTTGAACTCAGAAATCCGCCTGCCTCTGCCTCCCAAGTGCTGGGATTAAAGGCGCGCGCCACCACCGCCCGGCTATCAATGTTTTTAATAGATACTGGTATAATTGGATTTGGGTAGGCTGTTTTGTTGTTTTCTGTTTGATTGCCACCCACCCCACTCCTTTTGGTTACTTAAACAGTAGTACTTGAAATGATCCAGGGACCTTCTGAGGCAGTCTGTTACCTGAAAAGTTCCAACTGTCACTAAAGATACTGTGAATTTGCGTTCCCCATTGATTGTCTTGCTTATAAATGCATAAGGAATTATCCAGAGGATACATGGGACGCTTTTAGAAACATTAACAGTATAAAACAGAAGTTGTGCAACATGCTTTTTGAGCACAAAATAGGTCTGGAAGTTTTCATTCTACTTTTAAATTTTAAATGGGAAACTAGAACAATAACAAAAAAGTGAATGGGCCTTTTCTTACCTCGATGATTAGAGCTGTGTGTGCTTGAAGGGCTGGTGTGCAGGTAGAAACCATCTTCAGTGTCTTAGTAGTCTGCTGAAAATCCAAGGGAAAATGGGAAACCAACCACAAGGAACTGCACCAGTCAACTTCCCCTTCATGCTTATCTATGTGTCATTATGGTAGCGGGAGCCATAGTTACAGCGACAGTTACCAGACATGAGTAATATTGCTACTTTTTGTTTGTTTTGTGTTTATCTGGATGTTAAGAGAATTTCCTTTCTTTTGCAGTCTTGGCCCTTTAGTGAGTAAAGTGAAAGAGTACCAAGTAGAGACGATTGTAGACACCCTCTGCACAAACATGCTTTCCGACAAGGAGCAGCTTCGAGATATTTCCAGTATTGGCCTTAAAACAGTAATTGGAGAACTTCCTCCAGCTTCCAGTGGTAAGCAAGAATGATTTTTCTTTTTCTACACGGAGATACATCCTCCCTGTGTTCTGAGGCACAGAGAGGTGATTTCAAGCCTGATTTTTCTTAAACACAAATGTGAGTTTTAGGCAAATGGAGTTTATTAAGTGTACTGTGTGTTGGTCCTAAAGGATATTTATGTTGGTGCAGGGTGTTCATGGTGTTGCATGCTCTACAGCGGCCGTTGAGAGTTATGCTCTTTAGCTTCTGCAGTGGGAGAAAAGATAAGAAAATAGGAATTTCTGATTAGTTTGTAATTCCAGGTTTGATTTAGTTTTTCATCAAACTTTATTGTATGAAATTCTAAAAAGTGAAGACATAGCTATGAAACAGTTCAGTTTACTAGTAGCTTTAATTAAGTTTGAGCCCCTTTCAGTTACTTGATAATTTAATAATTAATGAATTTGATAATTAGCTTTTGGCCTCTGCCAGAATTATCTAGGTAATGTGAATGAATCTGAGAGTGGACTTGACTGCTGCGCTGATGTTTAATTTAGAAGTCTGAAAATTATTGTCCTAACTGCAAATGGAAGAAATGATATCCCTACTTTGTGGGAAGATTTTAAATTGGTAAATATCATGTGAGCATTGTTTTCACTCATTAATACTAATAATTGACTATCCTGTACGATTGGTTCTGTCTCTGTTACATCTCTTCGTCTAAACATCACACAGTTGAGATGTACAGAGATGAAGTCACACCCAGAGTTGGAGATCCCAGCAGTCTGGAGGAGGCTCTGAGTGTGACTCAGTGATAAAGCATGCCTGCCGTGGATGAGGCCCCGAGCCCATCCCTAGCCCCACAAGAAGAAAAACAGTTCTTTCCGTCTGAAGCTGGTGCTGTTTGCCCAGAGCATGCCGGTGCCGTGTGACTTTCTACCAACATCCGGGAAGTCCAAGGATGAAGGATGCTCCTCTCCGGTCCTCCGGCTGCACACTGTCTTCATTTCCCATCATGCAGTATGCATTTAGTTGGTTTTAACAAGATTTCTTGTAACTATTGAGATTCTAACATTCACAGTGAGTTGCCTGTTGCCCTTTCCTGGCATTTGTAAACATGGCCTACTTTAAACTGAGGGGTGCAGTGTGTATGCATTCTCTTTGACTCCCTTTGCTCTTATGACTGATTAAAGCTTTAACCTGTGATTTTTGTCTTTTAAAGCAACTGTTATTAAGTACTGGAGTGCAAACTCAGCAGAACTTAAAAGGCTGTTGCTAGAGAGAACTCAAGAACAGAAAAATGTTGATGCTTTCAATCTAGAGATTTGTTTGCCATACACTACAGGCTTTGTAGCCAGCATTCATTTAGTAGTTGCCTGGCAAGATCTGAATAGTGGTATTTGTCACATTTCCTATACCTCTTTTGAAGCTATTAACTTCTGATTCTTGGTCAGGTCTAATGAGGTATTTTTAACTTTTTTCTTAGCAAAGATCTCTTTTGTTTTTTAATATTTATTTATTATTATTTATATGAGTACACTGTAGCTGTCTTCAGATACACATCAAAAGAGTGCATCCGATCCCTTTACATGGTTGTGAGCCACCATATGATTGCTGGAATTGAACTCGGGACCTGTCAGTGCTCTTAACTGCTGAGCCATCTCTCCAGCCCAGCAAGGATCTCTTAAACGCCTTTGAATTTTAGCCTGTTGAATATTTGGCAACTAGTGCAGGTATGAATTTACCACATTTGAAATTTTTATTTACTCTTGTAGGCTCTGCGTTAGCTGCTAATGTATGTAAAAAGATTACTGGACGCCTTACCAGTGCCATAGCAAAGCAGGAAGATGTGTCTGTCCAACTGGAAGCTTTGGATATTATGGCTGATATGCTGAGCAGGTAAACGTGTCCATTATGTGTTTGTAATGCTGTATTATAAATAGTATGTTTATTATTGACATTTTTCTTTCATTAATATAGAAAACTTGGCCTAGATTTCTGTGTTTGGAGGTAAAGGAAATATAAGATATACTTATGCATCACAGACGTTTTTTGATTCTAAAACATTGTGTGATTGAACCTTTTTAGCAGTTTATGTTTATTATTACCGTCTCATCCATTCATCTGCTTACATGAGGGAGATGCTTTACTGGACATCACCAGCCTGCAGCTAAACAAGTGCCAGCCTCTAGCAGTCCGGTTTTTTCCTGTGTGTCACCGGGAGGGCTGGATTCTATTCACTTGTCGCTTTCCTACTTCCTGTGGCATCAGGCTAAGGAATAGATTTGAGCCACTTCTGAGAAAATAAACCTTTAAGGACACTTCACTTTCAGTGTATTCTTGTTTCTAATGATTAGTTCTTTGTTACTTGTGGGTATTATTTGTAGTTAATTTAAGTTTAAAAGTAGTTGAGCATTTTGATATAGAAAAATGTGTGTATATTAAATACCTGCAGTGAAGGGCTCTTATTACCCTGGCACAGGACAGAGGACTTAGACGTTTACTCTAGGAGGTAAGAATGGAAATGACTGAAAGGCCAAACTGAGTTAAGATTAAGTGAGACTGTATTCATCGAAGCTTTAATGGGAATAGTGGAATTTAAAGACTAGGTGGCATGTGGGTAACTACATGTGCCAACATGTGGAGTGCATACATGTAAGAGTATTGAAGCAGAGGTATTGTGAGCTCATTTGCCACAAGATGGAGTAAATGCAAAGTTAGTAGGAAGTCCTTTGAATTGTCCTGCTGAGGTGGACTTTAAGTGTGTAACTGATGAGCAGTGACCGCCCACCCCCACACGTGACTCTTACTGCTATGCACTGCTGGCACATGACACTATGAGTACTGCTGCCTGATTGAGCTGTGCGTGTTGAGGTGATGGAAAAAGCAATTTGGGGAGCAAGTGAACCAGTAAAACTGGATATGAGATGGACACAAAGAAGAGAGGAGGGCGAAGAGATACCAGGCTTTGGGTAGTGTAGGTACTAAGCAACAAGACTCTAGATAAAATACATTGAAGTCTTGGAAGGCGGAAAGTGACATCATGATTGTGCATTTTGGCTTATTTGGTGTTTTGCCAGCCATTTGGTTACCCGGCCTATAGTAGGTAATATGGACCTCACTCTTAGGAGTTACTTGGGGAAACACACCTCAGCTCTGTATACATCTTAGCTTAGGATTTTTGGCTGCACTGGAAAGGATAGTGAGAATTAAACTTTTCTTTCATTGTGAGTTCTGATATTTCTTCCCAGTTTGTGCAGAGTCTAGACATGCTGCTAGTGTTCTAGCATGTTGAATTTATTTGTTCTTGTTTCTTTCTTTCCCTTTTTTTTAAGGCAAGGAGGACTGCTTGTTAATTTCCATCCTTCAATTCTGACCTGTCTGCTTCCCCAGCTGACAAGCCCTAGACTTGCAGTGAGGAAAAGAACAATTATTGCTCTTGGCCACCTGGTTATGAGCTGTGGAAATATAGTTTTTGTAGACCTTATTGAACATCTGTTGTCAGAGTTGTCCAAAAATGACTCCATGTCAACGACAAGGACGTACATACAGTGTATCGCTGCTATTAGTAGGCAGGCTGGCCATAGAATAGGTAAGACATTCTAAAGTGCTTCAAAGTTATCTCTTTATTTCAACTATATGTATGTGTGTGCATGGTGTGTGTGTGTGTGTGTGTGTGTGTGTGTGTAACACATCATGTATGTAGAGGTTAGAGAGAAACTCTGGAGTCGATTTTCTCCTTCATCTGCACATGGGTTTTGGATTCACACTTGGCCTCCGGGCTTGTGCACGCACCTGTGCCCTCTGAGCTCATCACTGGCTGCCCCTAAAATTGTCTCATACAGAAATTGTTTGTTTGTTTGTTTGTTTTTTAAGTGTGTAGTTATAAGAGGCAATATGTTTTTCCTAGGTGAATACCTTGAAAAGATAATTCCTTTGGTGGTGAAATTTTGTAATGTAGATGATGATGAATTAAGAGAGTACTGCATTCAAGCTTTTGAATCATTTGTGAGAAGGTAAGTTAATATCTTTTTATTTAAATTTTTTCCCTGAAGAATAGAATAGTTACTAAGAGTATAAGTAAAGAGAAATAGCATATAGGATTTCATATGTATTTGGTTATTTTTCATTAAATAGTAATTATTGCTAATATATTTGTAGGAAATGCCGTCTTACTATTATAGCCTCATTTACATTGAAAATATTTAGCATTTTTAAAACCTAAAACAGTCATATTTTTTTGTTTACTTTTACCTCTATAAGAAGGAAGAAATGCCAGAGCAATAATATAGTTTGTCTCCAGAGCAATAAGGTGAATTTGCTGAAGGGTAGCATAGTAGATTGCCTTTCAACCTTACATTTTAGCTCTGTCATACCTGTTTTGCCAATGTGATTCTTAATTTGGAAATTTGACTCTAACTTTCTTTAAAATCTTAATAAAAAGTGTGTGAAACCAGTATTAGCTGAATGTTTGCCTATGATTAATATCATTTGTGTGGATCGTGTCTTGATCCTAACTGGTTTTAGTCTGGACTTTGCCCTTTTACCTCATGGTTTGGAGGAGCATCTTTATAGCCAAGCCATTTAAAAAATATTTTTAAATATTTGTGCTATGTGTATGTGTACATCATGGGTACTCATGGAAGTCAGCAGAAAGCATCAGATCCCTGGATCTGGAATTAAAAGCAGGTGTGAACCTCCATGTGGATGCCAGGGAATTGAACCCAGGTCCTCTGCAAGAAACAGCCAGTGCTCTTACTCACTAAGCTGTCCCCCCAGCCTCCAGATCAAATTTTGAAAATCGGAAATTTCAAATTCTGAATGTTGAAATTCATTTCTGTCCAGTTTATGAAGAACTACAAATTGCCCCTTTAATTTTGACTCTGTGGGCATATATGTGCATTTTTATTGATTCTTAGGATACAGAGAGAAGACTGCTAAATGAATGTTCACTAACAAGTTTATAAATGGCTTAAGAAACTATACTACTCCCACTTGAACAATATAGTTAAAATATGTATATGATATATGTGTGGAGATGCATATCCTAAAATTAAATATTTTTTGAAAGATAAATCTTTTCAAACATGAAGCTCATGGGACAAAAATTTAAGTAGTCAGACACCAGTTTGCTATTATTGGCAATAACGGAGGCAGGGAGGGAAGTACAGTTTGTATGTATGTTTTTAAAGCAGTTCTTATCTTTATATTTAGATGCCCTAAGGAAGTTTATCCTCATGTTTCTACCATTATAAACATTTGTCTAAAATACCTTACCTATGATCCAAATTACAATTATGATGATGAAGATGAAGACGAGAATGCTATGGATGCCGACGGCGGAGACGACGACGATCAAGGTATTGAGATGGTACACAGAGCTGCCCTTGTGTCCTGAGAGAAGCCAGGGTTAGGTGGGGAGGTGCTTGACTGCACAGTGGACCTTAGTTTTGTTCCTTAGGAGTTGTCTTTGTCCCTGTGATGCTCAAGCCTGGAGTCTTAGGCATCGTGGTGGACAACCATTCTACTCTGTTTAGTTTTTATAAAATGTTTGGTTTTTAAAAAAATGAATCTAAAGATACATATTCAGAGTAGTTTGGTTGGTATTGAAAAGTCCTGTTTAGGACTGTTGAGGCCCTGTCTAGTGTTCATGAATAAGGTAACCATTTCTGTGGCTTATGTGGTTAAAGTCGGGCTGGCTTATGGTAATGCTTCAAGGGTATAGCTATTGCTGTTTTGTTTGGAAGAATTACAATATGTTTAAATGGGTAGATTACCAACTCTATGGATGGGCTGGTGGGGTTCCTGCTAGTATAGAACCTTTTAATTTGATTGTGTAAATTTATGCAGTAACTTTCTCCTCCTCTTCTTCCTCCTCCTCCTCCTCCTCCTCCTCCTCTTCCTTCTTCTTCTTCTTCTTTTTTTTTGTTTTTTTCGAGACAGGGTTTCTCTGTGTAGCCCTGGCTGTCCTGGAATTCACTCTGTAGACCAGGCTGGCCTCAAACTCAGACATCCGCCTGCCTCTGCCTCCCAAGTGCTGGGATTAAAGGCGTGCGCCACCACTGCCCGGCTATGCAGTAACTTTCTTAAAAACTTTGTAATTTAACCCATCTAAAAAACCAAGCACATAAATGCATTCCCTCCGTCTCCTTCTCCAGCAGGCACTCCTCATTCTCTGTGCAGTAGATCTCACACGAGCGCTTGCTGTTAAGTTCACTTCTTACCTCTGTCTTGAGTGCAATCCAGTAGTGGGCAAGGGTGCAAATGGCTGCAGTTGTTTAGCTAGTTACCACATGTCTCTGCTGTCTGTCTTCTGTTCTGGGTCTTACTAATCTCTAACCACTAAATATAGATATGCTGAGGTCCTTGTACTCACCCATAATACTTCATTTTCCTTTGGATATCATCTCAGTACTTAAGCTGGATTGTTCAGTTAGTTTGGTATTCTGTTGTTAAATGGCGAGCATTAATGAAGGACGGATGTCCAGACAGATTGGTAAAAAGTTGAAAAAAAATGTTTTGTTCCAGTAGCACATAAAAGGTTCAATGAAAAGCTACGTACGAAGCCAGTAACAGAATTCTTTCTTCTCACAGAAAATTATTCATAACTATTCTTTTTACTAGATCTATAACTAAATCAGTTGTAGTTTTCTTATAAATGCCCATTGGTTGATTTCAGTTAAAAGTCATGACTGTAACAAACGCTGTAAATGCTCAGCTGTTTTAACTAAATGTCTTGGTTAAGAACAGCAGCTCACTGTGTGCTGAGTTATGCACTCTGTATACCATTAATAGCCTGTTCCACATTGAAACTTCCTTTTAGGGAGTGATGATGAATACAGTGACGACGATGACATGAGCTGGAAAGTGAGGCGTGCGGCTGCCAAGTGCCTGGACGCCGTAGTTAGCACCCGGCATGAGATGCTCCCGGAATTCTACAAGACTGTCTCTCCTGCACTGATATCCAGATTTAAAGAGCGAGAGGAAAACGTAAAGGCAGATGTTTTTCATGCGTACCTTTCTCTTTTGAAGCAAACTCGTCCAGTACAGAGTTGGCTGTGTGACCCTGATGCAATGGAACAGGGAGAAACGCCCTTAACAATGCTTCAGAGTCAGGTCAGTGTACGTGTGTGTTCTGGAGGCCACCAACAGCGGTGTTTTACAAATTGTTCTCAGGGGAAAACATGAGTGCTGGGATTGTTTAGGAAAACTCAAAGCTAATGAGTTTCATATTACTTATAAACCAAAGGATGGTATAAAAGTGGATGGATGGATGGATGGATGGATGGATGGATGGATGGATGGATGGACAGACTGACAGACAGATAGGATGGTATAAAAGTGGATGGGGGTGGGTGGATGGAAGATTTGACAGACTGATAGATGATAAATAGTAGATAGATGATTGATTAGATGGATAGATGATAAATAGACAGACTTAGAAGAAGCACTGAGCATAGAGAAATTGCCTGGTAGAACCATGAGGAATTCTAAGAATATTTTGTTGTCTGTTTCTCAGATCATTTTATTTGTGAGATTTATCTGTGTTGAGGAAAGAGTGTTTAATCTCGTTCTACTTTTTTATTGCTTGATTAGTTTTTTGGGGTGCTCTGTTTATAGCCTTGTATCTATCACTTGTTAGTAAAGACTGTACTTCAGTTTTGCTAAACATTAGAACATTGAGATCAGATATCTGAATTTTACCCCTGTTGCTGTTGGTGTCATTTATTGTAATAGCAAGCTAAAAGAGAAAAAGATGCTATTACAATAGCAAAGAAAAACAATACCCAGTTTGCTAGTTCTTCTTTCCCACAATTTGCCCTCTACTGTTTTTTCTATTTATAAATTATTTTGCTTAAATCTTTGGTTGGGAATTATTGTAATCAGTGGAGACTTGCTGCTTGTTGTTTTCCACAGTTCCTTGAAGCTGTCAAGCAAATATAGTTACAAATGAGTGTGTGCAGTGTGTGTGGTAGATTTAAACTCTGTTCTCATGTACTAGTGCCTGTCTGAGCAGTAGTATTGGAGAGCTGAATCGGAACTGTGACAAACAGGTAGATTCTTGTGCTCCTTTCCTGTGAGTTGCTACAAGTACGTGGAGAAGTCCCTTTGGACCAGCTCGCTAATGACTGTATTACAATTGCAGGTTCCCAACATTGTCAAAGCCCTACACAAACAGATGAAAGAAAAGAGTGTGAAGACCCGACAGTGTTGCTTTAACATGTTGACTGAACTGGTGAATGTGTTGCCTGGGGCACTAACTCAGCACATTCCTGTCCTTGTACCAGGTGCGGCTCTGGGTACTTACTACCCACTCTGTGTTTTAGCACTTAGTGAGTGTGAATAAATGTGTTTGCGATAATTTGTACCTAATCTGACCATTTGAACACATGAAGTTAGATCTTTGTAAGAAAGAGGATTTAATATTTTCTATAGGTTTTAAGTCTTTGAGGGGTGGCTTTTAATTCTTTCTGAAAATGGCATAGAAATGATGAGATGTTTTGTTGGCTTTTCAGGAATCATTTTCTCACTGAATGATAAGTCCAGCTCATCGAACCTGAAGATCGATGCCTTGTCGTGTCTGTATGTAATCCTCTGTAACCACTCCTCAAGTTTTCCATCCTCATGTTCAGGCTCTCGTCCCTCCCGTGGTGGCTTGTGTTGGAGACCCGTTTTACAAGATCACATCAGAAGCCTTGCTTGTCACTCAGCAGCTTGTCAAAGTGATCCGTCCTCTCGACCAGCCCTCCTCATTCGATGCAACGCCTTACATCAAAGATCTCTTCACCTGTACAATTAAGCGCTTAAAAGCAGCGGACATTGATCAGGAAGTCAAGGAGAGGGCTATTTCCTGTATGGGACAGATTATTTGCAATCTTGGAGACAATTTGGGTCCTGACTTATCAAATACGCTTCAGATTTTCTTGGAGAGACTCAAGAATGAGATTACTCGGCTGACGACGGTGAAAGCGCTGACCCTGATTGCCGGGTCCCCTTTGAAGATAGATCTGCGGCCTGTGCTGGGAGAGGGAGTTCCTATCCTTGCTTCATTTCTCAGGAAAAATCAAAGAGCTTTGAAGCTGGGGACCCTGTCTGCCCTAGATATTCTCATTCAGAACTACAGTGACAGCTTGACTGCCGCCATGATTGACGCCGTTCTGGACGAGCTCCCTCCTCTTATCAGCGAGAGCGACATGCACGTGTCGCAGATGGCTATCAGTTTTCTTACCACCCTGGCAAAGGTGTATCCCTCCTCCCTCTCAAAGATAAGTGGATCTATTCTCAATGAACTGATCGGACTTGTGAGATCACCTCTACTGCAGGGAGGAGCTCTTAGTGCCATGCTAGACTTTTTCCAAGCTTTGGTTGTCACTGGAACAAACAATCTAGGATACATGGATCTGCTGCGCATGCTCACGGGGCCGGTTTACAATCAGAGCACAGCTCTTACCCATAAGCAGTCTTACTACTCCATCGCCAAATGTGTAGCTGCCCTCACTCGAGCATGCCCTAAAGAGGGGCCTGCCGTAGTAGGGCAGTTTATTCAGGATGTCAAGAACTCAAGGTCTACAGACTCCATTCGGCTCTTAGCACTCCTTTCTCTTGGAGAAGTCGGACACCATATTGACTTAAGTGGGCAGCTGGAACTAAAGTCTGTAATATTAGAGGCTTTCTCCTCTCCTAGTGAAGAAGTGAAGTCAGCTGCGTCCTATGCGTTAGGCAGCATTAGTGTAGGCAACCTTCCTGAGTACCTGCCGTTTGTACTCCAGGAGATAACCAGTCAGCCCAAAAGGCAGTATCTTCTGCTTCATTCTCTGAAGGAAATCATTAGCTCTGCGTCGGTGGTCGGCCTTAAGCCATATGTTGAGAACATCTGGGCCTTGCTGCTAAAGCATTGTGAGTGTGCGGAGGAAGGCACCAGGAATGTCGTCGCTGAGTGTCTAGGCAAACTCACTCTTATTGACCCTGAAACTCTCCTCCCACGGCTTAAAGGGTACTTGATATCAGGTGAGTAGCGGGTTTCTCATCTATGACCGTAGTCACAGTTAGTTGCCTTGAAAGATACCTAATAAGGAACTACCATCTGCTTTTTAAAAATCATGTTTAAAGCCATGTATGTGATGAGAAAGCCCTGGCATGTGCTGTAATACGGAGTGATGGTCAGAGGGACTTTGTTCCTCAGAGGGAGGACGTCTAGTTGGGTAATTTAAATAAGTGTGATCTAGTTCTTTATGCTGACTGCATTTTAATGTTGCTATTTTTATTTAAAATGTAGAAAAGACAACTCTTGAATTTAACATGAAGACCTTGTGAGGTACTTACTTATATTAAAATTGCAGAAATTACTGAGTTTAAAGGCAAAAAAATGAGAAAAGATTTTTGATTTATCATTATTTACCCAATTAGAATAAATAATAAATAAATTCATAAAAAATAAAAGAGTTAAAACAGTGTTTAATTAAAGTTTTTCTTTACTATTATACATTTAACCAGTACCTTTTGTAAGGGCTAGGTCCTCTGCTTCTGCTTCCCTGGATCACCTCCTTTGTAGAGGAAAATTTTTCTTTTAAAATCTAGTAAGCTTTTTTTTTTAAAGTAAGAAAACTGTTGATTTAGTATCCTGAGAGTCAGAAGACAGCTCTTTGGGACAGTGGTAGTTTTACACTGTTGAAGACATTGGTGTTCTGTGATTGGTGGTTTGCAGTGTCATTCATGGGCATGGGGGAGTGCATACCAATGGACTGGCTATTGCAATCTGTTTTTGATTAGGGTCATCCTACGCCAGAAGCTCAGTGGTTACCGCTGTGAAGTTCACTATCTCTGACCATCCTCAGCCCATTGACCCGCTGCTGAAGAACTGCATAGGTGAGTGGCAGCGACACGCACTGCTTCTTACTTTGGAGACGTACAAAGCTTTATTGAGGTTCTGTTTATTCTGATAACTAAGGCTGTCACTAAAATTTTTGTTACTGGGGGAGTAACACATTCACAAGGTAATTGTTTCATTGTAAAGATTATTCATAATGTACGGTTTTCTAAGGTTGGACAAATTATATTTATATAAGCCCTCCTTATCAGCAAGTACTGTCAGATGATTTTCTTCATCAGTGAAGTAGATAAATATGTCAGTATGTCTTAACGGTCAGCCTACTTGATAATCATATTTTGGTCATGTCTTCTTTTTTTTAATTCACTTTATATCCCACTCACTGTCCCCCCTCCTGGTCACCTCCCTTTGGTGATGTCTTAATGAATAAAGCAAATAGATGTTAAGTCTCTGAACAGTCAGAATTTTTCTCCAGTATCAATGAGTCTTACTTGAGCTAGAGTCTCAGTTTTTGATGGTTGCTTGGAACACTGTAGCTCTAAGAGGATCCGTGGAGAAGTTCCCACCTAAGAACAGAACAGAAAGCTGGGCATGCTAACTCATTCTCAGAAGTATCGAGAGGAAATGCCCAGGAAAAACGAGAGCCATCCGAAGTTTCGTTAGCTAGGAGCGAGCTTCTGAGCTAGAGTGTTGCGGTCGCCTTCGTGTGGTTCTCAGTGTTGGTTACCATAATGTCAGTATTAATCCAGACCCACAGGGTGGAAGTCGTGTTTTCTTAAGGACTGGTGTTGGTACAGGGAGGAAACGATCGGGACATGGTTAAGTAGATTCATGCCGTCTTCATTGCAGGAAAGGGGCCAGAGGGAGTGGATGACCACTTTGAACTGCATAAAAGGGAGTGACCAGTTCAGAGATAGGCTGCAGAGCTACAGATGAGTGGTCGTACTAGGACCTAGAAATAGTTACTGTTTGCATAGATACACGTTTGTATTATGAAAGTCAGGATGGGGGAAAGACCTGCAGAAGTTTCCAGAGCTGGAGCATTCGGTTTATCCCCATGCAGTACTTATAGTCCTTGTCTGATCATGTTTGTCAGTTCCCTTTTGTGCCCTCACTTCCCGATCCTCTGAAAGATTGTTGATGGTAGAGTTGGGGTCATATAAAGAGGAGTAATTAATTCCCTTTGCAGCCCCTCTATCAGTCGATGCTGGGCTACAAAGTGCATGCTTTTCCTCTGCTCAGCGGCCTCTCCATGCAGTGTCTTCTTCATGTATTGATTGGGAATCGAAGGGTCTAGACTAAAAGTGCCTGTCCACAGCTTTCAGTTAATACGGGAACTGAGCTGACTCTCGGTGTGGCCTTAAGGAATTTTACATTTTCATTTCTTCCTGCACATTTGCAAAATAGCAGACTTAAAAATCTTGTTTTTACAGTAGCTAGATCCTGTATTTAGCAATTGTCTTGTTGGGTTGTAGTCTCCTCATTATACTCCTGTGCTCTTACTAATCATGTCTTAATGAAGACACAGATAATGTTAGGATGTAATTCTTTGTCCTTTGATGAATTGTCTCCCTGGTGTGTGTGTATTGAGCTCAGCTTCTTGCCACTCTGAATGAACTGTAAGGAATTTTAAGGTGCTAGGTGTGTTGGCTACTGGCTCCATCACTTCTGAGCAACTCATGTATTATAAACTGTCATAAAATAGTGAAGTCAGAGTGTTAGGCCCTGCTCTGTCTGTCCTCTGCGTCATGTCACCTAGACGGACTGTCAGTGAAAAGTGGGCACACATGCAGCACTGGTAGTTTATTTCCATGCTGTTGAAATATAGATTTTGGCTCATTTAATCTTGTGTCTTGATTTTTCTGTGACTTCCATTTTCATTGAAGAAATAGCAGTGATAACTACAATAACTAAGTCAGTGTAAAGAAAAACACACTTTGTGAATTGTGTTTTAAGCTTGGCATTAGTGGGTTGTTTCTCTTACAATTTTTCAGGTGATTTTCTAAAAACTTTGGAAGACCCAGATTTGAATGTAAGAAGGGTGGCCTTGGTCACATTCAACTCTGCAGCCCATAACAAGCCGTCGCTGATCCGGGACCTGCTGGACTCCGTTCTTCCACATCTTTACAACGAGACAAAAGTGAGGAAGGAACTGATAAGAGAGGTGAGCGCCTTTGGTCCGTCACTGCCCTACGCTTACCTTGTCATGGCTGCACACTTGCATGTCCCTTCTTGTTTTAACAGGTAGAAATGGGTCCATTTAAACACACCGTTGATGACGGTCTGGACATTAGAAAGGCAGCTTTTGAGTGTATGTATACCCTTCTAGACAGCTGTCTCGATAGACTGGATATCTTTGAATTTCTAAATCATGTTGAAGATGGTTTGAAAGACCATTATGATATTAAGGTAAGATGTTTGTGGATGTCTGTAAAATGATTTAGTAGATGTTGATGAGACAACTTTTATGCTTTTAATTTATTTAGCTGTGTAAGTAAGAAAAAAATTAATCCATCTACTAGTATTTTTGTAAGCATCTTACAAACTCTATGTGCAGAAGCAGTGGAAAGACATTGGTTAATATACAAGAGAACACCAAAACCTCTTTGTACCTTAGAAGGAAGTGAAGTGGACCCCAAATGTTTAAGAAATTCATTTTTAGTCTCCTTAATGAATAGTACCTACCCATATTCTTTGCCTCAGAATAAGACACGTTTTAATGCTGAAAGTACAGATCTGTGACCTTTCAGGCCCATCTTGATGAGTAGCTAACCACCAGTTTTCTTACCTTCCCTTTGGTGTCTTGAAGTTTCTTAGGCTTTTTACTTGAATACAAGACAAGCTGTGTTACTGGCAGGAGTTGTGTTAGCGACCGACCTGGAGCCCTCTCCTTTCAGATACACTGCAGTCTGCAGAAGTCTTAGAACAGAGTCTTGTTGCTTCTGTGTCTTGTTTTCCCATTTATCGTATTTCTGAACAAATATGTCAGTATATAAGAGACTTTGGAACAAGTAAATTAATACTATCCTTTTCATGATCCTCTTTAACGGAACCTTTGGCCTAGCAGAGCAAAAGTGGTTGCAGAGCAGTTATCTGAGCCACGGTGCCAGGATTCCAGCATTTATGATGCAATCCTACATATTTATAGTCCAAGGGGAAAGTACTTTAAAACATTGGGGGGAGGGTGTTGTATGAATTTGAGCAATGATAATCCACAGTCTGCTGAGAAAGAAAATCCTGTCAAGTTTTCCTTCATGGTCAGCACATTTGCTCATTAGCTTTTTCAGAAATACCAAGTTTCCAGTCTTCTCCCTGTGGATGAAAGAACATTCTCTGACTGATGGGGCCAAAGAATGGGTATTTTAAATGCTTCCCACCCAGGTGTTTCTGACGTGCAGTCATACTTGACAGTTATCCCAGTTTTGTATGGCAGGACCCCCATGTGGCAGCTGGAGTTTCCCTACCATTCATCTCAGTTTGCAATGAGTCTAATTCTGAGTGGCAGATTAAATTAAGATGGTGCTCTAAGTGGCATACTAACTGATTTTCTATTTAAGAGAAGTGTGTCAGAGTGTGGGGGTTTGTCACTAGGAAAAAATGTATTTTTTTTTTTATTCCAATAGATGCTAACATTTTTAATGTTGGTGCGACTATCTACCCTTTGTCCAAGTGCAGTACTACAGAGGTTGGACCGACTTGTTGAGCCACTGCGTGCCACGTGTACGACTAAGGTAATTGTTTCGAGGCATCAATTTAGGCTACGTTTTCATAGGACTTACAGGCTGTGGAAACGGACTCTTGTTATTTCAAATAAAATGTTAACATTTTTAATGACAGAATTTAAAAATATTTTAATATGTGTATTTTACATATTAAAATGTAATATGGGATGTTATAGTGGCAGGCTGACTTTGAACTCTCCACCATGACTTAGCCTCCCAAATGCTGAGAGTACAGGCATATGCCACCATGTCTACCAAGTGGAATTTTGATTTTGTTTTCATTAATTAACTTAAATATAAACAAGAAAAAAGCCGAGCAGTGGTGGTACTCACCTTTAATCCCAGGCTCTAGAGACAGAGGCAGGTGGATCTCTGAGTTCAAAGTCCTCCTGCTCTATAGAGTGAGTTCCAGGACAGAGGAACCTCTCTCAAGACAGTCAGACAGACAATAAGAAAAGATGAAAATTTTCTCCTGGTACTTTATGAACTCCACAGTCCTAGCTGATTCTTTTCTCTGACTTTTCAAATTTAATTTTGTTAGTTAAAACAAAATTTCTGGGGCTTTGAGAAACATTGGTGTTTCTTCAAAGGTCTGGCAGAATTTAGAAGTGCATCTTAAAGGCTTGGGTTGTCTTTCTTTCTTACTGCTTCAATCCCATCCTGCTTTAGTTTGCTTCCTATTGCTGTGGTAAAGAGCATGACCCAAAGCAACCAGAAGAGAAAAGGGTTTATTTCACGTTACTGCCCGTAGACCACCATGGAGGAAATTTAGGACAGACCCCCTCACGGCAGGAGCCGATGGAAAGGCCTTGAAAAAATGCTGCTTACTGGCTTGCTTCCCTGACTTACTGTGCTTTCCGAGATACTCTAGTACACCTGCCCAGGGACAGCACCACCACAGGGCAGGTCCTTGCATGCCAGTCATCAGTTAAGAAAGCACACCTGCAGGCTGACACACAGTGCTCAGTTGAGCGTCTCTGTTCTCACAGGACTCCAGCTTGTGTCTGTCAGGTTCACCAGAAATCTAACCACCATGTTCTATACATCTTCTTGGTTCAGTTTTATAGATCAAATATATGTAGAAATTTGTTTTGTCCTTAGAATTGTCTATCTAGAGTTTTTTTACAGTATTCCCTTATCTTTTTGGATTTTAGTGGTATCATAATATTTCTTATTCTATCTCAAATCTGATTAACTTTCTCCTCCCTTTCTCTTGAAAGACAGGGTTTGTCAGTCTTACTATCTCTCAGCAGACGAAACCTTTCACTCTCCTGGGTCATGGTGATTTCTGTTTCACTGACTCCAGCCCTGACCTTATTATTTCTTACTTTCTGCCTTTTGGGTTTTGCTTTTTACTGTTTTTGGGTTTTTTTGTTTGTTTGGTTGGTTGGTTTTGATTTTTGGATATTTGAAGTAGAGTCTCACTTTCGGTGTATAAACTGAGTCAGTGAAGCAGACAGTTTTACGTGAAGTTGTACAAATGACAGTAAGTAATGAGAGCGTATCATCAAGGAAGTCAGACTGTCATAAGACTTTCATCTCCCAGTCTGCAGAAAACAAAGCAATCAAGAATGTGCTAGCAAAATTAAAATACCAGGAAAAAGGGATTCTAGTACTGTTGATAGGGACATAAATAAGTTCAAGCACTGTGGAAGTCAGCCTGGCTGATTCTCAGAAACAGTTAAAGTTAGCATGAACTACCATGACATTCATTCTCTGCTTCCAGGCAGTAAAATCCACATAACCATGTTTATTGCCACACTGTTCACAATAGCCAACCATCGAGTGAATATAGGCATTCATGTGGGATGAATGGATTTATAATGTATGATATGTAATATGTATATGCATATAAATATATATATATAAAAATAAGCATACATACAGAATGAGATTTAGCTATTACAAAAAGTGAAATTATTTCTAGGAAAATGAGTAGACCTGGAATAATTGTGATAAGCAAAATAAGCTAGACTCAGAGAAACGTGTTTTCCTCCCTCGTGTGAATTTAGGCAAAACAGAGATCTCCAGAATAAAAACTGAAGACATGAAAGTAAAGAGTAGACTGAAGTCTGTAATAATGTGGGTAAGATAGAACTAGGCTTCACCGGTGAAAGAGTTCATTCTTTTGGGAGGAGCCTAGCTGACTCGATGAGGGAAATGCTTGAAATGAATCTTTGGAAATGAGGACTTTGGACCGTGAAAATGAAACAAGTTTAGTTGTGCTTTAATCAGTGTAAAATTATAAATAGAGGCATGCATGGGAATAATATTTGGTGTTCAGAGAAGATCGATTTAAGTACTTGGTTTCTTGGTAGGGCCAATTTGTTTCAACTAAGTAGGCCTGGATTTTTAGTCTCTTTTAATAATAGGACTTGTGTGAAATGGTCCCTTTTTAGGAGACAGCTAGTGTCTTAAATTTTGATATATACCCTGTACTTGAAGTGTAGTATGCCTTCTGGACCTATGAGGGAGTGGCTGTACACTACTTACAGGAATTTGTGTCTCCATGCACTTTGTGATGTTACAGCGTGTAACCTGAGTTTACTCTATCGCAGGTAAAGGCAAACTCTGTAAAGCAGGAGTTTGAAAAACAAGATGAATTAAAGCGATCTGCCATGAGGGCAGTCGCAGCATTGCTGACCATTCCAGAGGCAGAGAAGAGCCCGCTTATGAGTGAGTTCCAGTCACAGATCAGCTCCAACCCGGAGCTGGCAGCCATCTTTGAAAGTATCCAAAAAGATTCTTCATCCACTAACTTGGAATCGATGGACACCAGTTAGATGTGTGACGCGCAGGAGGACCATGACATCGGACGCACAGTGCACTGAACCGACAAGTTGACCATAGACATGGGAGAGAAGTGGCTAGAGCTTCAGGATGTTCCACTTTTATTTTCATTCATGGGAAGTTTGTTCAGCTTTCTTCCATTGTTGTTTTTGTAGCTTTTACTTCAGAAATCTGTATCTCCATAATCCAGAGGTTGTAAGACCACTGATGTGTTTAGTGGTTCGGGCGACGTTTGAAGCGGGAACTAAAGTTTGGATTTATGAAATGTGGAAATAGGGCCCGGTGTCTGTTTGCCCTGTAATGTGTAGGATTAAAATGTTAAACTTTATGACCATGGATTTCTTGGTTTTGTAAATTTTCTCATTTAAAATCAATTCTGCAACACAAAGACCATGTTTCTATCTTTGTATAACCTCTTCTTTCAGTGACAAAATGATTTTAAACTGGCAGATAAAGTATCCATTTAAGATATGTTATATTTCAGAGAGATTGGCATCTTAGCAAAGATAATAAAGTATCCCTCTTAAGTATAAGGCTTACAAATCCCCTTGTGCACAGTGATTTTGCATGAGCAGGTTTATAAATATGTATTGTCTGTAGCACAGCATGTACAGATTCTTCACAATACACATTCAAATAAGCACTAGTGCAATTTTTCAGATACTTTTGCACACAAAATCTTACCTGGTGAAAGAGGAGTAATGTTGAAACTGGTTTTCTAACTGCCAGTGTGAATTCACAGATGTTTTCAGCAAATCAAGTCACGGCCATTTGCGACTTTCTGCTATTATAAATTATCTTACACATTTAAGTACTTGGTTTTCTTTGATTCCACATTTTGAGCGCTTGTTTCCACCTACCAGTTCTCAAAGCCAGACTGTGGTTCCTGCTAGGTGTCTGCATTTGTGCCTGAAGGACAAAAGCCACCTGTGCTTTCAAGTTTTGTTTGTAGGAAATTTCTGAAGTTGCCCATCACTCATTGGTTTTGTTCGCTAAAGCTTCCTTTGAGTTGAGTCACACACACAAACACACACCCCTCTCTTGGCGAGCTAACTTCCCTATTGTCTTGGTAAGTGTTGAGTACTTGCTGGACTAGCAAAGCTTTTGCAGTTGGTTCCATTGTAGTTGAAATTTTATCCAACATTCCATGAGCTCGTTTCACACAAGCCTCCTTCCTGCCAACAGGAAGAGCCGTTCTGAAACAAGAGCACCCTTCATTCTGTGCACACGACGTAGTTTACATGTATTGGAGGGAGGCAGTTGTTAAATTGAGTGACTTAATTGAGGACTCAGCTTGAAACTTGCGCTGTTAGATGTAAAACTGTGAATGTAAATCCTCATCTGGCTCACAAACTTCTGTGCCGGAAGGGCGAATGCACAATCGTTCAGGTCAGAACGGACTGTGGCTATTGAGTGAGCAGCTTGGCTTTTGACTGTCCAGAGATGCCGAGGACACTGATTGGTACCAGTGAGGACTTCGATTATACATTGGCTTATTCTATGAAGTTGGTGCCATGGCACAATATGGCCGGTGATAATTTTATAACATAGTTTGCATAAAACTAATAGGAATTTATTTTAGTACATTATGCACTATGCAGTACTATGGTATAGATGTTGTGGATAAAGTTCAATTTGGGGTTATGTGATGTGGTCTCACAGTGGGTGACAGTACAAGCTCTGGACGGAACAGAATTTGGACAATGCCTATGTTCCATGACTGTCTTAGTTAATTACCTATAGTTAAACCCATAAACTTTGATTGGTTGGCCACCCTCACCCCCTTGGTTTGGTTTGAATTCAAGATACATGTTATGTTTTGTTTTTCTGAGTCTGCAAGTCAACTCATTTTCCTATGTCACTAATTCTTGTATGAAGCAAATACTGCTTTTACGGTTAAAGTATCACACTACCTATACATACAGAGCGAGGGATTCTACAGCTCTATACACAGGCCATCAGAAGAGTGCTCAGGGCTTCAGTGCTGACACACACTGAGGCTGTGGTAATGTGGTTCAGATCTGGACTGGAAGCAGCAGATTTACCACCACACGCTGGAAAGATGGAGCGTCTGCCTGGCAGTTCTCCACCCAGGAGGTCCCTAGAAGTCAGTAGTGTGAGAGAGCAAGCTGGTGGCGATTCTTATGAAGACACTGAGATGATTTTAGAACTATATGGAGTTTCTAAAAGAAAGCTCAATATACATTGAGTTTTGGGTTTAGACTGTCTTATTAAACTTAGACAGGAAGAAGTCTACCTAAAAGTTATTTATAAAGTTAGTAGGATGGAATGCAACTATTTTAATTGTATATTTTATTAGTGATATCTAAAAGCTGCTTAACTGCTAGCAGTTAGAATTCTTAAGATTGGGATATGATGGCTTTGTTAAATGTTTGTATATTTACATAATTTAATCATAATTAAACAACCAAATGAGTCCTTTTTAGTCTTCACATTCCTTGGGGTAAACAGTAACATAGGGAAATGAACAATTCTATGGGATGTTTTGATATTTTTGTATCTAGCTCAACCTCAGACATGAAGAAGCCATGATTGAAGTTCAAAATGTTGAATTATAGAGAATCCTCAGCTACTGAAGATTTTGTTTAGTTTCACTTAATCTGTTCTTCAGAGCCATGTTAGTTACATGATGAAGTGTATAGGAATGCTTTGTGATTTGAGGAATATTTTCTGCCCACATTAAATTCAGGAAGCTGAGGCAGGAGATCATGAGTTCAAGGCCAGCTTGAACTGCCTAACAAGACCCTTTCTCAAATGGTGTGTTTGTGTGCATGTGTGTGAATCTAAGTTGTCAAAGTTACGTTTTTGATACTTGGGGGTGAAAGTTAAAAGTTTCAACAGGTAAAATTTGAATTGTAGCTTTTACTTGAAATTTCATTTTCCCTTTTAAGCTACCGTCTTTAATCTCTGAAGAGTGGAAAATTGACATTCGGTTATAAAATGGAACACGGTGGACATGTATGTGCCAGCAGCTGTCCAAGGTTCACCAGATAGAGCTGTTTTCTTGGGAGGAACACAAAGTGAAACCACTTATTTTCCCTGTTCATACAAGAGTAGCTTGGCTTCCTAGTAATACCAATGAATAAATTTTTTGTGAAGACCTGTACCATGTTTTAGGGTTTTGGTAACATGGTTTTGTTCTTTGTATGTTGGAAAGCCAGCTCGGCATCCCCACAGAGGAGTTGGTTTTCTTAGGGCATTTTTAAAACCAGCTTTGATTGAAAACATCAAAGAGGTATGACATGATTGTGCTGTTGGACTTACAGCATCAGTGAGTCAGATTCCAAGAGATTTTATTTAGTAGGTTAAGGTTCTGTGTTAGAGCCTTCGGGCCCTTTAATTCTAGTATCAGATCACGGGGTGGTTTGGAATGTGGTGTTTTGCTCAGGTCTTCAGAAGAGAGAGGTGAGGAAAAAACTTCGTTGGAACAAAATTCTTTACCGATGAGGGGTGAGGGAGTGTTGGGATTAGCCTGTTTAGCCACCTGGTAACAGTTGATGCTTGTTGAGATTTGGGAATGCTCACACACATGAATGAAAAAGCTATAGAGTTGTACTCTGTATGATACAATGGCGGTCCCATGTTTTACTAGTCTGTGATAAGCTGTTACTCTGGAAAGTTACTTTGCTTGTTTCATAGATTTTCACGTTTAAACAAAACTGCAACTGCTTGCTTGGATGAGAGCAGCTAAATGTGTATGTACCTGTGCTCCTAGTGTGAAGACGTGTATCTGCTCGCAATCATCGCCATATGTAAACTAAGCGAGGCTTTCCTAAGAGATGTGGAAATAAACTCCTGGTTCTTTATTCTAGAAATAAAATCCATGTTTTCCTTCAGAACTTACACTGCAGTAAAACAAAGATGTTACTTTAGATAAGGAGTTTGGATGTTGACATTGTTAAAGAGTTTGTAATTGTTTGAGTGTGAGTGTATTGTAAAATGACAGCATCCTGGCCTCTACCTCCTGGGGGCCTCTAGTGACATTCCTTCAGAGACAGTGCTCCAGAGTCCCCCCCCCCCCCCCCAGATAAGGGGAGACTGCATTGCCTCAGTCGAGATTCAGTCTTTGAAATACTCTTCTTATTTCTAGACACTATGCCCTGCACTAGTTAAATAGATGTTCCTTTGAGGACAGTAGACAGACCTCATGTTTATTAGGTAAGGGTTTTTCTAGGGTGTCAGTTTTCCATCTTAATATACAGCTGCTGTTTATAATCAACTAATTGTGCTAATTAATGAGCCTGACTTAGTGGAAAGTGTTTATATGCAGTATGGCCTCCAATGTTTCAAGTTGATCTTCAGTGCCACCGCGTCTACCTTCCTCCAATTATAAAGTGCCATATTTCATAGAAACGTCCTTATGAAGGCCACTAGTTTAATGTGGGCCCCGAAGCAGTTGAAAGCAGTCTGCAGCAGCGTGTAAGTTCAGGAGCAGTGGCCCAAAGGAGCTGATGCACTTGCATTCATAAGGTCCAAAGAAACTGATTTTCAAAACACAAATTTTAAGTCCATTAACTTACTTTCTTGAAGTAACGACTTGTTTCCCAGTAATGTGGAAAACTTAAATGGTGACCTTTTTCATGCTTCCAAAGCAGATTGACAACAGCTATTCAAGTCAGGTCAACTATAATAGTGTTTGCTATTTTTCTAGAATTCTCTCAGGATCAGAGACAAAATGGTTTAAGGTGAATCTTGGTACCCCTGTTGGAATTTTGAAGACTGATGATGTTAGTTAGCAAAATGGCAGAACTGACACAAAGTATCTTTGAAAGAAGACCATTGAGGGAGTCAGTTTTGAAACTCAGTATGCTCAGAAGTAGTGTAAGCAGCTATGATAATTTTAATTGCCTTTTGCACATTAATGGGCTGTTGATGAGGTTAATTTGTCAGGAATTTGACCATAGAACAGCAACTGGCCTTGGTAACTTTGAACAGTTTCTTGCATAGTCGTTTTCTGCTTTTAAAATCTACATTTAGGGCTTCTAGATAGCTCTTGAGATACAGTCCTCCCAGAACTTCTTGAAGCTGAGTTTGGTCCTTCGGATCCACATGGTGGAGAGAGAAACAATCCTGTCAAGTTGTCTTCTGCTCTTCACATGAATGAATACCATCATGGCTTGTGTGCATGGACTCCACCTATAAAAATAAAATACATTTTAAAAATAAAATCTACACTTAAAACCATGTTTGCCACTTCATTCCAACATCAGATCTCCACGAAATAAAACCTCAGAAGCCCAGATGATCACCACTCCGAAAGTGTGTGCTGCCGTGGCTCTTACACAGCCTACATGTACATACTGAGAGTCAAACGGGAGCTCACAGAGCTCCGGCATGTGGTGCACATAAATACATCTGTACATGCATGCGTGCATACATACATACATACATACATACATACAATCGACACATAAAATGACTAGACATTAAAGAAAAATCCTGCTGCTGTTGCTGCTAAGGACCATGGGTGAGAGGCTCAGCCGCCTACAGGTACTAGTAAACAATGAGGTAGTGGGGGTGGGGGGAAGTTCCTGGTTTAGGGCATAGAGGCTCTAGTCTGTGGATCAGGGCAAGCATAAGAGCAACACACTGCATTATTGGCAAAAGCATAAAGGCATATCTGCATGGCAAGTCAGGAACCTGGTGTGACTAAATGGGAGTAGTGAGTCTGGGGTGGGTAGATGATGGAGACCTTGGATTTGACCTTGGATTTTTCTAGCAAACTAGAAAAAGGCTACAAAGCTCGTCGTCGGTGGGGTGGGTTTGCATTCAAAGAGGAACTGTCATTTAGAGTCTGGAAAGAATGTTAAGAGTTGCTAGTGAGGCAGGCAGGACATTGCTGGAGTACTGCACGGAGCTGTTAACTGAACTACAGTTTGGGGTGGGGTATGTTTTGGGGGGAAATCTATTCCCATCCCACTTAGGACCAGGATAAACAAAATACCATTTTGAGACCATGTTGGGTACTGCAGTAGAGGCCCAATGTCAAGTGAATCCCATCAGATCTAGACTTAAAATCCTACCACATCCAACCATGTTTTTGGTAGGTGAGCAAAGCATGCTGACATCCAACAGCTAATTCAGAAGGTTGATGCTAACAGCTTGCAGTCGAGCTGGGAGAAGGGTTAGACAAATACACTCCAGTAGAGTGCCAGGTGCCTATTACAGCATCACCCTGCTGCTAGTCAGCTCCTACTTGGCCACGTCTCTCACCTCCCTTCATCTCCATAGTCTAAACCACCTCGCCTTCCAAGGTACCCTTACCAGTTTCCTTTTAAACCAGTAGCACCGAGAAGTGTGGAAATTGGTTGTCTACATCGAATACTGTTTCACCAGTGTGTTTTGAGTATGCTTTTTTAAAAAATAAAACAATGGTCCCCCTGAGAACACCAGTACTTTGGATGTTTTCTAATATACTTAGGTACCTTCTTACATACCATCCCCATGAGTTTCGTTTTAATCTTTACCTTATTTCTTTTGTCCTAATTTTTTAGATATCCTAAATTGACCAATTAGAATGACATATGGATGGTCACAGTATTATAGACATAATGCACATATACATATGTATACTATATATGTATACTATAGTGATGGAGAGATAAAGGGAGGGAGATGAGGTAAAGTAGGTGCTGATGAGCAGGGTGATTGAAGGATTTTAATAGGCACCTACCTGGCACTCAAGTGATTAAAGCTAGCACATCATTACTTCCAACACTTCTTTGTGGAAATTCTGTCTTAGCCTTTTGAAACTTAATTATTAACGACAGTCATGTTGTACAGTAGGTCCCAAATATGTCTAACTGAAAACTATCCACTTCAAGCCAACCACTGCAAGCTATATTGGGCATTTCCATATAGTTATTTGAACTTACTTAAATTCCAAGACCTTCCTTGTGGTAATCTGAGTGAGAATGTCCCCCTAGAGGCTTAGTCATTTGAAGACTTGGTCCCCAGTTGGTGCTATTTGGAGAAGTTTAGATTTGGCCTCTTTGGAGAAAGTACGGCCAGTTGGGTAAGGCTTTGAAAATTAAAAACCTTGCTGGGCAGTGGTGGCACACGTCTTTAGTCCCAGCACTTGGGAGGCAAAGGCAGGTGGATTTCTGAGGCCGAGGCCAGTCTACAGAGTGAGTTCCAGGACAGCCAGGGCTACACAGAGAAACTCTGTCTCGAAAAACCAAAAATAAATAAATAAAATTAAAAACCTCCAGCCGCTTCCGGTTTGCTCTCTGCTTCCTGCTGTGGTTGAAGATGCAAGCCTTCAACTTCCTGCCATCATACCTGCCTGCTGCTGCCATGACTGCCATGCTCTGCCTCTCAACAGGCTCATCCTCTGAGCACTTGCCGTGGTGGGTTTTTTTTTTTGTGGTTTTTTGTTTGTTTGTTTGTTTGTTTGTTTTTTCGAGACAGGGTTTCTCTGTGTAGCCCTGGCTGTCCTGGAACTCACTCTGTAGACCAGGCTGGCCTCGAACTCAGAAATCCGCCTGCCTCTGCCTCCCAAGTGCTGGGATTAAAGGCATGCGCCACCACCACCCGGCGCTGTGGTGTTTTATATTGACAGAGAAGTAACTACTGCACTGTTCTGTCCATCAAATTCAGCCATTACCTCAGCTCCTGGGGAACTCAGAGGCCCACAGTCCATTTCCTCTTAGGTAGGACCTGCCTGGCTTCTTCTTGGTGTCATCAATCAGTTATTTGTTCTCTCGCTGGGTTACAGATGCCTCCTTTAAGTGTTACAACTTAATCATTCCCCTCCATACACAACTAAAACCGGTAGCCTCACATCACCAATGAAATGAAAGCCTTTATTTCCATTATTGTGGGGCTTGAAGGAAGCCCCGAGAGAGTCTACACGGAGCTGTTGAAGTCCCAAATGAGTGTGTATTAATGACAAAGGAACCATGGAAACTGGCAAAGTCTCCCCCAGGTCAGAGTCAGGGTATTGGCAAGGCCTTCCTCTCCTATGTGAGCACATGTTGACAGTGTATATAAAACTTACAATTGCAGCTTCTTCCTTCTGAATGACTAACCTGAGACTGCTCCCCAAGAGACTTCCCACCAAGACTTGCTAGCCCCTCCTGTGCTGTACCTAATAAAAGTACTGAGTTTCCACTTATGGGTGTTGGACACTGGTTCTTGCTTGAGAGCTGGCTTATGGGTCTAAATCTTCAATATCGGTTCTGCTACCCACAGTCAAATGTACCATAAGGAGACTGAAGGAATTGAAAGACAGGCAGAAACCCTGTGATCAAGACATCCATCCCTAGCCTATGATAAACTTGTTCATGTAGCAACAATGTCAGTGACTTTCTGCTGCTGAGATGTGGTGTCTGGTCATGTCCTTTGGTCAGGTTTTTGTGCTGTTTTTAAACTCATTACTAATGCTATTGATTACTACCTGCTTTGATTTTCATTGATTACTCTGATTACTATCTCTGAGAAACAGAACCAGTGGAGTGAATATATATGGAAAATATTTTAGGTCAGCTTACATGATACAGTCTAGGTAGTCTAACACTGGTTTTCTTCACACTGGAGAAGAGGCTGAGAACCCAGGAGCTGCTCAGTCCATGAGGCTGGACGCCTCAGCGTTCTCAGTGTGGTGCTGAAGGCCCGGAAGAGTCCTGAAGAGCCGCTAGTCTTTGGTCTATGTTGGAAAGCCAAAGAAGCTCGTGTAGGAGTGTAGCCGTGGCTGAAGCAGATGAACTTGCCAGCAAGATGGGAAGTAGAACAGGCTAAAAAGCAAAAGCTTTTCCCTTGGATCTCCCTATGTCTGGGCTGTGAGAAGCCAGACCAACCTAAGACTTTCTCAGAGGCCCTAATGCAACTACACCAGGACAATGGGAAGTCCCGAATGAGTGTGTATTAATGACACAAGGGCCACCTTACATCAGAACCATGGGAACTGGCAAAGCTTCCCTCAGGTCAGGGTCAGGGTCAGGACAAGTGTGGGCAGTGCTGCCCACAAGGTAGGGCCTCCTAGTTCAGTTAACCTAATTAAGAAAATCCCTCACAGGTGTGCCAAGATGCTCGCCTCTTAGTTGATTCCAGATCCAATCAGTAGGCAACCACATTTAACCATCACAGACGGCTGCCCACAGATGATAAGTAGATCTTTGCTTCTACACAACGACCAAGACTCTGAATGGGATTTCTCTTTATGAGTCCTATGACTTCCAAGCTTTGCATAAAGGCTGCTTCGCTCTTCAGAAGACTGAAACTCATGAGCCTGGACAAAGGGTGAGAAGCGATACTCCTTGTCCACCACCATTAATAACAATGAGACTGAAATTTTTTTTTGTTTTTCGAGACAGGGTTTCTCTGTGTAGCCCTGGCTGTCCTGGAACTCACTCTGTAGACCAGGCTGGCCTCGAACTCAGAAATCCGCCTGCCTCTGTCTCCCAAGTGCTGGGATTAAAGGCATTCGCCACCAACGCCCGGCTGAGACTGAATTCTATGCCACATTAAATAGTGGGGTCTCAGATAATCTTGTTTTATTACTCAGTATTTGTACCTAGAGAGAAAGTTCAATGGGTGAGAGTCATTGCTGTTCTTCCAGAGGATCTGGGTTCAATCACTGGCATTCACATGATGGCTCACAACCATTTATAACTCTAGCCCTTGCATATCTGATGCCCTCTTCTGGCTTCCATGGGCATGAGACACACATGTTGGATGTAAATAAAATAGCATAGACAGAATTTTTTTTTTAAGTTTAAATTATAAAATTTTATGGTGCCTTAGTTCTGAAGTTAGCCATGTTTTTGGAAGAAGAGTCAATCAGAACTGAAGAAAGAAAAAAAAAAGAAACTGTAGACATCTTAAAATTTTCTGAGAGTGTTAATTTCTCTATGATTCCAAAGAGAATAGTGAGGAACAGAAAAGCAAAGGAATAGAAAGCGGGGCTAGAATTTTATTAGAGAAGAGCATATGTAAGGCTAAGTATATGTTATGGCTCAATGAATTATCAAAAAGAGAATACATGGAACCATCACTCTAGTCAGAAAATATCACTAATCAGCACTCTGCTTAGTCCTTGTTGCTCACCGTTTTGTCCTGTTGGTGAGTACACACCAGGACCAAGGCTTTGGGACACATACTCCCTTTGTGGGCCAGTCAATAATTTACATATTGCCTGTATACCTATAACTCTGAAATTGTCATTATTAATTTCTCCATTCATTTCTTTTCCCCTGAACCAGAGTTGTGTAGAGCCAACTACCTGGTTGGCATCATCATCTTGATATCTTACAAGCATCTCCAGTTTGATGACACAAAACTGAATTCTTGACTCTCCCTTGTCATGTGTGATAGAGTCATCCTTCTAACGACAGGTCCAGAGGCTTCATGTCATCGTGAACTCCTCTCATCGTCTCACAGAACATATGCAATTTATGAAGCATCCTTTGCCTTCTAAGAAACATCCAACATTCTGACCACTTCTCAGTATCTCTATTGACACCAGTCTAGTTGGTTTTATGACCTGGTCTGCCTGGGTTTGGTAACTATTTCCCAGCTCTCTTTACTCTCCTACAGGCTATGTTAATCCCACGGGCCAAGAATAAGAGCACTATCACAGTTTTTTACCCAAATTTGAAACAAGCTTTATTAAATACTGGCCAGGACAATGGACAGTGGCCAGGTCCACACCCAGGATTCCCAGAAAATGGTTTGAATTATTTTGGTCCAGGTCTAACAAAGGCAAAACCCACAAGGCTACATACTTCCCATCTTTGTCCAATCAGGGGCAAGAATGTATGCTTCCTGCCTATATACCTGCTACCTATGTGCAGCTGGGGCAACCAACCTTGTTTACGGAAACAAAAACACATGTCTTATTATCTTACATGAACAATAACCACCAGTGTTAGTATTCTGTCTAAACTCCACCTCCACAGTTATCTGGCAACACCCAAGTATGCTCCTCCCCACAGTCACCTGGCAACAGCCAGGTAGACCTGCCCACTAGAAAAGGGGCTGCTTGCCCCTCCCTCTCTCTCTTGCTCTCTCGCCCTCTTACCCTCATGATCTCTTGATCTCTTGCCTGTAGCTTCTCTTTCCCCTCCCCTCTTCCCCCTCTGTCCACATGGTCACGGCTGGCCTCCACTCCTCTACCTCTCTGCTCTCTCTCTCTTCTCTCTTTCCCCTGCCATCTTCTCCCCAACCTTTGCCCTCTGTCCTAAATAACCCTTCCCGTGGAACCGTCTGGTCTGCTATGGTCTGTTCCAAGCTACCCATCGAAATCTAACACCCAACATTCCAGGAAGTTATCTGTCCTTGGGCAAGTGGGGCTTCCAGTTTTATCTGTCTTTGAGCAAATGGGGCTTATGGGTTAGAGGCATTTTTGTTTGATAGATCTCTTAAGCACAGCAATTTAATCTTAAAACATAACTTTAGCCCCCATATCCAGTCTCAGCAGAGGAATTAGAGTGAACTTTTAACATGTGAATCTGGTTATACCACTCTACAGCCTAGAGCCCTCAATTTTACTCAGAAAAGGAGACCCCTTCCTATCGCTTACAAGTTCCTCCAGGATCTAGCTGTCCATTTACTGTTCTGACTTAAGCTACCTGGCCACTATTCACTTGACTGTAAATCTTCTAGCCTCCTGGTTGTTACCCTGTGGTGCCAGGCACACTCCCACCTGAAGACATTTGCATTGGTTCCTCCTTTGCCTGGAATGCTGTCCTCCAAAAGAGCTCTGTCTCAGGCAGACCGCCTTGATCATTCCTTCTAGCTTAGATGTCTTTCCTCAAACTAATCCTTTCCTTTTCGGCTCTTTATGCCTGCCCTACTTATTACATAACAATCTTCACCACCTTAGAACGCACAATTATTAGCTGTGATTGTAAGTTCCTTATCTGTGTCTTCCCTACAAAACTAAATGTCCTTGTGCAGTAAAGCAAAAGGAAAAGAAGAGGAATCACTGGAGAGACGCACAGACTCTCTGGGTTCCTTTATCTGAGAGAGAAGAACAAGTTTGTTTTACACAAGTGTGGTGTGCTTCCAGGGCAGAGCGGGTGGGGAGAGGAGTTACCTGGAGAGTCCAGTCTTATCTAGAACTTTCGATAAGGATTGAGCTTCCTTGGGAACACACTTCTCCCAAAATAGCACAGAAAGGCCCTTTCCCTCGGGCTTTCAGATTGCCTGGCCACTTTCCTAAAAGATGTTTGACCTCCAAGGTGAGGATTAACTGAGTCACAGGCTGGCCTCGAATTTACATTTGTCCTTGAAAGATTTACAGCCATTTATATAGGACACAAAACCTCCAAGTGGGCAGAGAGTCTTAGGTACTGACTTTGTTGTAGCGTCCATGTATAAGACATACGTGATAACATACTCCACAAATGTTGAGTGAGTGGATGGGTGGCAACATGAACACATAACTCCCAAGTCTCTAGATAATTACAGATGGCAGTGTCGTGTGTGTGATTCTTAGACATAGACATGTTCCTTGTGGTAGCTCCGCTTGAGGCTGTTGCTTTTACATGGGAGACTTTTTAGTTGAGAAGTCCCTGTTCTTGTGAATCGGTGATCGCTTCATAGCAGTTCAACAGCAAACTTTTAGAAAGGATATCTGAGAAAAAGAAAGGGTTTATTAGGCTTACATCTCCAGGTCATAGTCCAACATTGGAGGAAGCCAAGACGGGAACTCAGACAGGCCAGGAACCTGAAGGCAGGGCCTGATGCAGAGGCCATGGAGGGGTGCTGCTTACTGGCTTGCTCATCATGACTTGCTCAGCCTGCTTTCTTATAGAACCCAGGACCATCAGCTTAGGGGTAGCACCACCTACAATGGACCCTCCACCATCAATCATTAATTTGAAAAATGCCCTACACCTGGATCTTATGCAGGTCCTTTCTCAAAGGTTCCCTCCTTTCAGATAACTCTAGCTTGTGTCAAGTTGACATAAAACTATCCAGCACTTATGTGGTGAAACAGGTTAGAAAACAGCCTTGTACAACAAATATCTGCCATAAATGTTGGCAATAGCTGGAAGATATAGCTTGATAGTATCTGTTTGCAAGGCTGTTGGCTTTTATGAGTGCTTCGGGGTCACTTAAGATCATTAAAATGACTTCTCGCCCTGTAAGGCTCTGTTAAAGATTTCTGTAAAGTCTCTCTCATTCCATTCCCATGTCGTGTTTTCTATGCTTCTCAATAAATACAGAGCAAAGCCCTCTGCTAGAGGCAGGCAGACACAGGGACAGTGAGGCATCAGCCAACATTCAGGAAGGCAGACATAACAGACCAAAGATAGGCCAACAATCCCATAGACAAGATTATAGAGAGAAGTAAAGAGTTCAAATTTGAGCTTACTCTTGGTCAAACTGATGAAAGAAGTCTGTGTTTCGATGCGTCTGAGGTTGTCTTTGATGTGTTAGTCAGTAAAAAATTGGTTCCGGCATATTATTTTAAGAAACATTGCAATGAATATTCTTATACTAACTGATAGGAATCCTTCTTGATGCAGACACCCCCACCCAAAGAAAACATTTAGCTTTTAAGATTAAAAGAGTTCATTTTAGTAAGTGATTTGTCAATCATATGCTCTTTTCTATCTTTTTTGGAGTTTTGACCATGTTGAAATGTTCTCACTAGGACTGGAGAGATGGCTCAGCAGTTAAGAGTATTGGCTACTCTTCCAGAGGTCCTGAGTTCAATTCCCAGCAACCACATGGTGGCTCACAACCATCTGGAATGGGATCTGATGCCCTCTTCTGGTGTGTCTGAAGAGAGCAATGGTGTACTCATATACATAAAATAAATATTAATTAAAAAAAAAAAAAAAGAAAAGAAAAAGAAAAATGTTCTCACTAGAACCGGTTCACATTTGGATAGGTACTTCATTTTTCAAGGTTCTAAACACGTTCTATAACTAAGTTTCCAAACTCCCTTCAAATGTTTGGAGAGGCAGAATTGGCGTGTCTTTATAAGCTTACAGAGTTTTAGCAGACTAACAGATACATTAATACTACTAGTATGGACTGCAAGAAAGTTGAAACAAAACAGCTCACAGGACACACAGGGCTCCTATAGTCCAGTTTGAGTCTCCAGTGTAGCAAAGGACAAGTCTTTTTTTTTTTTTTCTCATGTTATTTGGTAATTAAAAAAATAAACACCTAAATATATTTCCCAACTCTATACGGCCATGTTGATTCAGATATGTCAAAATGACCCACTTTTAATTTTTTTTTGTCCTGAGACTACTTGTGTCTGTCTGGCTTTCTCTTTATTTTTCTCTTTCCTCCCTAACCTGATGGTTCCTAACTTACCCCTCCACCACCTGTTTGTTTCCTTTAATATGCAAAGGACAATGATCTCACAGTTAGAACAAAGCCAAACCCTGACCCCCACATCCTCCTGGTTTATTTTCATAGAAAGTAATGAGATTTCAGAATTGGAGGGTGGAAGCTCAGAGAGCCTGGTGCTGAGGCTTATCCTTCCTGGTTGCACGCCCCAGCCCATCTCTCTGTGCCCCTCAGTTCTATTGCAGGAATATTCCTCAGTCACATCTCCTGACGATGTTTGAGACACTGAAGAAGAGAGTTGAAAACTGGTTAATTTTGAATTCCTTAGAAACAGTCAAAACCCACTTCATTTTATTACTTCTGAATGAGAGTGAATTAAAATACGTTAATAGCTGCTTACAGACCTAGGTCTAATTGCCCTGCCGGCCTTGTGAGATTAATTACGAGTTCAGAGCTGTCATGACATTCTCTGGTCTGGAGGCTCTGAACTGGTGCTGGCTGGGTTTTTGACCCCTGTTGGAAAGGTTTTGAAGTTGAAGGGAACAATTTGTCTACCACTACCTCCTTGGGGAGTTCCTCTCCTTGCAATTTATTTTGATGGGGGTTCATAAGGATGGGTCTCTTAGATTTATGAGAGCAGAGTATTGGTTTCCTAGTTTCTATGCACAAGGACAGAGATACTGAAAATAATTACGATAAAAAAATCTTTAGATAGAGATATTACAGACAATTTAAAACAATTTGTTTGATTCATGAAATGCCTCAAGTCTTTTCTATGAGCCTGGCACTTTTACAGAATGGAGACACAGGACCCGACTTAACAATAGTGATTATAGTCGGGCAGTGGTGGTTCACGCCTTTAACCCCAGCACTTGGGAGGCAGAGGCAGGTGGATTTCTGAGTTCGAGGCCAGCCTGGTCTACAGAGTGAGTTCCAGGACAGCCAGGGCTACACAAAGAAACCCTGTCTTGAAAAACCAAACCCCCCCCCCAAAAAAAACAAAAAACAAAAAAGAAAACCAAAAGCAAAAACCAGTAATTATATAAGGAATTTAACACTTACATCGTTGGAAATAAGTGCTCAGAAAACTAAAACAGAGGGAGAATCAGATGCTGCTTTACTTTTTGTTTCGTATGTGCCTGGGAAGTAACACGTGTATATCCATCCATACATGTGTGGGTGCAAGAAGTGTTTGGAGGCCGGAGGTTGACATCAGGTGGATTTTTCTCCCACTCTCTAATTTCTATTGAGACGGGGGTCTCTTACTGAGCCTTAGAGCTTCTGAGTTTGGCTAGACTGGCTGGCCATGAGTTCTGAATATCCACTTCTTTCTACCTCCCCACAGCAGCAGAGTTCCAGATTCCATCTGGCTGTGCCCGTGTTGTTTCTTTGTTTGTTTTGAAACAGCATTTCTCTGTGTGACAGCTCTGGCTGTCCTGTAACTCACTCTGTAGACCAGTCTGGCCTTGAACTTACAGAGATCTGCCTGTTTCTGCCTCCCAAGTGCTGGGTTTAAAGGTAAGTACCACCACCGCCCGGCTTTATGCCCAGAATTTTCACATGAGTATTCAGAATCCCAACTTGGGTCCTCATGCTTTTGAGGCAAGTACTTAAACTTGGAGCTATCTTCCTAGAACAGCGGTTCTCAACCTTTCTAACACTGTGACCCTTTAATATGGTTCCTCATGTTCTGGTGACCCCCCAACCATAAAATTATTTTTTTTTTTTTTTTTTTTTGGTTTTTTGAGACAGGGTTTCTCTGTGTAGCCCGGGCTGTCCTGGAACTCACTCTGTAGACCAGGCTGGCCTCGAACTCAGAAATCCGCCTGCCTCTGCCTCCCAAGTGCTGGGATTAAAGGCGTGCGCCACCACCGCCCGGCTCATAAAATTATTTTGTTGTTACTTCATAACTATAATTGTGTTGCTGTTATGAATCATAATGTAAATATATCATATACAGGATAGCTGACATGTGACCTCTGTGAAACTGACGTTTGAACCCAAAGGATCACACCCCACATGTTGAGAACCACTATCTGACACTCTATCATGCTCCTTAAAAGGACAAGGGCCTAAGTAATAAGGCGACAAACCATCAAAGAATTGAGAGAAGGCGTGTCCTTGAGGATGAAGAGAATTTTAATCAGAGGACAGAGAAACAGCAAGAACAAAGGCTCTGGTGTGACAGCAAGCAAGTGTGCTCAGAGATGAGCAGGGAAGCCAAAGATAGAGGAAGTGAGGGGAGATGGAGGAAGTGGGGGGAGATGAAGGAAGTGGGGGGAGATGGAGGAAGTGGGGGGAGATGGAGGAAGTGAGGGGAGATGGAAGAAGTGGGGGGAGATGGAGGGAGTGAGGGGAGATGGAAGAAGTAGAGGGAGATGGAGGAAGTGGGGGAAGATGGAGGGAGTGAGGGAGATGGAGGAAGTGAGGGGAGATGGTGGAAGTAGGGGGAGATGGAGGAAGTGAGGGGAGATGGAGGAAGTGAGGGGAGATGGAGGAAGTAATAAGAGATCTCTTTTCCTGATTCTCTACAGAGGAAGAGTTTGAAGCAGGAGAGTCATTAAGAGTGTGTTGGTTTGAATGAGAAATGTCCCCCAAAGGTGGGACACTTGGTCCTTGGTGGGTGATGCTGTTTGGGGTAATCACAGAACTTCTAGGAGGTGAAACCTTGCTGAAGGGAGTATGTCCCTGGAGTGGGCTCTGAGTATTGGTAACCTGGTTGTACTTCCTGTTCTCTCTTCTCTGTTTCCTGTGTGCTGATGGAATATGACAGCCTGCTTCCTGCGCCTACGACACGCTCCCTGCGTGTTCCAGTGTCTTCTCCACCATGATGGGTTCTTTCTCTCAAAAGCCAAAGGAAACCGTTACTTTGCAAACTTGGCTTTTGACAGTGTGTTTTATCACAATGACAGAACAGTAATTTGTGCAGAACTTGATGCCGAGAATCATTGTTTCCCTGATAGACTACGTGATTTTCAACCTTTGGAATATTTTATGAAATGTTGATTTGGAAAAGCCATCGAGTGCTCTGCACAGAGCTTAAGGGTTCATTCTTGTGCAAGCTTAGGAGTTAGTGGTGTTGAGAGAAATGAGGACAGCAGTGGCCCCACCCATGAGGTGCCAGAGGAAAGCAAAAGGACTCTTTAGGGTCTAGCCTTGGGGGCGTGTTTTGTGATACTGTGGCTAAAGATCTGGCTGCATTCTGCCCATGTCCTGAGGATTTGTGTGAGACAGAACTAAAAAATAATGGAGTAATGTCTTTAGCAAAGAAAAACCTCAAGATAGCATATCATGGAGTCTGTAGAATAATAGTTACTGATTGCTCTTCGTTTTACAATGAAAAAGAGCAAGTGTAGCCGAAAGAAAAAGATGTAGAGTTTGGAGATGAAGAGAGCGCTGTGAAGCCTAAGATTGTACTTGGTCTGGCCCCACACCCCTGCTGCCCTGTCTTCTCCATGACGGGCCAGATCCATCTGGAACTGTAGGCCTAACTTTCTCTGTCATTTGATTTTTGTCAGAGTGTCACAGCAACAGGAAAACCGCAACAGGAAAGTAACCAATACAAGGAACCCGTGGTAATGCTACTGGTAAGAGGCGCTGGTTCCCTGATCCAGAGTAGTTGAGCTATGGATGCTGGGAAACGGTCAGGTTCTGGATCTTTGGTGAAGACTGGCTTGCCTGTGGGTTGTCTGAGAAGCATGAGACAACAACAAAGGACTCCTGACTCACGTTTTCTCAGGTTAATCTTCGTTCTCATTCACATTATCACTCGTTCACATTTATTCAGTACTTTAAATTTTTCAGTATGGCTAGGGATCGGGGGTGGCACATACCTTTAATCCTAGCACTTGGATCTTCATGAGTTCAAGGCCAGCCTGCTCTACAGAGTGAGTTCCCTGGATAGCCAGGGGTACTCATAGAAACCCTGTCTTGAAAAACCAAAACCAACCAATCAAAACCTTTCAGTATGACTCTCTTATACATTATTATTTTTTAGATGAATTTTCTATAGTACAGAGTGGAGAATCAGAGTTAATTTTTCATGCTTTTTTTTTATTGTTTGGGAGCTAAGCTTTTTAAATTATTATTATTTCGGTCTTTATTTTTGGCTGTTTCATTGCTTGAAGAGATTTAAGCATAGACATTGTTAGTTAAGCTTATAGTGGTGAGAAAGGGAAGCAGATGTCTTCTGATGTCACCTATATTTTATAAATAAGTACAGTAATCACTAAGTGAGAGATTGTTTCATATTTAGTTTAGCAAGGATCAAACAAGTTAACATACACAGCGAGTTCAGACCATTGTCTGGCACATGTGAGCTCTACTTAGCACTAACAATCATGATGCCTGTTGCTTAGGATTTGGAGTTTGTAGTCCATAGTGTCTTCAAATTGACAACTTTAAGAAGCCAGGACAAGAAAGCAAGCAAGAAAGCAAGCAAGCAAGGCTGGAAAAGAGCAAAGATATAAAAGCAAGAAAAAACCTGCACTGTATCTGGAATTAATTACTTGCTGTGGTCAGACATTTACTTCTGAAGCATTTAGGAGTCACATCAGTGGGGAGTACTGGACTGGGCAGATGCTCTGTCGGTAGAGTACTCGCCCTGTGAGTATGAAGATTTGAGTCTGGATGCCCAGAACACATGTAAAGGTGCACATCGGCAGTCCCTGTGCTCCTGCAGTGAGATGGGAAGCAGAGACAGGGGAATGCCTGGAATCTCAGTCTCCAGCTAGCCAGCCATATCCAGAATGGACAAGAAGAGACCCTGTCTCAAACACAGAGGTGCAAAAACCAACATCCAACATCTAACCTTCACATACACAATATGGTAGGCATCTGTCTACATTAAAACACGTGAACACACACAGATTCTTTTTTTTTTTTTTTTTTTTTTTTTTTGGTTTTTCGAGACAGGGTTTCTCTGTACAGCCCTGGGCTGTCCTGGAACTCACTCTGTAGACCAGGATTGTCCTCGAACTCAGAAATCTGCCTGCCTCTGCCTCCCAAGTGCTGGGATTAAAGGTGTAGCGCCACCACCACCCGGCAACACAGATTCTTTTTAATTTTAAAAAAGGAGAGATGGCTCAGTAGCTAAGAGCACTGACTGCTCTTCCAGAGGTCCTGAGTTCAATTCCCAGCAACCACATGGTGGCTCACAACCATCTGGAATGGGATCCGATGCCCTCTTCTGGTATGTCTGAAGAGTAATGTGAAATAGAAATAATCAATTGAAAAATAGACCACAAATAAAACATTCTGATGATCATGGTCTGACAGGGTAAATACATGGAGATTTCAATAAGGTTGGGTTAACTTAAATATTGTACAATAGCCAAACTAATATGACCGAATGTCGTATAAGTCTATTCCTGATAAACAGCTTATTCAAAATAGCTTAAATCATTCCTTCCACATTACAGTTGTAGCCAGTATGGAACAAATGCGATCTTGTGGATCCGGCACCTGAGCTACGCTGGGCTAGGATCACCAGATCATACAATAGCAGATTATGTGGAGGTCACAGTAGAACATAAGTCTGGTTATCAGCACCCACAGGTGTTCAAACATCTGATATCTGAAGCCCTTTTCTAGTTCTGAAGTAAGAGCTTTACATAAGACTGATACAAATGAGCGCAGACCTAGCATGAACATCTGCTAGGTTAAATAAGGTTTTGATATTGTCTTAGGATCATTCCTGGGAGCTGAATGAGTAACCAGGCGTTACTTCAACAACTGCTTCTCACTCACAGGCTGCTGTTACAGGTCTGGGTCTAAGCAGTTCACCAGTCTGACCACGACATTTATTCAAACAAAGAAGAGTCTTTTATTTGGATTCTGGCACCAGAGCTACGCCTGGACTTGGAATCCCCAAATGCAGTGCAGAGACACATTATTCTGGGGGTTACACAGGCAAGAGAACCCATAAAGCTGTGTTCTGCTTATGGGCAGGCACACATCCCAGTCAGGTTACGTCTATTTAGCAAACAGATATCTGATTATCTTGAGCAAGCAACCTTTGTGACCATTATCTATCTGCATAAACAAGAGTTTCTTAAAGTTGTACAAAGACTGGCAACACGAAACAGCCCTCAGCATTCTGAGAAGCTATCTGTCCTTGGAGGTGGACTTACAGTTAAGGACATTTTGATTTTAGGCTTTAGGCACAATAATTGAAACTTAATGCATCATGTTAGTTATCATTTGCCCTGAGATTGGTTTACACAAAGCAGTTTATCAGCCAAACTGGGACATCTTTAAAACTAGTAAGAGTTATTATAAAGAAATTTTTATTCTTGAAGTACACCCTTATTAACCAACAAACCAACCAACCAACCAATAGGTTTTGATGTCATTGTTGAACATTTAAAAGCATCTCTCAAAATCTCTTAAAGTAAATATGTTGTATACCTGAATATTTAGAAAATACAAGTATAATAATTATTCCTGAACCCTATTTTAACTAGTTAGTTGGTGTAATGTTTTATATTGATGGTCAACTTGACAGGGTCTGGAATCACCTTGGAGAAAATTCTCTGGATGTGTCTGTGAGACGCTTTCTACATTAGGTTCACTGAGGTGAAAAGACCTACTACCTACAATGTGAATACTGCCGTTCGTGGGCTGGGCTCTTAAACTACATTAAACGGAGAAAGGAGCCGGGCAAGCATTCCTTACTTCCATTCCCTTTCCGCAGCAGACCCCGTGTAGCCAGCTGGACACCTGTCCTTGACACCCTGTCTTGCTCCCCAGAACACCCTGTTTCCGGTCAAAGTCTAAATCAAAATAAACCCATATTCTGTTAAATTTATTCTGGTTAGATTTTGATTGTAGATAGTAACAAGAAAAGCAGAGAATTTAAGACATGGAGAGAAGGTTCAGCGATTATAAGCACTTGTGACTCGTGACGAGGACCTGAGTTCAGTTCCCAGCACCTACATGGCAGCTCACAACCAACTATAGTTCCAGTGAAGGGTCCTAGGGGCTTTGACCAACCTTACAACCACCTTCCTCAGGTCAAGGCTAGGCCAAGTTCCATTCTCCATCCATAGGATCATTTTTGAGTAAGAAATTCTCAGAATGTACTGACTTATAGTCACCTGACCCTCTGGAAAGTCCCAGGTAGAGTTCAATGCTTGCTTGACCAATAGATTTAACATCAATATGGTTAGTCCAATAAGTTTGAACTGTAACCTTGCTGATGTAACCTGTGTTAGCATTTCTGTCTAAACTCCACCCCCACAGTTACCTGGCAACAGCCAGGTATGCTCCTCCCCACAGTTACCTGGCAACAGCCAGGTAGGCCTGCCCACTATAAAAGGGGCTGCTTGCCTCCTCCCCTCTCTCTCTTGCTCTCTTGCTCTTGCCTGTAGCTTCTCTCTGCCCCTCACCCTCTCTCCACGTGGTCATGGCCAGCCTCCACTTCTCTCCTCTCCTCCTTTCTTCCCATCTCCTTCCGCTTCTCTCCCTACCTTTGCCCTCTGCCCTGAATAGACCCCCACCCCTTGGAACTATTTGGTCTGGTGTTGTCTGTTCTAAGCTGTGCACTAAAGTCCATCAACCTGTGCCCCTAAAAAGTATAAAAATTGCTTGTAATAGCCATTCGGGGTCGCCTTCTAGTAACCCTCCTTGAGGGACTTGATTGAGGGTCGATCCCATGTGCTGGAAAATAAACCCCTTGCTTTTGCATCAATCAGCATCTCCATGTCTCACTGGGGCATCTCGAAGTACCATTGACTGAGGGTCAGGGTCTTACACCAAGAGATCCAATGCTTTCTTCTGACCTCTGCAGGTGCCATGTGGTATAGAGACATACATGCAGGCAAAACATCCCACACATAAAATACAATACAATAAAATAATAAAACCAAGAAAATTAAAACTAAAACTTTACATTTTCTTGAAATTCAAAACAAAATAAAACAATACAATACAATACAATAAAATAATAAAACCAAGAAAATTAAAACTAAAACTTTACATTTTCTTGAAATTCAAAACAATATTTTTTTTAAACGGAAGTTTAAGTGTTGTGAACTGTTCGCCTGTGGACATGATACGACTGTTACACGTAAACTCGGAGCAGTTCTCCTTGAAAAAAAAAATGAAGTTGATGAGAAAAAGGTGTGTGAACAACTTTAAAGCTGCAGACTATAAGAAAGGGACTCATCCAGGAAGGGTCTAACTTGTGAGACTAGACATTGAGCTGGCGGTGTTGGCACACACCTTTAGTTCAGCACTCGGGAGGCAGAGGCAAGCAGATCTCTAGGAGTTCAAGACCAGCTTGGTCTACAGAGTGAGTTCTAGGACAGTTTGTGCCTACACAGAGAAACACTGTGAGAGGGAGAGAGAGAGAGACAGATAGACAGAGAGACTGACACACAGAGAGAAAAAGACAGAGGAGACAGACAGAGAGACAGAGAGTACAAATTGCCATGGCCTGTAGAGCCATAGGCATCCCGGGACCAGGACAGGAGGGTAAAGGTAGATTCAGGTATGAATATTTTTTGTTTTTTCCCACTGCTGTTTATATATTGTTTATCTAGTTTCTAAAGATAACTACTAAAGTTGAGTCTAAGCAAACATTCTCTGTGACTCTCTTATCTGAATTTTAATTCTGCATTTTCCTGCCCTTGTAGCACTGTTTTGCCCCAGAGGACATTCCTTTCAGGCTGTAGGTCTTGTCTTGTGTCATGCCCACAGAAATATGTTGTCATATACCCTCCGCCATCGTATGAACACAGTCTTCTGGGTCTTACATATCTGGTCAGGATTTCTGCTTGAGAAAGAAATTATAGACCGTCCAGACTCTGACAACAAACTCTTTTGAAAATAGGAAGAGGTTGCTTGCCCCACACACTCTTCATCTCAACAAGACAGCGTAATGTGACGCTACTATGAAAGGCACAATAAGATGGGGGTCCTTGGAGGCTTGTGCTGAGACCTCAGAAAGCTTCTGGGGTCAGGTCATGTTCGGTATGATCAGATTCCTTGCAAAGAGGCTCTGAGGGGCCACCTCATGACGCTGTGACGGGGAAGCCCAAGTTGAAATGGAGACCCAGGATGTTGGAAAACCAAGGATCACGAGAGAGATCCACCGTAGAAAGCTGCAGGCCTGGAGTGGCCCAGATCACAAGAGAGGCCCGTCTGCTCAAGATAATGGAACTCCGGTAGGCTGCTGGGAGTTATCGGAGGCCAATGGTGCAGGGTTGATACCTTGGTCAAAGCAGTCAAGTCTCACAAACAAATCTACTATTTGGACAAATACGACCACGACAGGAGTTCGAGTACAGGTTAGTGCAGGTGCAGGTACTATAGCCAGGAATGTCATGTTGCCCAAGGACATCGTCAAGCAGGTTCCTAAAACCCATTTGATGTCTGAATCTGAGTGGAGAAATTTCCCGGCGTCCAGCAGAGTCAGGAATGAGTCCACTCTATGATCCACGAACCAGAACCTCACATCTTACTGTTCTGGAGGCTACTACCCAAGAAGTCAAAGGAATGAAGCCAGGAATCACCTTTTGGCCTGGAGCTTTACACAGCTGTCCTCAGTCCCTACCATCTTGATGACAGCGTGACCATGTTGCTTTCTTATTTGTCACTTTGATGATATATATGTAACGGATACACTGTTTGAATGTGCTGGTATCTGCTTTGCTTCTGGAGTTGAGCCACCAGTACCACAGCCCTGTTGGATGAATGTGACCTCAAAGCCCTAGTGTGCCGGATATCCAGGAGCCCATACTTGCCAGAAGCATGTGAAGTCAGATCATGGCTGTCGCATGGATGTGTGAATTTATTGTTGTGGTTTTTTATACTGGATATGGTATTTACGATGACTTATAGATTTATGTTTAATGTATTGGAAACTTTTCATTTTATCTGACAAATCTCTTCCACGTTACAAGCCCTGATTAAAGGAAGTTTTTTATAATCTTAAAAAAAAAAAAAGATAGTGGAACTCTAGGGGTGAGGCTACCGGAGTCCGTTGGAGCTCAGGTGATTCAGTTTTGAGTCCCTGATTTGGTATTTGCCTTCTGGGGTTCCAGTCTTGCTTTTACTAGTTATAACCTGATTTGCTCCTTTTAGAATGAAAATGTTTTTCCATGCTATGGTATGTTGAAAGAATGCAACCTTGGTTTTTTTTTTTTTTAAAATATTCTTATTTATTCTTTGAGAATTCCATTTATAGATACAATGTATTTTTGATCATAGACACCCTCTAATCTACTCCTCCTCAACTCCTCCTGGTCCCTTCCCCCAAGTCTGCCTTCCAAAATTTTGTCTCACTTAAAAACAAATAAACAACACACAACAACAAAAAACCCAAAACAGAACCAACCAAACAAAAACAAACAAAAATCTGTATACAATTATACAACTGGTACATCTTGACGGGGTTGTTATTACAACTCACAGGGCTTACAGTTAGATATGACTTCTAAAGTCTTTCCTCCTCCAGTAGCCTGTTGGCATCTTCTAGCACTTACGATAGTTAGCAAAGAGAAAGAGTCAGAACTGGTACCAGTTTGATTTCTCCATGTGCTGTGATCCGAGCGTGTGGTGTCTTCAGCAATAGGGTCTCCATTAAAATTCAGCTCTGGTAGTGACCAAAGCTTGTATTGCTTTGGGAGCCTGTGAGAACCACTGACCACAATGAAGGGAGATATTCCATACCTGGCCCTGGGGTTTTTGTGTGACAACCTACGACATCTGGGAGAAGCATTATCCCCAGTACTCATATAGGATAATTGAATTGTGTGGTGTGTGTGGTGTGTGTGTGTGTGTGTGTGTCTTGGAACTAGCTTTGTAGACTAGACTGGCTTCAAACTCACTAGGATGCACTAGGATTAAAGGCCTGGGCTACCACTCTCAGCTAAAGTAGAGTTTTCACATGGCTTTTTCAAACAACATAGTGTGTGCTATTACTCCTTCACATACGCACAGAAACGTACAAAAAACACAGCACCCCAAAGGAACATGTGGGTATCAGAAGACAGAAGAGCACCATGGGAGTCCATTTAGTCAGTGCGGTCCCAGAAGCCATATATCTCTACTTACTAGGGCAGGACCACTGGGGTTGTTGCGACAGAGGGGCAGGAATCTTGATGGCCACAGGTACAAGTTTTCTTGAGTCTCAGGAGATACTCTGCCCTTGCTACTAAAAACTATAGGAGTTTTGATGTTGCACTGAATGCATTCTGAATTATAAGACGGCCACAAACACATGGAGGAAAGAGGTGGAAGGAAGGTTATGTCTTTAAATAATGTTTGGGGGTCGAACTGACAAACACTGGACTTGGGATGGATTGTCTTGTCAACAGAGTCTGGAATTACCTTGGAGAAAAAAATCTCTGGGCGTGTCTGTGCGATATTGTCTACATTGGGTTAATTGAGGCAGAAACACTCTCTTTAAATTTGAGTGGCACCACTCCTTGGGCTGAGGAGGAGGAGGAGAAGGAGGAGGAGGAGGAGGAGGGGGAGGAGGAGGAGAGGAGGAGGAGGGAGGAGGGAGGAGAGGGAGGAGGAGGAGGAGGAGGAGGAGGAGGAGGAGGAGGAGGAGTGAGAGGGGGAGGAGGGGGAGGGGAAGGAGAGGGAAAAGAATGAGAAGAGGAAGAAGGAAAAGAAGAAGAAGAAGAAGGAGAGGGAAAAGAATGAGAAGAGGAAGAAGGAAAAGAAGAAGAAGAAGAGGAGGAGGAGGAAGAGGTGGAGGAGGAGGAGGAGGAAGAGGAGGAGGAGGAGAAGAAGAGGAGGAGGAGGAAGGAAGCTACCTGAGTACTAGCTTTCTTCACTTTTCCTCCCTGACTACAGATGCCATGGAAGGAGCTGAAGCTGTGTCCCTGTTGTCCAGCCTTCCCGGCTGGGATGGAGGAACTGTCCACTCACACTGTAGCCAATATAAAGCCTCTCTGAAACTGCTTCCTGTTAGTATTTGGTCACAGAAGCAAGAAAAGTGATATATACAGTTGGTTTTGCCTCTGAAACTGTGACTATTTCCCCCCTCCCCACTCCTTCCTCTTTCCTCTTCCTTTTCTTTGAATAAACAATGTGTTTTTGCATTTCTTTCCAGTAGAATTTCCATAAAATTGCCTATCATCCTCGTAATTGGATTCTGTGGTTTGTAAATTGGGAACTTTCGATATTTTCTATTGAATTTTCTCTGAAGATCTTATTTTTTAATAAGAGTATAACCTCTCTGCGAGTGCAGATTTAATTAGTGAGATCAGAGCCAAATCTGCTCTATGGAAGTTATTCTCAACTGTGCTTAAAATGGATAAATATTTTAGCTCAGATATTTTTATTTTCAATTCAGAGTACTTCCTTTTGCATATGTATAATTTTTTTCTTTTTTTTCTTTCTTTTTTTTGTGTGTATGTATCTGCACACATACTTTTGTGTAGCAGCCATGTGGGTGGGTATATGTGGCCAAAGGTTATGTTAAGAATCATACTCCATTTCTCTCCTATCTTATTCACTAAGACAAGGTGTCTCAATCAACCCAGAGCTTGGCTTATGGCTCACACCAACTGGCTTGGGACTCTGTTTCATCTATCCAAGCCAGGAATTACAGGCAGGTTGTCTTGCCACCTGGCATTCACATGGCTTCTGGGATCCAAACTCCAGTCTTTGTGTTTGCACACTGAATGCTTTAACCTGAGCCATCTCCCCAGACCCTTTCTGCCTGTGATTCCATAAGACAAAAATCATTTTTACAAAGTCCTCTTCATGAATGGAATGTCTCACCAGAGAGTAGGCATCTCAGATCCATTACGTTCTATTCTGGAAAGAATGCCAGTTTTATCCAATTAAAAACAGGGGCTCCATCCAAAAGGCTCCCCAGGGTTAGTATATTTCAAAGAGGAATTATAGAATTTCAAACGTAAACTCTGCATACCTTTGAAATGTTTACTGCTTCATTCCCGTACTTCCTTGTGTAGGGAGTGATTTTCCTTGCTGATTAAGCTTGTACTTTTCTGTTTTGAGTCACTTTGGTTCCTTAAGTGCAAGCTGATGTCCCTCAGTTCACCTGATGGCTGAATGCTTGATTAAAGATCCTAATACTTACCAGTAAAACCCAACCAAAATTTACAAAAAAAGTCCACTATTATTGTAACCACTTACCTTGAGGAGTGAAACACTTTAACAGTGTAAGTTATAACAAGTAGAAAATTTAAAAAAAAAAATCACGCCGGAGATGGTGCGCACCCTTTTATCCAGCACTTGGAGGCAAGGCAGGCGATTTCTGTAGTTCGGCCAGCTGGTCTACCGAGCGAGTTCCAGGACAGCCGGACTAACAGAGAAACCCTGTCTCGATAAAACAAAAAAAAAAATAATAAAAAATAATAAATAAAAAAAAATCACTGTACAAGGAAATGTTTTATCAGCTTCATTAAACAAACTTGTTCATTTATTTCATTATGAATGGAATATAAAATCATCTGGTAACTATGTAAATGTGAGGTTCTAGAAGGTCACTTGAAAATTATGTTTTTTTGTGAGTTACTTAGTCATGCTACATGGCTTATGAATTTGTATATTGTTTTATATGTATACTTTTCTAAAAGTTTGGATGTGGTTTTATAGTTACAAGGTTTCTGTAAAGAGTAAAAAAGTTCTAAAAATTGTTTTCTAAGTGTTTATTTTAATTTATATGTAACTTAATGTGTACCACATGTTGCGCCTGCCAGAGGAGGGTATCAAAGCCCTGGCACAAAATTACAGATGGATGTGAGCCATCCTGTGGGCGCTGGGAATCGAACCTGAGTCTTCTGCAAGAATAGCAAGTGTTCTTAACCCCTGAGCCATCTCCCTAGCATCCTCTTTGACCTTTTAAGATGAATTGGCAATATAATAATTAAAAAATGTTGTTTGATCTTTGATTGAAGTAAGCTTCCAAATTGTTTATCCTCACTCTGTAAATTAAACAAAAAAATATTTAAACAAGATTAGAAATAATGAGTTTTCTGTTTGATTTCTATGTTGGAGATGATTTTTTTTTTTTTCCTGGAGCTCTCACTATGTAAACCAGGCAGACCTTGAACTCTCAGAGATCCACTTGACTCTGTCTCCTGAGTTCTGGGATAAAAAGTGTGTGCTTCTGGCCTAGCATCTGTTAGATTTTGGTAGAGAGAACAGGGTTTCCGTGTGTAGCCCTGGCTGTCCTGGAACTTGCTCTGTAGACCAGTCCTTGATACGGAAGCAAGAGCATCCACGATCTATGGAGACAGAGACAGCCTGGCTCATTTAGGGAAGCGGCAAGCAATCCTGCATGCTGGAAGGTGAGGAGGTGCTGTGAGGTGGATGGAGAGAGTTGAGCAAAACCAACTCATTAGAGACTGGGAAACTCCGGGGAAAGGGTTAAATAGGTTTTTCAGATTTTGAAATTAATTTCATGAAGAGAACTTATCAGTGAGGATCTGTTTGTGTCAAATAGCTCAATCTGCTTTTCTTTGAATTGTCTTACTGTCGGGCCAGAAACTTAAATGAGACGGCTGGACAGTTAAAGACAATTGTTCCATTGGCAATAACGCAACCTTGTACATCCTGGTCAAGGGTCTTAGCTACACGGATTGATCACTGACAATCACTGACACAAATGTTCAGCTAGAGAATAGCCCACCATCAACAGGAGGTTGCCTAAAACGGCAACGTCCAGGCAAGCGTGCACCCATAGTGCATGTAGCCAAGCAGAGGAAAGACTGGAAAGATTCATCCAAGTTGGGTTGTAGACCAGGGAGTGTTTCAGGTCTCTGCTGTAACTGTATCAATCATGACGAGGATAAAAGTGTTCCAGAGAGATGCTGGGACCTTCCCGAAGTTGTCAGCCTACTGAGACAGTAGACTTTGAGAAATCCACTTTCCTCAGGAATCTCTTGCTGGGAAAAAAAAACAAACAAACCAAGGCTGAAGTCAGGTACCTACCAAAGGAGGAACTTATGTAGGAAGAGCTGTCACACAGTTCTGACGATTTGTTAGACCACCTTGTAGGGAAGACTAAAGCCAAGACCATGTTGGGTGAGATCACGTCACGCCTCAATCAGTACTATTTAGTAATGTGTATACCTCTTGCCTTCTGTTTAAAATGAATCCACATATCCCGATCCCAACCATGGGCTTGGGATGCAGGTGTGAGCTGTTACTAGCCTTCTGCTCCACTGCCCACTGGATTATTCTCCGTTCTCTGCTTTCCACCATTACTGTCCCCTTAGTTGGACAACCACTGACAGGCCCACACCAACTTGTGGCTGCTGAGACCCCATCCCCCGACCCCAAAATCCATCCCCAGCTTTTGCTAGGCATTGTGGGAGGTGTTCTTGCCGAGAGGGTTAGCAGTAATAGGTCAGCAGGCCTGGCCACCTGCCTTGGGAAAGTAGGTCAGTGTGGTAGCTGTTACCAGAGTCACTCTACTGATTATCATGTCCCATGAGATGTCATCTAAAAAGACAAGCCCTGGAAGACTTGGGTGTGGGGATCAATATTACTTACTATTGCCACCATACAGATTTTATTCAATCCTTACCTACACTAGCCAAATTCAGAGTTCTTGGGGACTCAGAAGTTGGGTAGAAGTGGGAGATTGAAACTGTCTTTTCTATGTTTAAAAGGTGCTTTTACCTCTTACTCTCTTACCCTCTTCTCTGTCTGTCCTTTCTTTCTCTCCCCATTCTCCCCCACTCTATGTGTTCATGGCCAGTCCCTATTCTCTCTCTCTCTCTCTCTCTCTCTCTCTCTCTCTCTCTCTCTCTCTTTCTCTCTGCCTTTCTGTTTCTACTCCCTCAACTCCCCTCCCCATGCCCTAAATAAACTTTATTACATAATTATTTTTTGTTTGTTTGTTTGTTCTGTTTTTGAGACATGGTTTCTCTGTATAGCCCTGGCTGTCCTGGAACTCACTCTGTAGACCAGGCTGGACTCGAACTCAGAAATCTGCCTGCCTCTGCCTCCCAAGTGCTGGGATTAAAGGTGTACGCCACTACTGCCCTGCCATAAAAATATTTTTTTAAAGTACTTTTACTTATTTATTGGAGAGAACAAACAAACACATGTGGAGGTCAGAGGACAACCTCTGAGTGTTCTCTGTCAACACCACACAGGTTCTGGGGATTGAACTCAGTTCATCAGGCTTGGTAGAAAGCACCTTTATTCCTGAGCCACCTCAACTGGCCCCTTTTGCAAGGCTAAACCACCTTCTTCTTCTTCTTCTTCTTCTTCTTCTTCTTCTTCTTCTTCTTCTTCTTCTTCTTCTTCTTCTTCTCTTCTCTCTCCTCTCTCCTCCTCCTCCTCCTCCTCCTCCTCCTCTCCTCCCTCCTCCTCCTCCTTCTTCTTCAAAGATTTATTTATTTTATGTATATGAGTACACAGTAGCTGTCTTCCAACACACCAGAAGAGGAGACAAGATCCCATTACAGATGGTTGTGAGCCACCAGGTGGTTGTTGAGAATTAACTCAGGACCTCTGGAAGAGCAGCTGGTGCTTTTAACCACTGAGCCATCTCTCCAGCCCAGAGGTTAAACCTTCTTGAGAAGTTGAATAAATTAAAAATAAAAAGGCCATCAGGCACGAGCATCTTTTATATCATTTACAAAAGGGAGGTCCTTTCTAGCTCTGAGCTCTTGACCTTTGCACTCCGTGTTTCCTGGAGTTTTATAGGTAAACACGATCAGTATGTGGAAAGGAAACTACAGTCCCGTCCTACTTGGGACAATGTGACTTGTGGAAGCTGTAATCATCTGCAAATTCAAGAGTGTGAGGCAGGAGGGGATGAAACCGTTGGAGAAAAATAGATGCTTCACAATATCCCTGAGACGATGCTTGTGAGCTGACTTCAGTGTGAACGGCTGTGGTATGGGAATGAGAAGCAAAGCGTGTGGACCGAGACACTTCCCACTCTGCAGTCGGCCCCCATCACATAGACGAATTTGCTTCAAGTATTTTAAAATATTACACCGGGTTCCTTTTGTGTTACATAAATCAAACCTTAAGAAACAAAGACAGGCAGGACTGTGTGGATAAGAAGCCCACGCTCTGAATCATTGTTTTGTTTGTGCCAAACGTATGAATAACTCGAAGCTAGTCTGACAAGGAGGAGTTAATCTGGGAAAATTCTTAGTCCTGTAACTGATGTTTTAAACCCCCCCCCCCCCGAACGCCTTTGCCAAATTCTGAGATTAAAATGCAAAGATGAGGCTATTATTTGAGATAGACTGGAAATTATTCTTTTACGGCCTCTCTGAATGCCTTCCGTGCTCGGAGCTCTGGGGATCCCAGTCCGAAGGCTCATTACTCAGGTTTGATGTCGTCATCGGCTCTCAAATATCTGACGCTCGCATGCCGCACGTTTGCCTGGTAGCTTTCCTGTTTGCTGAACATTGTGCTAATTTACCTGGACTGGGAGAGATTGTCTTTACCTTTCCTGAGAGTTTAGGGTAATTCTCTTAATTTTAGGCCTGGACTCCTGCGCCCCCGTGCTCTGGGCAGCCTCAGTTCTTTCTTCCAGAAGATGGCGATAGAACATCAAAAAATTCAAAGGGAGCCCTGCAGGGGTGTTTGCCCCTCAAGGCCTCCCACTGTGGAGCCCCTACCCAGGTTGGGCTGCTCAGTACTATCCCTTTCATTGGACACCCAGTCACGAGTCATCAGAAAGAGAGAGGAAACGATTTTGACCTCAATCGTCCCCTTTTCTCAATTAGCTTCCCACAGTTGACCCTGACTAGCTTCGGGTGACACTGACGACTACCTTGGGCTCTGGTTTCAGGATGGTACATTTTACTAACTTGATTGAAGATGATGTATTTGAATCTAGAATTATGAGTTTTATTTGAAACCACAATGGCAACTATGTGCTTTAGGGGATAGTAAGACACCATAGGGTCTTTTAAAGACTACGTTTACTTTCAATATTTATTTCTTTATAGACAGGGTCTCATTGTGTAGCCTAGGTTAGCCTGTAACTCATGGTACCCTTGTCTCTGACCTATGAGTACAGGAATTGGCTATCACACCCGGTATGTATTTTGTTATTATCTGACTCAGGGTGATTGTGAGTATTCCTGGGGTATACTGTGGCATTGAATATGTGTGTGGATGTGTCATATTCAGATGAATAAATGTTTACCCTCATTTCTTTGTGTTGGGAACATTGAAAACCCTTTCTCTTCGATGTTTACGAGTATTCCCTTAATCCTTGCTAGCCACAGTTGCTCTACTATGCTTGGGGTTCTTCTTCCTCACCAACTACTCCTGGATGCTGTGTTAGTCTAGAGGCTAATTTCTAAAACCTCTTGGCACTTACTCTTCTGCCCAGTGTTTTTCACACAGCCGCTGGGCAGTTCCCCCCTCTTAGGGCAGATTCCTGTAAAAGGAACCAGAGGGCCTTGACTCAGAAACAATGTCACACACCTAGACGGGTGTGGGAGAGAGGAAGTCATTGTAGTGGGCATCACAGCTGCCTGTTTAGAAATAGCTGCCTTCTAGATGGACCCCATTGAAATGACTGTTTGTTGCTGTTTTGTTTTGTTTTTATTGCTTTGAAGCTTTTATTATTATAAAAAACTCATGATTTAGCAAGAACAATTCCAGGCAAAATTGGAATAGATATACAAATGGAAACTTGAATATGAGAAGAAAAAACAGATATATCCAACACACATACACATTACACAGCACACACAAACACACACATAACACAAATATACACACACATACACACAGTCAAACATACACATACACACAATACACACACAAACAACACATACACACAAATACACACACAAGCATACACATCACACACACATAAACAGAGTCAAACATACACATAAACAAACACACACACAAACACACACACATCATACACACAAAAACACACACAAACATACACAAACACATGCATACACACAAACACACATATAAACACACAACACACACAAAACACATATACATGACACACATAAACACACAAACATACACAAACCCACACATACATACATTATAGTATTTCACAGTTACAGCATTCTATAATTTCTTGCTTCTAGGTCAGTTTGTTGCTAGGTTCTTTCTCTGAAATAAAGTTTTTAACCTGGGGGATGGAGAGATGGTTCAGCAGTTATGAGCCCTTCTTCTTGAGCCCTTGGATCTCTGCTCCATTCCAATATCCACATGATAGTTCACAGTTGTCCATGACTCCAGATGTGAGGGGATCGGACGTCCTCTTGTGGCCCTCTCAGGTACCAGGAACACACACACAATACACGGATGTACATGTAAGCAGGACACTTATAGGCATAAAATAATTAAATCTACAAAAGTTCTTTATTTTAATTTTTAAAATACATCTAGGTGACCACCAATAACTGCATATCTAATTCACTCCTAATATAGATATTATTAACTATCTACTTTCTTCCAGGTCTTGTATTAAGTATTAGGGATGCCAGACCTTACTAAGTTAAGGTGTTTAATACAGGGGACAGGTCTGCTGTCCTTTCTGTCTTTGTTGAATACAGAGGAATCACTGAAACGCTTATTGTTGTGTGTGCTTTGTTCTTCTCCGCTGTGTGCTGTCCAAACCTGTTGGGAATAAAGATCTAATCCTATTGAGATAAGTCATCATCAATCTTGAGTCAAATTAAAACCTTATTAACATTACCCAGGAAGATTAACACTGGTCAGGTTTATACTAGGATCGCAAGAGTGTGTGCAATTCTTAGTCAAGGTTTAGAAGCAACCCACAGGCTATTCTTTGTTCATCCATGCGAGGAGCATACAAAATTGTTGTATGTACTTATTTGGACCTGGTGGGATAAAGTTATGTTTTAGAATTTTCATTTTTAGAGATCTATAAACAAAATCTATCTCACCATACAAGGCAGAATGGGTGTTGGGGCTGTTATCTGTAATGCAAGCAAGTGTTTACTTGACCAGGTTGTGCCCCAGCCACGTGTTGATTCGTACATTAGAAAAAACTGTAGTAGTGTCTTTCGGCTTATTACAGTCCTGTTCAGATTTCCACCTTTTAGGTCTCTATGAAACACAACTGATACTCACCAGGCAAAGACTTAGCATCTACTCTATCTTGCTGAAGAAGGGTGCTGACATCACCTATGGGTGTGCCTTCAGCCACTCTGACTTCTCTTCCTTTAGAACAGCCTGTGGCTGCCTTTCGGCTTCATTACTATTCCTGAGGCAGATCATGCTTGATTAGAGAGTTTCTATCAGCTCCCAAAGAAACCAGGACAAACATCTAGCCATCTAAATGTCTGTGGTGCCTAATAGCACACCTAAGGGTTTGCTTGGTCTCTAAGTCACTTTTGGCTTTCACCCCTGCCAACCCTCCAGCCTAATTTTCTGCAGCCCAGGGGCTTCCGTTCCCCTACCCCAGCTTCTCATTCCTAACTAACTAGCCATTTCAGTCACATGCATGTCAGCAAAGCATTCCCCAAGTTCTGAGAACTGTTAGCTGCAAGTGATTGAACCCAGGAAGGATCTGGAGCCCGGCTAGTTGGTTGAGCTCTGAAATGAGAATCCAAAATGAGGGCAGCCTTGTGGGACAGGATGCTAACCTAGATAGATAGCATCAGGAACGCATTGATATAGGTGTCCTGTTTGGGGTTGAGCACTCAGATGGAGGTGCATTGCTGTGAAAGTGGGGAGACTTGGATAGGGGAAAAGGGGAAGAGTAGGTATGACCACATTTCAGTGTATAACTGTATAAAAAAATTTTTTTTTTAAAAAAGATTTATTTATTTATTTATTCGTTGATTGATTGTATGTGAGTCTACTGTAGCTGTTTTCAGACACACCAGAATCGGGCATCCCATTACAGATGGTTGTAAGCCACTATGTGATTTCTGGGAATTGAACACAGGACCTCTGGAAGAGCAGTGCTCTTAACCACTGAGCCATCTATCCAGCCCCCTGTATGAAATTCTTAAGAATAAAAAAAAGGAAAAATGAAGCAATCGAATTGCAGGATAATTAAAAAACCTGGAGGACAGTCTTCAGCATAATCTGCCATCAGACCTGCCCTGTGAGTAGAAACTGAACAAAGCACCTAGAAGGACTCATGGGCCATGAGCACTAAGAACCAAACAGGATCATTGCAGAGCAGCAGAGGATACTTTTTTTGCACTCTTTGGATTTTTGTAGGAATGACAAGAGAGGGACACCAAGATGGCTCAGAGCAGTTGTCGAGAAAGCCCAATCATCTGAGTTTGATGACAGGAACCTGCAGTGGAAGGGGAAAACACGGTCCTCACAGTTGTCCTCAGACGTCCATCTATGATACAGAAGGTATATGACTGCATGTGCACATGTGCGTAAACCTTGCATCCACTGTTCCTTGTCTGCCACTTAAGGAGGTTCGTCTCTATGGTGAGGAAGTCCATGCTGTAATTCCAGGGCAAAGCTTACATGCTGACGTGTAAGGTAGAGAGTCTGAAGTAGTGAACTGAGAGTCAGGTTTGGAAGCCACTTCAATATTGTGGGTTTTGCCACATCAATTGGGGCCCCTGGGAGTGGAAACAGAGCTCAGTCCTGCATGAGCAGGGCTATGCGATGGCTGGTTTGGCTGTAGCTGCTCTGCCGCTTGCTTCTGCGGTGAATTGTCAGGACCGATCTCTGTGCTGGGAACCCTTAAGAAGCACATGCACATACATTTTTAAAAGATCCGTAGGAGCAGACAGTTGCAGAGCAGGATGGGGCTTAGTGGCAGAGCACTCGCCCAGCACGAGAGAGGCTCTGGCTTCTAGCCCTTAGTTTGAAAACCATAAAGTAATGGGGTGGTGGGATGGTGGATACACCTTTAGTTCCAAACCTGAGAGTCAAAGGCAGGCAGATCGCTGAGTTTGAGGCTGGCTTGGTCTCTGGTTTATAGAGCAAGTTCCAGGATAGCCAGGGATACACAGAAAAACCTTCTTGAAACAACCCCTGCCCACTCCAACACACATGAGCGATGCCGCGACGCCACACACACACACACACACACACACACACACAAAGAAAGAAAAGAATAAATAAAGTGGATTTACCTGCAGCCTACCTCTTTAGGAATTGGGCTGGAAGATATTTAACACCAGACTGGGCAACACACCAAGAAACATCTCATCTGATAAAAGAATTAAAAAGATGTGAAGCCTCAGCTGGCTATTGAGTTATAAGATTGAGACTCTTTTGTTAATAGCATTAAGACTCTTAGGGCAAAGAGGGAGGGAACTGTTTGCCACTTTCACTATGTAAAGACAGCAGAGGGCTGTGTCTGAGGAGACTTACAAGTGGTAGCATCACCCCACACACACACACACACACACAAGCAATGAGAGTAAATGCACGTTTAACCTATTTGTTAAGCTACATCACAGCAGACGCAGAGGAGGTCAGAGTAGCAGCCAAGTGGATGTGGCCTGGCAGAGGCTGTAGGTTTGATCTAGGTTTGATACCTGGTTTTGTGTATCTGGAAAGGTCTTCATCATTGTCTCAAAGCTGCGTTTATATATGGTCCTAGGTGAAGAAGATCTCTGGGAGTCCATTCGGCCATCCACACACTAAACAGTCTGGCATCAGAATGTCTGATGATGTCTTCCATGGTGGTAGTTGCCCCCCTTGAAAACACTTGTCCCCATAGACCACTGGTTCTCAACCTTCCTAGTGCTGCAAACTCTTTAATGCAATTCCTTATGTGTGGTGGCCCCCAATAATACAATTATTTTAATAACTGTAATTTTGCTATGTTATGAATCATAGTAAAACGTCTGTGTTTTCTGATGGTCTTAGGCGAGCCCTGTGAAAGGGTTGTTTGACCCTTAAAGGGGCTGAGACCCACAGTCATTAGACCTAGGGAAGATGCAAAGAAGCCTTAGAAGAAGCAGAGCTTCAGAGGGATGGATGCCTCCATACTGGGTGTGACATTCCAGAAAGATGTGCTGTGGTCTTTAAAGTGCTTCTGACTCAAGCATAAGGACCAACTGGTGTTCAGATCCCAGTGCCCACAGGAGAGGTTGGGTATGGTAGAGCAAATCCCAGGGCTGTGAGGTGGGGGCAGAGACTTGGGGAGGATCCCTGCGCCATGCCTGATCTAACTAAATTAATGAAGTAGAGGTTCAGAGAGCAACCTTGTCTCAAAAATTATAATACGGAAAATGATTTAGAAAGATACCTGGAGTTGACTCTGACAAAACCAAGACACACACCACACCGCCACACATACACACACAACAAGCACACATGAACATGAATATTCACATGTGAGTTAAAGCCCCTAATAAGACTGAATACATTTATCTGAAGGGATGACAAGCCTGAGCTACTGTCTTCTGAAACTCTGGGGAAAGTTTTAAAAATCACTTTATTTTTCAGCTCTGAGTTATAAGGGCTAACAGGATGAATCCTGGTAGACAAGCAGGAGATTGCAGCTGTATAACTGATGATAGAGACTCTCCCGGCATCGATGAGAAAATCTCTCTCCTGTACTGGAAAAGGGAAGGTAAAAAATTCATGTTAGGAAATTGCAAGTGAATGAGTCTGCAGAAGCCATCGCTCAATCAGTAGATCGCCCAAGCTGCTTGCTGTCCCCTTTGTGTCTATCTGTGATTTCCATCTCTCCTCCGTAGTCCAGTCTGGGTCTGTGCCATGTGCCCTGCAGCGGTATGCTCTCCGTTACTGTCTGAAAGGAAGCTTGGCCTGCATTCTTATTAAAATCCTGATAAAATTGAAAACATGAACCTTCGTCAAAAAGCAAAATCCAGGCACCGTATGTGTCTGTAAGAATCTGTGTCCACTATGCAAATTCTTTTTTTCTTTCTGTTCCTTGGCAGTATGCAAATTCTTAGTTCTGAGTATTAAAATATTTCTCCGGTGCAATTATCTCTCACCTGAAAAAAATATTTTATCACCGATTTCCATCTTTAGAAAAACTAAGTGGTTGGAATTATTTGCCTGTTTCTGAGACGTGCCTCTTTGATTGGGGCCCTTTTGTGGACGTTTCTTAGGTTTGGAAGGATGGTGTAGGGTACTTCTCTGCCTGATGGCGGGAAGTCACTCTGAGAAACTCAGCACTAGTCACTTCTTCTTTGTGTGATCGTTAGATGTTCTTGCACACACTTGCTGGGTCAAGGTCATAGACCCCATAAAGACACTTGACACAATCAAGACCTCACAGGGCCCCTTCAAATTAAGATATATTAAAAAAAAGCGGGCAGTGGTAGTGCACGCCTTTAATCCCAGCACTTGGGCAGGCAGAGATTTCTGAGTTCGAGGCCAGACTGGTTACGAGTGAGTTCCAGGACAGCCAGGACTACACAGAGAAACCCTGCTCGAAAAAAAACTAAAAAAAAAAATAAGTAAATAAATAATAAATTTAAAAAACCTGGGAGGTAGAAACAAGATCTATTATGTAGACCTCAAACTGCTGATTCTCCTGACTGAGCCTCCCAAATACTGGGAGTATAAGCATAGACTACCCCACCATACTGTTTCATGCTAGTTCTTCTTTCTTCTTCTTCTTTCTTTTCTCTTCTTCTTCTTTCTTTCTTTTCTTCTTCTTCTTTTTTCTCTCTTCTTTCTTTATTCTCTCTTCTTCCTTTATTCGTTTCTCTTTTTACTTTTTCTTTGTCTTTTTTTCTCTTTTCTATCTTCTTTTCTTTCTTTTCTTTTTTTTTTTTTTTTTTTTTGACATGTGTACTAGAAACATAGGCAGGGCTTTGGTTGGAAGACAATCACTTTTCCTGCCTAAGCCACACCCCTTGCCCATTTCACACTCATTTTATAATTGTCCTTTTTAGTTCCAGCTGTGGTGGTTTGAAAGAAAATGGCCCCCATAGGCCCGTAGGGAGTGGCACTGTAAGGAGATGTGGCTTTGTTGGAGGAAGTGTGTTTCATTTGGGGTGGGCTTTGAGGTTTCAGAAACTCAACCCTGGCCCAATGACTCACTGTCTTTCCCTGCTGCCTGCCCATCCAGACGTAGAGCTCTAAGCTCCTTCTCCAGTACCATATCTGTCTGTGCTCTGCCATGCTTCCTGCCGTGATAACAATGGACTGAACCTCTGAACTTGTACGTCAGTCCCAGTTAAATGTTTTCCTTTTAAAACTTGCTTTGGTCCCTGGGGTCTTTTCACAGCAGTAAAACCCTAAGACAAAACTCCTTGCAGGACATGTTGTACTGGAAACAGACACTGTCCTTCCCAAACTTAGCTCCTGGCAGGCCTTCTGCAGGCATCGTAAAACCAGAATTTCAACATAGCTCTCCTCTGGCTTGAGCTTTCAGTCCAGGCGAATCTTCACACGTGTGTTTCTTGGCTTTTAAAACCATACTAGTATTTTCTGTGAGGATGAGGGCAGGAAGAACTGGTTCGCTGTATTCACACTCCAATCAAGTTGTCTATAAACTCACTTGGCCTTACGTCTTACGATGGCGTGAGTGATGATAGCATCTTTTCTACGATGTTAGTTTGCATCTTTTGCTTTACTTCATCTCCTCACCAATTAGTCTTAAAATGAAGCCCAAATGCAGAGAGATTGCTGAGCAGGAAGTGGCAGAAATGAGATTCAAATCTAGGTTTTCAGGAAGTGGCCCACAACTCTAGAATAAAACCCACACCAAATTGTGACCTTTAAACCAAATCACGACCTTTAAACCAAATCTTTATTTTTTTTTTCTGTTTCTGAATTTTAAATTCACTTTTTTTATGTCTAAAAAAGAGCTAGTTATATGATGTAATATATATATTATTGTATATATATGTAATATATGTAACATATATGTAATATTGTAATATATATGTAATATGTAATATATGTAATATGTAATATTATTAATATATACATAAAACCACTAAGTAATTTCTAGGTCATTGAGCAAACCTATCTTCCTTAATAAGATCAGGAAAACTTTAAAGATGCAAATGACATGCTTATAGGATATGAGAGATTGCAGATCCCATAGAAGATACATAGGCACTCTTCTGTTTAAAAAATATCAAAGATTAGTTTGTTAAAATATTGAAGAATATATGCAATATGCATATATACTCTTAAGCATATATGTATTATATATATATTGTGGTACATTGAATAAGAATGACACATAGGCATATATAATTGAATGGTTAGTAACCACTCTTAATAGGACTGAAAGAGTTAAAAGGTGTGTGTGTGTGTGTGTGTGTGTGTGTATGTCCTTGTTAGAGGAAGTGTGTCACTGGGGGTGGGCTTCGAGGTTTTAAAGCCCTCCGTCAGCCCAGTGTTATCTCTCTCGGTCTCTCCCTCTCCTTCTCTCTCCCCACCCCTCCTCTCCCTATGTAGTTCTCAGCTACTGCTCCAGTAGCATGTGTGTTGGCCTTGCTCTTTGCCACGATGATAACGAACTAAACCTCTGAAATTATAAACAAGCCCTCAATGAAATGATTTCTTTTGTAAAAGTTGCCTCGGGCATGGTGTCTCTTCAGAGCAATAGAACAGTGACTAAGACACATAGTCGTACACAACTATATTTAATGATGCTGTATCCATTAAGTGGTATATGAAACCCACTTTAAGCCTGGCCGAGACCAGTGCTTTCCTGTAATTGAAATGATTTATTTTTTCCACAACTTGAACCTGTCAGATCACAGTAGGAATGATTCTCCGCTCTGCTGATTGGAAAGCATACTTCTCAAAGAGCAACAGATCATTGTAATTAGAAGTAAGGTTTAGGATGATAAGCTGCTGGGCTGTGCCTTGATAATCTGGGCCAAGGTTGTTTAGCACAGGAAGCGGAAACCTACCTATGATTGGTACTCCTGGTTGGGCCTGTTTGCTCATGGGGTGTGTTCTCCTGGAGGCGATGAGTGCTTGGGTCAGCCTGAGCTACAGAGAGGAAAGACATTTGTGGTTGTCTTAGTTAAGGTTTTACTGCTGTGAACAGACACCATGACCAAGGCAATCTCATAAGGACAACATTTAATTGTGGCTGGTTTACAAGTTCAGAGTTTCAGTCCATTATCATCAAGGCAGGAGCATGGCAGCATCCAGGCAGGCATGGTGCAGGAGGAGCTGAGAGTTCTACATCTTCGACTGAAGGCTGCTAGCAGAAGATTGACTTTTAGGCAGCTAGGATGAGGGTCTTAAAGCCCATGGCCACAGTGACGCACTTATTCCTACAAGACCACACTATGTCAATAAGGCCACACCCACTCCAACAAGGCTACACCTCCTAACAGTGACACTCTCTGGGTCAAGCATATACAAACCATCACAGTGGTCATATTGCTCTTCCTGTTTCTACTGGCTGGTAGACCCTCTCACTGACCTTGCAAGTCCCCGAGCCCTCCTAAGTTTATCAAAGTATGTGATGTCAGGACACCACAGACAGAAGACACTAAGCACCAATGCCCTGGTCCCCTGTTCTTCCTCTTCTTGCTCCCTCCCCCCTTTCCTTAGCCCCTGTCTTCTTCCATTCTGCTGTGTTCAACCTCCTTCGCCCACAGCATCTTTCTTCTTCCTGTTGGTGATTAAACCCAGGCTGTCTCAAGTGAGTGGTGGGCAGGTGAGCTATGCCTTAACCAGTTATTTTTTATTTATTTTTTAAACTTAGCTGACTAAAGCTTTGAACTTGCTCTGGAGCCTAGACTTTGCATCCCTTCAAGTCAACTTCACAGCCAGCTGAGATGACAACGTGTGGCACCAGCCAAATGACTCAACTCTTTTTTCATCCTGGTAGGATGTTTCTGCCATTAGGAGGAAAGCTAGGATAGCTCTGGAACACGAACAGGTAGGGGTTTTTAGACTGACTCAAAGCACACCGTAGACTGACAAGCCAGCTGGGGAGGTGAGCAAAACTTCAGCTGTGCTTCACTCATCTCCACTCCATGCTCCACCTTTCTTTGCCTAGGGTCCTGCTCTTGCCAGCCAGTCACTCCGGGAGCCAGTGGGGTCAAATGGAGCCCAATATCCTCCTTTTTCTCCACTGAATCTCCTTTTCTGTTCAGCTCAAAGGCACCACAGAGCTGTCAATGGCTCTGCCTAAACAAACGATCACACTGACCTAGTCTTCAAAGCTTTCTTTCCCAAGTGCCTTACGTATGGTTATGGTTTATGGTCTGAATATAAAATGTCTTCTACAGGCCCACGAGATTGACGTTTGGTTCCCAGCTGCTGGGAATTCTTGTCAAAGCTATAGAAATTTTAGGTGAGGCTCTGCCTAGAAGAAGCGCACTTGGAAACACGCTCTGAGAGCTGTATCTTGTCCCAGGCTCTCCTCTCCCTTCCTCCTCCTCTTCTTCCTTCCTCCTCGCTCTGCTTCACAGCGACCATGAGATCAACAGCTGTCCTGAGTCACATATTCAGTCTGCTATGATACTCTTCTCAAACTCAGGGGGTCCGGAAACCATGGACTGAACCTTCCGACACCAATTCCAACATCAGCCGTCTCTTTTCAAGTTGCTTCTGGTTTGTTTGTTGATCCCTGTGTTGACATAGATGACTAGTACATGTCTGCTGCCTCACTTCTAATTACAATAGCATAGTGACTTAACATAGATCAGAGTATGTGTCCTACAGATAAGGAGGATGAGATTATAGTTTCCAAGGTCTT